>CM035836.1:486739827-487324541 GCA_020510985.1 Pholidichthys leucotaenia | reverse complement strand
TAAGGTGTTTGTACTTGATTGTCCTTTGTATTTTAATATGTCCCACTTTAGGAAGTGATGATTTTGTCTTTTCCTCCAAGTGTTACAGCTGCTCGATCAGCCACCAGCCAGCAACAAATATGAGGCGCTCAAGGCTGCGCTCACCTGGCGCTACACGCTCTTGGAATGTGAGAGAGCGGAGAGGCTCCTGAGACGGACCGAGTTTAGGATTGGTTCGGGCATTGACCTGATGGAGAAGATGCTGGCGTGAAAGGGCATGGATGACGGGCACTTTCTGTTTGCCCACCTCTTCCTCCGGAACCTTCCAACAGTGGCAGAGCGGTTCTGGCCAATTCCCGTTTTGCTGGCCGCGCGTGACTACCGTGCGCTAGCCCAGGAGGCAGACCGGATCATCCTCACCAGCCAGGTGATCACAGTCAACGCGGCAGCGGTTGGAGCCCAGCGAGACGACCAGAGGAGGCGAGGAGCCACCAACGGTAGCAGCCAGGCGGGACCGAACGCAGAGAACGCACGCCGGAATGTGCGCCACGTGCCAATTCAAGCGCTCGGGAAAACGCCGAGGCCGGCGGTTGGTAGCAGCTGCGACCCTCAGTGAAGAGAACAAGCTGCTCTACATGACGGAACGCGGCCTCGGGGAAAGCGTATCCTCGGGGACACCGGAGCCCAGAACGAGCTTCATCCTGCCGACCCTACGCCGACCCAGGCTGGCAGGACACTAGCGGCTCCGTGATGTTGGCAGCAATGGCTCGGAAATTAAGACCTTTGGTGAGAGGACACTGATCTTATCTCTACATGGCCGTACATATGAGTGGACTTTTGTCGTAGCAGCACTGAATTACCATATCCTGGGGGCTGATTTTTCTGTGTGCACATGGTATACTGGTTGATGTTGCTAACAGGCGCCTGGTTAATGCACTGTCCTTTGGACTCTCTCCCTGTATAGCTCGATGGACCCGGCCAACAGCACAAGCCAACGTCACAGCTACAGGCGGTAAGTTCCACGCACTGCTCACTCAGTTGCCAGCACTCACGGTCCCACGTTTTCGGCGGCCATCGCTAAACACGGGGTGGAGCACTTTATCACCACCACTGGGCTGCCCGTTTTTGCAAGACCTCGGAGCTTGGACACAGCTAAACTGGCCATAGCGCGGGAGGAGTTTGCCAACCTGGAAAGGTTGGGCATCATCAGGCGCTCAAACAGGCCCATGGGCATCCCCTCTACACATGGTCCCTAAGGCTGAGGGAGCGTGGCGACCGTGCGGTGATTTCCGCAGGTTGAACAATGCCACGGCACACGACCGCTACCCGATTCCCCACATACAGGATTTTTCCGTCCACCTCGCCGGAGCACGCATTTTTTTCCAAATAGACTGGTCCGAGGTTACCATCAAGTCCCAGTGCGCGCGGAGGACATACCCAAAACAGAGGTATAACTCTGTTCGATCTATTCGAGTTTCCTGCGCATGTCATTCGGGTTAAAAGGTGCAGCACAGACATTCCAGCGCATGATGGATGCAGTGCTGTGCGAGCTCCCGTTCATGTTCGTTTACCTGGACGATATCCTGGTAGCCAGTGCGTCCGAAGACGAACACGAAACCCACCTCAGGACGGTTTTCCGGAGGTTGGAGGAGCACGGGTTGATAATCAACCCGGCGAATTGCCAGTTCGGCGTGACGGAGATTGATTTTTTTGGGGCACCGCGTCTCTCCGGAAGGAGCCATCCTGCTGCCTGACAAAGTGCATGCCGTGGTGGATCTTCCCCGGCCGCAGACGGTCAGGGCACTGCAGGAATTTTTGGGGATAGTGAATTTTTATAACCGTTTCCTTCCCCGCGCGGCGCAGCTCATGCCAACCATTGTACGCCGCGCTCAAGAGACAGAAACCTGCGGATAGGGTCGAATGGACCCCGGAGCGAGAGCGGGCGTTCTTGGAAGTTAAAGCAGCCGTAGCAAACGCCGCACTGCTGGCACATCCGGACCTGGCGGCCCGGATAGCGCTCCCCCGCCGACGCTTCAGACGTGGCCATAGGGACTGTCGTAGAGCAGCGCGTTGCCGGGGCGTGGCAGCCGCTCGCTTTTTTCAGCAGAACTTTGCGCGACAGCGAACGTAAATACAGCGCGTTCGACAGAGAGTTGCTGGCTCTCCACCTGGCCATACACCACTTCCAGTTCTGGCTGGAAGGGCGCAGCTTTACCACGTTCGTGGATCACAAGCCACTAACGTTCGCGATGGCCAAGGTTTCAGAACCGTGGTCGGGCCGGCAGCAGAGACAGCTGGCCACGATCTCAGAGCTTACTACCGATATTCAGCATGTGTCGGGTAAACTGAATGTGGTGGCGGACTGCCTCTCACGCGCCGTGGTGGCCCCGGTCTGCGTGGGGATAGATTACGCAGCCTTGGCCGCGGAGCAGATTAGCGATGCAGACGTGCGCACGCTCCAGTCTGGACCAACAGGGTTAAGGCTGGAGAGCAGGGTGCTGCAAGACGGCATGCCCCCCCTAATCTGCGATGTCTCCACGGGACGCCTGCGTCCGGTGGTCCCGGTCGCGTGGCGCTGCCGCGTGTTTGAGTCGGTTCACACTCTGGCGCACCCAGGAGTGCGCGCGTCGGTCAAAATGGTGGGAGAGAAGTTTGTGTGGCCGAGCCTACGCAAACAAGTAAAAGAGTGGCTGCAGCCTGCGTGGCGTGCCAACGAGCCAAGGTACACAGGCACACGAAGGCTCCCTTGGAGCCGTTTCGGGTACCGGCTAAGAGGTTCGACCACGTTCATGTGGACCTCGTGGGCCCCCTCCCACCATCACAGGGGTGCATGCACCTCCTGACAGTGATGGACCGCACCACGCGCTGGCCAGAAGCAGTCCCCCTGGCAGCAACCACGTCCGCAGACGTAGCACGCACTTTTTTAACAGCATGGGTGGCGCGTTTTGGAGTCCCGTCGGACGGCCCTCAATTTGTTTCCGAACTCTGGTCTGTGATGGCCCGCAGCCTGGGTGTTACAATTCATCGCACAACCGCGTACAACCCACAGGCCAATGGGTTATGCGAGCATTTTCATAGATCACTGAACGCAGCACTCAGGGCTTCACTGACGGATGCAAATTGGGTAGACAGGTTGCCGTGGGTTTTATAGGGGTTGCACTCCACGCCAAAAGAGGATCTGGAAGCTTCCCCGGCAGAGCTGGTTTTTGCACAGCCCCTACGGCTGCCCGGGGAATTTCTGCCAGATAATCCCGCTCCGGACAGCTGTCCGTCTCAGCTTTTGCAGCGTAGCGCAAACACAGGCACGCTGCCGGGCCCTGCCCACCACTGGTTTCCGCGTGTTTTCGTGCCTAAAACTTTGAAGAACTCGGAGTTCGTGTTCGTCAGACACGACGCCCACCGCCCTCCATTGTGCCCACCCTATGATGGACCGTTCAGAGTGTTGGAAACAGGGGATAAGCATTTTGTGCTAGACTTGGGGGGTAGACAGGAGAAAATTGGCATAGACAGACTCAAACCCGCCTTTGTAGCAGCGGACGAGCAAGTGCTGTTGGCTAGGGCCCCTCGGCATGGAAGACCCCCACATAGAGCTCCCCAGGGAAACGATACAACGGAGCAGCCACACGGACAGGGCAAAGTTCCCCCCCCCCCCTCCCCACGGTCCACCCGCAGTCAGACACACTCCCAGCAGCCCCCCACCGGCACAGCAGCGCCACAGAGGCGGTAAACCCCAGTTACAGCAGATATGGGAGGAGACTGAAGCCAAGAGAGCGTATGGACTAATGTTCTATCTTAAACGCTGGGGGGGGGGGGGGTGTAGGAGGGGGTTATGCAGCGTCTTAGACAGAGACAAGGAATAAACATGGGAGAACAATGCCCAGAGAGTTCCTGGAGATATAGCAGGAAGGAGTCAGAGGCATAGGGGGTTGAATGCTGTGTGGTGTAGATGTCATGCTGTGTGAGGGAAAAACTCCATGAAACGTGTGAAGAGGATTTGAGAGGAGAGAGGAGAGCTGGTTGGATTCAGTCATTCTGTTCAGTGCTTGTGAGATGTGAAGTGTGTAATAAACCATGGATCTGCCTCTTATTTGACACACTCCACAATAATAATAATAAGGCTGTCATAGGTGTATTGACCATACTTTGGGGCTGGGCAATTCCACCTTAAATCAACATCATGGCTTATTGAATCTTTCAGGTCAGTTTTTGTTTTTTTCCTCCTCTCTTCTTCATTACAGTTTACTGACAAAGTTCATAATTATTAAGCAATGTTACACAACAGTGCGGTATCGCAGCATTTTTGCAGTTATCAACTACAAATTCACATCGTATCCATATTCCAAACACTCAGCTGGCAGGCTGACACCTGTGGACGTGCTGCTCCAAGCGTTTGCCTCCAGATTTTGACCATGATAACCTGTCAGTGTCACATCAAACCAGCTAGTTTGATGCAGCAAAGTTCGGCCTCTCCTCAATCCGTGGACTCTTCCTTCTTGTAATATATGTGAAAAGAAAACAGAACGACCGAAAATAGCCGTTAAATCGTTCTCGTCTTGTCAAAATTAAATCGAAATTGAGCAAAAACGACATAACGGATCTGATTCTGTTTGGTGTTTTCCTTTTATTTTGTCGGTCACAGCCGGAAGTGGTGGTAGCAGTAGCAGAAAGCCGCCATTTTCAAACAAGCCTGAATACTTGCTGCTAAATCTCACTTTAAAATCAGGAAAATGCCCAAAGTTGCAGCATAGACTCATGCAGACATCAGCATTTGATGAAAGATGAGAAGGACTGCCAGAAATAGACGTTTATAGAATTACCATCAGCCAGCAAAGAGGACGAAAGGAGGACGTTGTGGATACCGAAGGCCTGGGGAGTCATGAAAGGCTGATATGACCCACCTCTGTTTTGACCACTTTACAACAGGTGAGGTCTACTTATAAATTATGTTTCTATTACTTTTTTCTCTTTTTGGATTAGTTTGGGCTCCACATGTCAGCTCAGTGATTACTGAGGTGATGCAGGTTTCCAGCAGTTTAAATATGACTAAAGTCTCTTTGATTTTATGTGATATTTGCATTCTGGGTGATTCTAAGGTGTTTGTACTTGATTGTCCTTTGTATTTTAATATGTCCCACTTTAGGAAGTGATGATTTTGTCTTTTCCTCCAAGTGTTACAGCTTGCTCGATCAGCCACCAGCCAGCAACAAATATGAGGCGCTCAAGGCTGCGCTCACCTGGCGCTACACGCTCTTGGAATGTGAGAGAGCGGAGAGGCTCCTGAGACGGACCGAGTTAGGAGATGGTTCGGGCATTGACCTGATGGAGAAGATGCTGGCGTGAATGGGCATGGACGACGGGCACTTTCTGTTTGCCCACCTCTTCCTCCGGAACCTTCCAACAGTGGCGAGAGTGGTTCTGGCCAATTCGTCGTTGCTGGCCGCACATGACTACCATGCGCTAGCCCAGGAGGCAGACCGGATCATCCTCACCAGCCGGGTGATCTTAGTCAACGCGGCAGTGGTGGAGCCCAGCGAGACGACCAGAGGAGGCGAGGAGCCACCGACGGTAGCAGCAGCGGGACACACGCAGAGAACGCACGCAGATGTGTGCCACCGTGCCAATTCAAGCGCTTGGGAAAACGCCGAGGCAGGCGGTTGGTAGCAGCTGCGACCCTCAGTGAAGAGAACAAGCTGCTCTACATGACGGACGCGCGCTCGGGGAGGCGTTTCCTCGTGGACACCGGAGCCCAGAAGAGCTTCATCCTGCCGACCTACGCCGGCCGGCTGGCAGGACCTAGCGGCCCCATGATGTTGGCAGCAAATGGCTCGGAAATTAAGACCTTTGGTGAGAGGACACTGATCTTATCTCTACACGGCCGTACATATGAGTGGACTTTTGTCGTAGCAGCACTGAATTACCATATCCTGGGGGCTGATTTTCTGTGTGCACATGGTTTACTGGTTGATGTTGCTAACAGGCGCCTGGTTAATGCACTGTCCTTTGACTCTCTCCCCTGTATAGCTCGAGTGACCCAGCTAACAGCACAAGTCAACGTCACAGCTACAGGCGGTAAGTTCCACGCACTGCTCACTCAGTTGCCAGCACTCACGGTCCCAACGTTTTCGGGGGCCATCACTAAACACGGCGTGGAGCACTTTATCACCACCACCGGGCCGCCCGTTTTTGCAAGACATCGGAGCTTGGACGCAGCTAAACTGGCCATAGCGCGGGAGGAGTTCGCCAACCTGGAAAGGTTGGGCATCATCAGGCGTTCGAACAGCCCATGGGCATCCCTGCTACACATGGTCCCTAAGGCTGAGGGATCGTGGCAACCGTGCAGTGATTTCCGCAGGTTGAACAACGCCATGGCACACGACCGCTACCTGATTCCCCACATACAGGATTTTTCCGTCCACCTCGCCGGAGCACGCATTTTTTCCAAAATAGACCTGGTCCGAGGTTACCATCAAGTCCCAGTGCGCGCGGAGGACGTACCCAAAACAGCGGTAATAACTCTGTTCGGTTTATTCGAGTTCCTGCGCATGTCATTCGGGTTAAAAGGCGCGGCACAGACATTCCAGCGCATGATGGATGCAGTGCTGTGCGAGCTCCCGTTCGTGTTCGTCTACCTGGACAATATCCTGGTAGCCAGTGCGTCCGAAGACGAACACGAAACCCACCTCACGACGGTTTTCTGGAGGTTGGAGGAGCACGGGTTGATAATCAACCCGGCGAATTGCCAGTTTGGCGTGATGGAGATTGATTTTTTGGGGCACCGTGTCTCTCCGGAAGGAGCCATCCCGCTGCCTGACAAAGTGCGCGCTGTGGCGGATTTTCCCCAGCCTCAGACGGTCAGGGCACTGCAGGAATTTTTGGGGATGGTGAATTTGTATAACCGTTTCCTTCCCCGCGTGGCACAGCTCATGCAACCATTGTACGCCGCGCTCAAGAGAGAGAAACCAGCGGATAGGGTCGAATGGACCCCGGAGCGAGAGCGGGCATTCTCGGAGGTTAAAGCAGCCGTGGCAAACGCCGCACTGCTGGCGTATCCGGACCTGGTGGCCCGAATAGCGCTCACCACCGACGCTTCAGATGTGGCCATAGGGGCTGTCGTAGAGCAGCGCGTCGCCGGGGCGTGGCAGCCGCTCGCTTTTTTCAGCAGAACTTTGCGCAACAGCGAACGTAAATACAATGCGTTCGACAGAGAGTTGCTGGCTCTCCACCTGGCCATACACCACTTCCAGTTCCAGCTGGAAGGGCGCAGCTTCACCGCGTTTGTGGATCACAAGCCACTAACGTTCGCAATGGCCAAGGTTTCAGAACCGTGGTCGGGCCAGCAGCAGAGACAGCTGGCCATGACCTCAGAGTTTACTACTGATATTGAGCATGTGTTGGGTAAACTGAATGTGGTGGCGGACTGCCTCTCGCGCGCCGTGGTGGCCCCGGTCTGCGTGGGGATAGATTACGCAGCCATGGCTGCGGAGCAGATTAGCGATGCAGACGTGCGCGCGCTCCAGTCTGGACCAACAGGGTTAAGGCTGGAGAGCAGGTTGCTGCAAGACGGCATGCCCCCCCCTAATCTGCGATGTCTCCACGGGACGCCTGCGTCCGGTGGTCCCGGTCGCGTGGCGCTGCCGCGTGTTTTGAGTCGGTTCACACTCTGGTGCACCCAGGAGTGCGCGCGTCGGTCAAAATGGTGGGAGAGAAGTTCGTGTGGCCGAGCCTACGCAAACAAGTAAAAGAGTGGCTGCAGCCTGCGTGGCGTGCCAACGAGCCAAGGTACACAGGCACACGAAGGCTCCCTTGGAGCCATTTCGGGTACCGGCTAAGAGGTTCGACCACGTTCACGTGGACCTCGTGGGCCCCCTCCCACCATCACAGGGGTGCACGCACCTCCTGACAGTGATGGACTGCACCACACGCTGGCCAGAAGCAGTCCCCCTGGCAGCAACCACGTCCGCAGATGTAGCACGCACTTTTTTAACCGCGGGGGGGGGGGGCGTTTTGGAGTCCTGTCGGACATTACGTCCGACAGGGGCCCTCAATTTGTTTCCGAACTCTGGTCTGCGATGGCCCGCAGCCTGGGTGTTACAATTCATCGCACATCCGCGTACAACCCACAGGCCAATGGGTTATGTGAGCGTTTTCATAGATCACTGAACGCAGCACTCAGGGCTTCACTGACGGATGCAAATTGGGTAGACAGGTTGCTGTGGGTTTTATTGGGGTTGCGCTCCACGCCAAAAGAGGATCTGGAAGCTTCCCCGGCAGAGCTGGTTTTTGCACAGCCCCTACGGCTGCCCGGGGAATTTCTGCCAGATAATCCCGCTCCGGACAGCTGTCCGTCTCAGCTTTTGCTGCATAGCGCAAACACAGGCACGCTGCCGGGCCCTGCCCACCGCTGGTTTCCGCGTGTTTTCGTGCCTAAAACTTTGAAGAACGCGGAGTTCGTGTTCGTCAGACACGACGCCCACCGCCCTCCATTGCGCCCACCCTATGATGGACCGTTCAGAGTGTTGGAAACAGGGGATAAGCATTTTGTGCTAGACTTGGGGGGTAGGAGGGAGAGAATTGGCATAGACAGACTCAAACCCGCCTTTGTAGCAGCGGACGAGCAAGTGCTGTTGGCTAGGGCCCCTCGGCGTGGAAGACCCCCACGGAGAGCTCCCCAGGGAAACGATGCAACGGAGCAGCCACACGGACAGGGCAAAGTTTCCCCCCCCCCCTCGCCACGGTCCACCCGCAGTCAGACACACTCCCAGCAGCCCTCCACTGGCACAGCAGCGCCATGGAGGCGGTAAACCCCAGTTACAGCAGATATGGGAGGAGACTGAAGCCAAGAGAGCGTATGGACTAATGTTCTATCTTAGACGCTGGGGGGGGGGGGGGGGGTAGGAGGGGGTTATGCAGCATCTTAGACAGAGACAAGGAATAAACATGGGAGAACAATGCCCAGAGAGTTCCTGGAGATATAGCAGGAAGGAGTCAGAGGCATAGGGGGTTGAATGCTGTGTGGTGTAGATGTCATGCTGTGTGAGGGAAAAACTCCATGAAACGTGTGAAGAGGATTTGAGAGGAGAGAGGAGAGCTGGTTGGATTCAGTCATTCTGTTCAGTGCTTGTGAGATGTGAAGTGTGTAATAAACCATGGATCTGCCTCTTATTTGACACACTCCACAATAATAATAATAAGGCTGTCATAGGTGTATTGACCATACTTTGGGGCTGGGCAATTCCACCTTAAATCAACATCATGGCTTATTGAATCTTTCAGGTCAGTTTTTGTTTTTTCCTCCTCTCTTCTTCATTACAGTTTACTGACAAAGTTCATAATTATTAAGCAATGTTACACAACAGTGCGGTATCGCAGCATTTTTGCAGTTATCAACTACAAATTCACATCGTATCCATATTCCAAACACTCAGCTGGCAGGCTGACACCTGTGGACGCGCTGCTCCAAGCGTTTGCCTCCAGATTTTGACCATGATAACCTGTCAGTGTCACATCAAACCAGCTAGTTTGATGCAGCAAAGTTCGGCCTCTCCTCAATCCGTGGACTCTTCCTTCTTGTAATATTTGTGATGCGGCGGCATGAAATAAAGCGGGATTGTTGAAGGTTTTAAGTAGGAGTTTATTATCATACTGCCGTCACGGGATCCCCGCTCCGGCCCAAGTGTGTGCAGGCTGGGAGTGGGATCCTCAGGCTCTCAGAGAAGAGACACAAAGTGCGTGTCTGCAGCAGCAGTTAAAGTGAGTCAGAGAGAGGATGAGTTACAGAACCTGTGCAGTATTTGTACCCAACTCAAACAATACATCAAAGCAGATTCACAGCAGTTGGTCTGATCAAAGGGACTGCAGAACAGGCATGAGACATTTGCATTTGTAAGACCTACATAACAATAGGCAGATGCAGCCTCTGCTCCAGCTTGTGGAACAAAGAGGTTACAAGGCACATCTACATATTGAACTGTCTCTAGGTCACAGCAAGGACAGGACACATGAACACTATACATGAATGGCACATTACATCTCAGTAGTGCAGCGGGAAAACCAAGAGAAAAGAGCTGACTGTCCTGTGTGTTGTGGGGGGGTTGAGTCAACCTGCCACAGTGAAAAGAAAACAGAACGACCGAAAATAGCCATTAAATCGTTCTCGTCTTGTCAAAATTAAATCGAAATTGAGCAAAAACGACATAACGGATCTGATTCTGTTTGGTGTTTTCCTTTTATTTTGTCGGTCACAGCCGGAAGTGGTGATAGCAGCAGCAGAAAGCCGCCATTTTCAAACAAGCCTGAATACTTGCTGCTAAATCTCACTTTAAAATCGGGGAAATGCCCAAAGTTGCAGCATAGACTCATGCAGACATCAGCATTTGATGAAAGATGAGAAGGACTGCCAGAAATAGACGTTTATAGAATTACCATCAGCCAGCAAAGAGGACGAAAGGAGAACATTGTGGATACCGAAGGCCTGGGGAGTCATGAAAGGCTGATATGACCCACCTCTGTTTTGACCACTTTACAACAGGTGAGGTCTACTTATAAATAATGTTTCTATTACTTTTTCTCTTTTTGGATTAGTTTGGGCTCCACATGTCGGCTCAGTGATTACTGAGCTGATGCAGGTTTCCAGCAGTTTAAATATGACTAAAGTCTCTTTGATTTTATGTGATATTTGCATTCTGGGTGATTCTAAGGTGTTTGTACTTGATTGTCCTTTGTATTTTAATATGTCCCACTTTAGGAAGTGATGATTTTGTCTTTTCCTCCAAGTGTTACAGCTTGCTCGATCAGCCACCAGCCAGCAACAAATATGAGGCGCTCAAGGCTGCGCTCACCTGGCGCTACACGCTCTTGGAATGTGAGAGAGCGGAGAGGCTCCTGAGACGGACCGAGTTAGGAGATGGTTCGGGCATTGACCTGATGGAGAAGATGCTGGCGTGAAAGGGCATGGATGACGGGCACTTTCTGTTTGCCCACCTCTTCCTCCGGAACCTTCCAACAGTGGCGAGAGCGGTTCTGGCCAATTCGCCGTTGCTGGCCGCGCGTGACTACCGTGCGCTAGCCCAGGAGGCAGACCGGATCATCCTCACCAGCCAGGTGATCACAGTCAACGCGGCAGCGGTGGAGCCCAGCGAGACGACCAGAGGAGGCGAGGAGCCACCAACGGTAGCAGCAGCGGGACGCACGCAGAGAACGCACGCAGATGTGCGCCACCGTGCCAATTCAAGCGCTCGGGAAAACGCCGAGGCCGGCGGTTGGTAGCAGCTGCGACCCTCAGTGAAGAGAACAAGCTGCTCTACATGACGGACGCGCGCTCGGGGAAGCGTTTCCTCGTGGACACCGGAGCCCAGAAGAGCTTCATCCTGCCGACCTACGCCGACCGGCTGGCAGGACCTAGCGGCTCCGTGATGTTGGCAGCAAATGGCTCGGAAATTAAGACCTTTGGTGAGAGGACACTGATCTTATCTCTACATGGCCGTACATATGAGTGGACTTTTGTCGTAGCAGCACTGAATTACCATATCCTGGGGGCTGATTTTCTGTGTGCACATGGTTTACTGGTTGATGTTGCTAACAGGCGCCTGGTTAATGCACTGTCCTTTGACTCTCTCCCCTGTATAGCTCGATGGACCCGGCCAACAGCACAAGCCAACGTCACAGCTACAGGCGGTAAGTTCCACGCACTGCTCACTCAGTTGCCAGCACTCACGGTCCCAACGTTTTCGGCGGCCATCGCTAAACACGGGGTGGAGCACTTTATCACCACCACTGGGCTGCCCGTTTTTGCAAGACCTCGGAGCTTGGACACAGCTAAACTGGCCATAGCGCGGGAGGAGTTTGCCAACCTGGAAAGGTTGGGCATCATCAGGCGCTCAAACAGCCCATGGGCATCCCCTCTACACATGGTCCCTAAGGCTGAGGGAGCGTGGCGACCGTGCGGTGATTTCCGCAGGTTGAACAATGCCACGGCACACGACCGCTACCCGATTCCCCACATACAGGATTTTTCCGTCCACCTCGCCGGAGCACGCATTTTTTCCAAAATAGACCTGGTCCGAGGTTACCATCAAGTCCCAGTGCGCGCGGAGGACATACCCAAAACAGAGGTAATAACTCTGTTCGATCTATTCGAGTTCCTGCGCATGTCATTCGGGTTAAAAGGTGCAGCACAGACATTCCAGCGCATGATGGATGCAGTGCTGTGCGAGCTCCCGTTCATGTTCGTTTACCTGGACGATATCCTGGTAGCCAGTGCGTCCGAAGACGAACACGAAACCCACCTCAGGACGGTTTTCCGGAGGTTGGAGGAGCACGGGTTGATAATCAACCCGGCGAATTGCCAGTTCGGCGTGACGGAGATTGATTTTTTGGGGCACCGCGTCTCTCCGGAAGGAGCCATCCTGCTGCCTGACAAAGTGCATGCCGTGGTGGATCTTCCCCGGCCGCAGACGGTCAGGGCACTGCAGGAATTTTTGGGGATAGTGAATTTTTATAACCGTTTCCTTCCCCGCGCGGCGCAGCTCATGCAACCATTGTACGCCGCGCTCAAGAGACAGAAACCTGCGGATAGGGTCGAATGGACCCCGGAGCGAGAGCGGGCGTTCTTGGAAGTTAAAGCAGCCGTAGCAAACGCCGCACTGCTGGCACATCCGGACCTGGCGGCCCGGATAGCGCTCCCCGCCGACGCTTCAGACGTGGCCATAGGGACTGTCGTAGAGCAGCGCGTTGCCGGGGCGTGGCAGCCGCTCGCTTTTTTCAGCAGAACTTTGCGCGACAGCGAACGTAAATACAGCGCGTTCGACAGAGAGTTGCTGGCTCTCCACCTGGCCATACACCACTTCCAGTTCTGGCTGGAAGGGCGCAGCTTTACCACGTTCGTGGATCACAAGCCACTAACGTTCGCGATGGCCAAGGTTTCAGAACCGTGGTCGGGCCGGCAGCAGAGACAGCTGGCCACGATCTCAGAGCTTACTACCGATATTCAGCATGTGTCGGGTAAACTGAATGTGGTGGCGGACTGCCTCTCACGCGCCGTGGTGGCCCCGGTCTGCGTGGGGATAGATTACGCAGCCTTGGCCGCGGAGCAGATTAGCGATGCAGACGTGCGCACGCTCCAGTCTGGACCAACAGGGTTAAGGCTGGAGAGCAGGGTGCTGCAAGACGGCATGCCCCCCCTAATCTGCGATGTCTCCACGGGACGCCTGCGTCCGGTGGTCCCGGTCGCGTGGCGCTGCCGCGTGTTTGAGTCGGTTCACACTCTGGCGCACCCAGGAGTGCGCGCGTCGGTCAAAATGGTGGGAGAGAAGTTTGTGTGGCCGAGCCTACGCAAACAAGTAAAAGAGTGGCTGCAGCCTGCGTGGCGTGCCAACGAGCCAAGGTACACAGGCACACGAAGGCTCCCTTGGAGCCGTTTCGGGTACCGGCTAAGAGGTTCGACCACGTTCATGTGGACCTCGTGGGCCCCCTCCCACCATCACAGGGGTGCATGCACCTCCTGACAGTGATGGACCGCACCACGCGCTGGCCAGAAGCAGTCCCCCTGGCAGCAACCACGTCCGCAGACGTAGCACGCACTTTTTTAACAGCATGGGTGGCGCGTTTTGGAGTCCCGTCGGACGGCCCTCAATTTGTTTCCGAACTCTGGTCTGTGATGGCCCGCAGCCTGGGTGTTACAATTCATCGCACAACCGCGTACAACCCACAGGCCAATGGGTTATGCGAGCATTTTCATAGATCACTGAACGCAGCACTCAGGGCTTCACTGACGGATGCAAATTGGGTAGACAGGTTGCCGTGGGTTTTATAGGGGTTGCACTCCACGCCAAAAGAGGATCTGGAAGCTTCCCCGGCAGAGCTGGTTTTTGCACAGCCCCTACGGCTGCCCGGGGAATTTCTGCCAGATAATCCCGCTCCGGACAGCTGTCCGTCTCAGCTTTTGCAGCGTAGCGCAAACACAGGCACGCTGCCGGGCCCTGCCCACCACTGGTTTCCGCGTGTTTTCGTGCCTAAAACTTTGAAGAACTCGGAGTTCGTGTTCGTCAGACACGACGCCCACCGCCCTCCATTGTGCCCACCCTATGATGGACCGTTCAGAGTGTTGGAAACAGGGGATAAGCATTTTGTGCTAGACTTGGGGGGTAGACAGGAGAAAATTGGCATAGACAGACTCAAACCCGCCTTTGTAGCAGCGGACGAGCAAGTGCTGTTGGCTAGGGCCCCTCGGCATGGAAGACCCCCACATAGAGCTCCCCAGGGAAACGATACAACGGAGCAGCCACACGGACAGGGCAAAGTTCCCCCCCCCCCCTCCCCACGGTCCACCCGCAGTCAGACACACTCCCAGCAGCCCCCCACCGGCACAGCAGCGCCACAGAGGCGGTAAACCCCAGTTACAGCAGATATGGGAGGAGACTGAAGCCAAGAGAGCGTATGGACTAATGTTCTATCTTAAACGCTGGGGGGGGGGGGGGGTGTAGGAGGGGGTTATGCAGCGTCTTAGACAGAGACAAGGAATAAACATGGGAGAACAATGCCCAGAGAGTTCCTGGAGATATAGCAGGAAGGAGTCAGAGGCATAGGGGGTTGAATGCTGTGTGGTGTAGATGTCATGCTGTGTGAGGGAAAAACTCCATGAAACGTGTGAAGAGGATTTGAGAGGAGAGAGGAGAGCTGGTTGGATTCAGTCATTCTGTTCAGTGCTTGTGAGATGTGAAGTGTGTAATAAACCATGGATCTGCCTCTTATTTGACACACTCCACAATAATAATAATAAGGCTGTCATAGGTGTATTGACCATACTTTGGGGCTGGGCAATTCCACCTTAAATCAACATCATGGCTTATTGAATCTTTCAGGTCAGTTTTTGTTTTTTCCTCCTCTCTTCTTCATTACAGTTTACTGACAAAGTTCATAATTATTAAGCAATGTTACACAACAGTGCGGTATCGCAGCATTTTTGCAGTTATCAACTACAAATTCACATCGTATCCATATTCCAAACACTCAGCTGGCAGGCTGACACCTGTGGACGCGCTGCTCCAAGCGTTTGCCTCCAGATTTTGACCATGATAACCTGTCAGTGTCACATCAAACCAGCTAGTTTGATGCAGCAAAGTTCGGCCTCTCCTCAATCCGTGGACTCTTCCTTCTTGTAATATTTGTGATGCGGCGGCATGAAATAAAGCGGGATTGTTGAAGGTTTTAAGTAGGAGTTTATTATCATACTGCCGTCACGGGATCCCCGCTCCGGCCCAAGTGTGTGCAGGCTGGGAGTGGGATCCTCAGGCTCTCAGAGAAGAGACACAAAGTGCGTGTCTGCAGCAGCAGTTAAAGTGAGTCAGAGAGAGGATGAGTTACAGAACCTGTGCAGTATTTGTACCCAACTCAAACAATACATCAAAGCAGATTCACAGCAGTTGGTCTGATCAAAGGGACTGCAGAACAGGCATGAGACATTTGCATTTGTAAGACCTACATAACAATAGGCAGATGCAGCCTCTGCTCCAGCTTGTGGAACAAAGAGGTTACAAGGCACATCTACATATTGAACTGTCTCTAGGTCACAGCAAGGACAGGACACATGAACACTATACATGAATGGCACATTACATCTCAGTAGTGCAGCGGGAAAACCAAGAGAAAAGAGCTGACTGTCCTGTGTGTTGTGGGGGGGTTGAGTCAACCTGCCACAGTGAAAAGAAAACAGAACGACCGAAAATAGCCATTAAATCGTTCTCGTCTTGTCAAAATTAAATCGAAATTGAGCAAAAACGACATAACGGATCTGATTCTGTTTGGTGTTTTCCTTTTATTTTGTCGGTCACAGCCGGAAGTGGTGATAGCAGCAGCAGAAAGCCGCCATTTTCAAACAAGCCTGAATACTTGCTGCTAAATCTCACTTTAAAATCGGGGAAATGCCCAAAGTTGCAGCATAGACTCATGCAGACATCAGCATTTGATGAAAGATGAGAAGGACTGCCAGAAATAGACGTTTATAGAATTACCATCAGCCAGCAAAGAGGACGAAAGGAGAACATTGTGGATACCGAAGGCCTGGGGAGTCATGAAAGGCTGATATGACCCACCTCTGTTTTGACCACTTTACAACAGGTGAGGTCTACTTATAAATAATGTTTCTATTACTTTTTCTCTTTTTGGATTAGTTTGGGCTCCACATGTCGGCTCAGTGATTACTGAGCTGATGCAGGTTTCCAGCAGTTTAAATATGACTAAAGTCTCTTTGATTTTATGTGATATTTGCATTCTGGGTGATTCTAAGGTGTTTGTACTTGATTGTCCTTTGTATTTTAATATGTCCCACTTTAGGAAGTGATGATTTTGTCTTTTCCTCCAAGTGTTACAGCTTGCTCGATCAGCCACCAGCCAGCAACAAATATGAGGCGCTCAAGGCTGCGCTCACCTGGCGCTACACGCTCTTGGAATGTGAGAGAGCGGAGAGGCTCCTGAGACGGACCGAGTTAGGAGATGGTTCGGGCATTGACCTGATGGAGAAGATGCTGGCGTGAAAGGGCATGGATGACGGGCACTTTCTGTTTGCCCACCTCTTCCTCCGGAACCTTCCAACAGTGGCGAGAGCGGTTCTGGCCAATTCGCCGTTGCTGGCCGCGCGTGACTACCGTGCGCTAGCCCAGGAGGCAGACCGGATCATCCTCACCAGCCAGGTGATCACAGTCAACGCGGCAGCGGTGGAGCCCAGCGAGACGACCAGAGGAGGCGAGGAGCCACCAACGGTAGCAGCAGCGGGACGCACGCAGAGAACGCACGCAGATGTGCGCCACCGTGCCAATTCAAGCGCTCGGGAAAACGCCGAGGCCGGCGGTTGGTAGCAGCTGCGACCCTCAGTGAAGAGAACAAGCTGCTCTACATGACGGACGCGCGCTCGGGGAAGCGTTTCCTCGTGGACACCGGAGCCCAGAAGAGCTTCATCCTGCCGACCTACGCCGACCGGCTGGCAGGACCTAGCGGCTCCGTGATGTTGGCAGCAAATGGCTCGGAAATTAAGACCTTTGGTGAGAGGACACTGATCTTATCTCTACATGGCCGTACATATGAGTGGACTTTTGTCGTAGCAGCACTGAATTACCATATCCTGGGGGCTGATTTTCTGTGTGCACATGGTTTACTGGTTGATGTTGCTAACAGGCGCCTGGTTAATGCACTGTCCTTTGACTCTCTCCCCTGTATAGCTCGATGGACCCGGCCAACAGCACAAGCCAACGTCACAGCTACAGGCGGTAAGTTCCACGCACTGCTCACTCAGTTGCCAGCACTCACGGTCCCAACGTTTTCGGCGGCCATCGCTAAACACGGGGTGGAGCACTTTATCACCACCACTGGGCTGCCCGTTTTTGCAAGACCTCGGAGCTTGGACACAGCTAAACTGGCCATAGCGCGGGAGGAGTTTGCCAACCTGGAAAGGTTGGGCATCATCAGGCGCTCAAACAGCCCATGGGCATCCCCTCTACACATGGTCCCTAAGGCTGAGGGAGCGTGGCGACCGTGCGGTGATTTCCGCAGGTTGAACAATGCCACGGCACACGACCGCTACCCGATTCCCCACATACAGGATTTTTCCGTCCACCTCGCCGGAGCACGCATTTTTTCCAAAATAGACCTGGTCCGAGGTTACCATCAAGTCCCAGTGCGCGCGGAGGACATACCCAAAACAGAGGTAATAACTCTGTTCGATCTATTCGAGTTCCTGCGCATGTCATTCGGGTTAAAAGGTGCAGCACAGACATTCCAGCGCATGATGGATGCAGTGCTGTGCGAGCTCCCGTTCATGTTCGTTTACCTGGACGATATCCTGGTAGCCAGTGCGTCCGAAGACGAACACGAAACCCACCTCAGGACGGTTTTCCGGAGGTTGGAGGAGCACGGGTTGATAATCAACCCGGCGAATTGCCAGTTCGGCGTGACGGAGATTGATTTTTTGGGGCACCGCGTCTCTCCGGAAGGAGCCATCCTGCTGCCTGACAAAGTGCATGCCGTGGTGGATCTTCCCCGGCCGCAGACGGTCAGGGCACTGCAGGAATTTTTGGGGATAGTGAATTTTTATAACCGTTTCCTTCCCCGCGCGGCGCAGCTCATGCAACCATTGTACGCCGCGCTCAAGAGACAGAAACCTGCGGATAGGGTCGAATGGACCCCGGAGCGAGAGCGGGCGTTCTTGGAAGTTAAAGCAGCCGTAGCAAACGCCGCACTGCTGGCACATCCGGACCTGGCGGCCCGGATAGCGCTCCCCGCCGACGCTTCAGACGTGGCCATAGGGACTGTCGTAGAGCAGCGCGTTGCCGGGGCGTGGCAGCCGCTCGCTTTTTTCAGCAGAACTTTGCGCGACAGCGAACGTAAATACAGCGCGTTCGACAGAGAGTTGCTGGCTCTCCACCTGGCCATACACCACTTCCAGTTCTGGCTGGAAGGGCGCAGCTTTACCACGTTCGTGGATCACAAGCCACTAACGTTCGCGATGGCCAAGGTTTCAGAACCGTGGTCGGGCCGGCAGCAGAGACAGCTGGCCACGATCTCAGAGCTTACTACCGATATTCAGCATGTGTCGGGTAAACTGAATGTGGTGGCGGACTGCCTCTCACGCGCCGTGGTGGCCCCGGTCTGCGTGGGGATAGATTACGCAGCCTTGGCCGCGGAGCAGATTAGCGATGCAGACGTGCGCACGCTCCAGTCTGGACCAACAGGGTTAAGGCTGGAGAGCAGGGTGCTGCAAGACGGCATGCCCCCCCTAATCTGCGATGTCTCCACGGGACGCCTGCGTCCGGTGGTCCCGGTCGCGTGGCGCTGCCGCGTGTTTGAGTCGGTTCACACTCTGGCGCACCCAGGAGTGCGCGCGTCGGTCAAAATGGTGGGAGAGAAGTTTGTGTGGCCGAGCCTACGCAAACAAGTAAAAGAGTGGCTGCAGCCTGCGTGGCGTGCCAACGAGCCAAGGTACACAGGCACACGAAGGCTCCCTTGGAGCCGTTTCGGGTACCGGCTAAGAGGTTCGACCACGTTCATGTGGACCTCGTGGGCCCCCTCCCACCATCACAGGGGTGCATGCACCTCCTGACAGTGATGGACCGCACCACGCGCTGGCCAGAAGCAGTCCCCCTGGCAGCAACCACGTCCGCAGACGTAGCACGCACTTTTTTAACAGCATGGGTGGCGCGTTTTGGAGTCCCGTCGGACGGCCCTCAATTTGTTTCCGAACTCTGGTCTGTGATGGCCCGCAGCCTGGGTGTTACAATTCATCGCACAACCGCGTACAACCCACAGGCCAATGGGTTATGCGAGCATTTTCATAGATCACTGAACGCAGCACTCAGGGCTTCACTGACGGATGCAAATTGGGTAGACAGGTTGCCGTGGGTTTTATAGGGGTTGCACTCCACGCCAAAAGAGGATCTGGAAGCTTCCCCGGCAGAGCTGGTTTTTGCACAGCCCCTACGGCTGCCCGGGGAATTTCTGCCAGATAATCCCGCTCCGGACAGCTGTCCGTCTCAGCTTTTGCAGCGTAGCGCAAACACAGGCACGCTGCCGGGCCCTGCCCACCACTGGTTTCCGCGTGTTTTCGTGCCTAAAACTTTGAAGAACTCGGAGTTCGTGTTCGTCAGACACGACGCCCACCGCCCTCCATTGTGCCCACCCTATGATGGACCGTTCAGAGTGTTGGAAACAGGGGATAAGCATTTTGTGCTAGACTTGGGGGGTAGACAGGAGAAAATTGGCATAGACAGACTCAAACCCGCCTTTGTAGCAGCGGACGAGCAAGTGCTGTTGGCTAGGGCCCCTCGGCATGGAAGACCCCCACATAGAGCTCCCCAGGGAAACGATACAACGGAGCAGCCACACGGACAGGGCAAAGTTCCCCCCCCCCCTCCCCACGGTCCACCCGCAGTCAGACACACTCCCAGCAGCCCCCCACCGGCACAGCAGCGCCACAGAGGCGGTAAACCCCAGTTACAGCAGATATGGGAGGAGACTGAAGCCAAGAGAGCGTATGGACTAATGTTCTATCTTAAACGCTGGGGGGGGGGGGTGTAGGAGGGGGTTATGCAGCGTCTTAGACAGAGACAAGGAATAAACATGGGAGAACAATGCCCAGAGAGTTCCTGGAGATATAGCAGGAAGGAGTCAGAGGCATAGGGGGTTGAATGCTGTGTGGTGTAGATGTCATGCTGTGTGAGGGAAAAACTCCATGAAACGTGTGAAGAGGATTTGAGAGGAGAGAGGAGAGCTGGTTGGATTCAGTCATTCTGTTCAGTGCTTGTGAGATGTGAAGTGTGTAATAAACCATGGATCTGCCTCTTATTTGACACACTCCACAATAATAATAATAAGGCTGTCATAGTTGCATTGACCATACATTGGGGCTGGGCAATTCCACCTTAAATCAACATCATGGCTTATTGAATCTTTCAGGTCAGTTTTTGTTTTTTCCTCCTCTCTTCTTCATTACAGTTTACTGACAAAGTTCATAATTATTAAGCAATGTTACACAACAGTGCGGTATCGCAGCATTTTTGCAGTTATCAACTACAAATTTACATCGTATCCATATTCCAAACACTCAGCTGGCAGGCTGACACCTGTGGACGCGCTGCTCCAAGCGTTTGCCTCCAGATTTTGACCATGATAACCTGTCAGTGTCACATCAAACCAGCTAGTTTGATGCAGCAAAGTTCGGCCTCTCCTCAATCCGTGGACTCTTCCTTCTTGTAATATTTGTGAAAAGAAAACAGAACGACCGAAAATAGCCGTTAAATCGTTCTCGTCTTGTCAAAATTAAATCGAAATTGAGCAAAAACGACATAACGGATCTGATTCTGTTTGGTGTTTTCCTTTTATTTTGTCAGCCACAGCCGGAAGTAGTGGTAGCAGCAGCAGAAAGCCGCCATTTTCAAACAAGCCTGAATACTTGCTGCTAAATCTCACTTTAAAATCAGGAAAATGCCCAAAGTTGCAGCATAGACTCATGCAGACATCAGCATTTGATGAAAGATGAGAAGGACTGCCAGAAATAGACGTTTATAGAATTACCATCAGCCAGCAAAGAGGACGAAAGGAGGACGTTGTGGATACCGAAGGCCTGGGGAGTCATGAAAGGCTGATATGACCCACCTCTGTTTTGACCACTTTACAACAGGTGAGGTCTACTTATAAATTATGTTTCTATTACTTTTTTCTCTTTTTGGATTAGTTTGGGCTCCACATGTCGGCTCAGTGATTACTGAGGTGATGCAGGTTTCCAGCATTTTAAATATGACTAAAGTCTCTTTGATTTTATGTGATATTTGCATTCTGGGTGATTCTAAGGTGTTTGTACTTGATTGTCCTTTGTATTTTAATATGTCCCACTTTAGGAAGTGATGATTTTGTCTTTTCCTCCAAGTGTTACAGCTTTAAATTTTTTTCTTCCATACAACTAATTTAATATACTGTGGAGAAAGGAGGCAGGCGAGGCAATGAGCTGGATGGCACAGAGACTTTATTCCTTCTCCAACATAATTTACAGCAAAAGAGAATCCCGGGTCTCTGTGCATTCCTCTTTTATATCTTTATTCCTATGCATCGAGACCCGGGACTTCCAACCATAACACGTTGTTTGCACAAAGAACTGTGTGGCACATTAACATGACATGATGCTGGCGCCACACTCACACGTTTATTCTCCCAGCGGCGCCGGCATTTACTCTTCTCCCCAGGGGGCATATAATCCTTACTGTCCCATCTGATACCCCCCGGTGACACCTCCTCTTTCGGTCCCTTGTTCCCTGGGACACCGTGCCCCCACACATCCCCCCCATCCCGAACACCCAGAAAGGGCACTAAACCTCCCTCCCCTGTCCTTTGGGCTTGAGCTGTCGCAGATAGTGGCTGTAGAGGGGGGTCGCTGATCCAGTCGACCTGCCCTGCTGGCGGGATGTACAGGAGGGCATGTCAGTGTGTGGAGGGAAAAAGGGAGGGGGAGAAAACACACCAGCTTTATGAGCGCAGGTCCCTGCCGAGGGATCACCACTTTGTGGAGCCACCAACGGTCGGCGTCCGCGCCAGGGAGCTTGGGCCAACACCACCTGCTCGTCTGCAAACACAAAAGCAGGCTTCAGCCTGTCGATGCAGACGGTCTCCCTATGCCCCCCCCCCAAGTCTAACAAAAAATGCTTCTCCCAAGGTTCCATCACCTTGAGCAGTCCGTCATATGGTGAGCACAGTGGGGTCCGGTGCGCATCGTGCCTGACAAAAATGAACTGGTGTTCTGTAAGCTTTTTGGGACGAATGTGCAGGGAAAACAATGGTGGGTCAGGCCCGGTACACTCACAGCCTCTGTACTATGTAAAACTTGCGTGGGTGGATCAGCCTCGGACACGTGGTTTTCCTGTAAAAACTCTCCAGGGATCCGTAGCAGCTGAGAAAAACTGAGTTCTGCTGGGGAGGCTGCCAAATCCTCCTTAGGTGCGGAGCGCAACCCTAAAAGAATCCACAGCAGTCAGTCGACTCAATTTGTGTCAATGAGCGAAGCTCTGAGCGCTGCTTTAAGTGACCTATGACAACGCTTGCATAACCCGTTAGCCTGGGGGTTGTACGTGGTAGTGTGGTGAATTTTGACCCCAGCCTCTGGTCCATAGCGGACCAGAGTTCTGAAACGAATTGTGGACCCCTGCTGGACGTGATGTCCGATGGAGATCCAAAACGTGCGACCCAAGCCAACAAAAAAGCGCGAGCCATTTCTGCAGACATGGTAGAAGCCAGAGGTGCATAAAACCTTGCGACGGTGGGAGGGTCCCACCAAGTCTACATGGATGTGGTCGGACCTCCTGGCTGGGATTTGGCACGGCTCGAGGGGGGCTTTAGTGTACTTGTGCACTTTGGCCCGCTGGCACGCGATGCAAGCTGCAGCCGATTTTTTCTCGTCCTTGCGCAAGCATGGCCAGATGAATTTCACCCCCACTAGCTTCACCGAAGCGTGCAATCCCGGATGTGAAAGGGAGTGGACTGACTCAAAAACACGAAGGCACCAAGAGCTCGGAACCAACGGGTGCGGGCAGCCGGTGGAGACGTCACAGAGCAAGGGAGGGCATCCTTCTTGAACCACCCTGCTCTCCAGCCTTAACCCAGTTGGCGCAGACTGGAGCATGCAAATGTCCGCGCCCCCGGCTTGTTCCACAGCCATGGCAGGGAAATCTGTTCCCATGTAAACCAGGGTGATTAACATGTTTGACAGGCAATCAGCCACGACGTTGAGTTTACGGCAACATGTTGAATGTTGGTAGTAAACTCCGAAATTGTGGCCAAATGCCACTGCTGCCAGGCCGACCACGGTTCCGATGTCGTGGACATTGTATGCGTCAGCGGCTTGTGGTCCACGAACTTGGTGAACTCGCGCCCCTCCAGCCAGAAGAGGAAATGGCTTGTCGCCAGGTGGAGAGCCAGCAATTCTCTATCGAATGTGCTGTACTTGTGTTTGTTGTCGTGCAAAGTCCGGCTAAATAATGGAAGAGGGTGCCACGAACCTGAGACGCACTGCTCCACCACTGCCCCGATGGAAACATCAGATGCATCCGTTGTGAGCGCTATCCGTGCAGACGGATCCAGGTGGGCTAACAATGTGGCATCCGCAAGCGCTGTTTTGGCATTAGTAAAAGCCTTGACTCGTTTGGGAGTCCAGCCGATGGCATCCTCGGGCTTCTTCCTTTTAAGCGTGGCATACAACAGCTGCATCAGCTGGACTGCTCGGAGAAGGAAACGGTTGTAAAAATGAACCATTCCCCAAAACTCTTGTAGTGCCCTTACGATCTGCGGACGCAGAAAATCTGACACCACGCGCACCTTGTCCAATAACGGGATTGCGCCCTCTGGCGAAATGCGGTGGCCCAAAAAATCAATCACTGGCACACCAAACTGGCACTTCGCTGGGTTAACTATCAATCCGTGTGCTTCCAACCTCTGGAAAACTTTCTTGAGATGGGCGATGTGCCTCCGACGCACTGGCTACCAGAATGTCGTCTAAGTAATTCAATTCAATTCAATTCAACTTTATTTATATAGCGCCATTTCACAACAACAGTCATCTCATAGCACTATCAACTGTAGGGGGGACCCCCACAGTTGCAGAAAGACCCCAGCAATCAGGCAATCCCCTGTGAGCAAGCACTTGGCGACGGTGGAGAGGAAAAACTCCCTTTTAACAGGAAGAAACCTCCAGCAGAACCAGGCTCAGGGAGGGGCAGTCATCTGCTGCGACTGGCTGGGGGGTGAGGGGATAGAGAAGAAGAAAAGAACAGACATGTAGAGAGCAAACAGCACGATGGGGACTCAATCTATGGGAGAGAACAAACAAATGTTAATGACCAGCAAAAAAAAAATATTTCATAGAGAGTGAGGAAAGGAGTGAGGCCCAGTGCATTACTGGAGGTCCCCCGGCTGACTAAACCTATTAGCAGCATAACTAAGGGAGGGTTCAGAAACACATGATCCCTCCCTAATTGTAGGCTAGATCAAAAAGGTAGGTTTTAACCCTATTCTTAAAAACAGAGATCGAGTCTGACTCCCGAATCCAGATTGGCAGCTGATTCCACAGGAGAGGAGCTTGATAACTGAAGGCTCTGCCTCCCATTGTACTTTTGGAGATTCTAGGTATTACAAGTAATCCTGCATTTTGGGAGCGTAGTGCTCTGTTAGGATAATACGGTAGTATCAGATCTTTTAAATAAAAAGGAGCCTGATTGTTTAGAGCTTTGTAAGTGAGAAGAAGGATTTTAAACTTAATTCTAAACTCTATGGGAAGCCAATGAAGGGAGGCCAGAACCGGAGAGATATGATCTCTCTTTCTAGTACCTGTTAAAACTCTTGCTGCAGCATTTTGGATCAGCTGAAGACTTTTTAAAGATGTTTTAGGACAGCCTGATAATAAAGAATTACAATAATCTAATCTCGAGCTAACAAAAGCGTGGATCAGCTTCTCAGCATCACTCTGAGACAAGATGCTCCTAATCTTGGCAATATTACGCAAATGATAGAAGGCAGTCTTAGAAACAAATTTAATATGTGAATTGAAGGACAAATCCTGATCAAAAATAACTCCAAGGTTCCTCACAGAGCTATTAAGAGAAAGAGTAACTGCGTCCAAACTGAAAGTTTGATTTGGAAAGGAATTTCTAAGGTTTTTTGGACCAACAAGAATGACTTCAGTCTTATCTGAATTTAATAGCAGGAAATTACAAGTCATCCAAGCTTTGATTTCCTTAAGACAGGCTTCTAACTTGGCTAATTGATTAGTATCATCTGGCTTCATTGACAGGTATAATTGTGTGTCATCTGCATAACAATGAAAATGTGTACAGTGCTTTCTAATAATGTTGCCTAACGGAAGCATATATAAACTAAAAAGAGTAGGGCCTAGCACAGATCCCTGTGGAACTCCATGACTAAGCTTTGAGCTGAAAGAAAACTCATCATTTACATGAACAAACTGGAACCTATCAGATAAATAAGATCTAAACCACTGCAACGAAGTTCCATTAAGTCCAACATAGTGTTCTAATCTATCAAGTAGAATATTATGATCAATAGTATCAAAAGCTGCACTAAGATCTAAAAGGACAAGTACAGAAACTAGTCCATTATCAGATGCAATGAGGAGGTCGTTAGTGACCTTCGCTAAGGCTGTTTCAGTACTATGATGGATTCTAAACCCAGATTGAAACTCTTCAAGTAAACCATTTCCCTGCAGGTGGTCAAATAATTGCGTAGCAACAACTCTTTCTAAGATTTTTGAAATGAAAGGGAGATTAGAGATTGGTCTATAGTTAGCTAAAGCTCCTGGATCTAGCGTTGGCTTTTTGAGTAAGGGTTTAATTACAGCCGTTTTAAAAGCCTGCGGTACATGGCCTAAAGTTAATGAAGAATTGATTATATGAAGAATAAAGCTACCAATAAGTGGGAAGACTTCTTTAAATAACCTGGTAGGAATAGGGTCTAAAAGACAAGTTGAAGGTTTGGATGAGGAAACTATTTTGTCTAACTCACAAAGGTCGATTGGAGTAAACTCATCAAGACAGACATCAATAGAAGGAGTTGTAGTAGTTACAGTATTTAAGTTAACTGTGGGAAGAATCTGATTGATTTTATCTCTGATGGATGAAATTTTATTATTGAAAAAGTTCATAAAGTCCTGACTAGTAAGCTCTAAGGGGATGCTAGGATTGACAGAGTCCTGACTCTTTGTCAACCTGGCTACAGTACTGAAAAGAAACCTGGGATTATTCTTGTTCTCTTCTATTAATGCAGAGTAATAACTCGTTCTAGCTTTTCTAAGAGATTTTTTATAAATTAAAAGATGATTTCTCCAAGCTAAATAGATTTCATCTAAATTAGTAGAGCGCCATTTTCTTTCTAATTGACGAGTCTTCTGTTTTAAGCTACGAGTTTCTGTGTTGAACCAAGGAGTTAAAAATCTCTGATTAGACTTTTTCTTTTTTAAGGGGGCCACCAAGTCTAGAGCCTGATGCAGAGAAGCTGAAACACTATCCACCATGTTATCAATTACAGAAGGAGCAAGCTGTCTATAGCTTATTTCCGTTGTGTTGACACATGGCATAGAGGAAACAATCTGCATAAATTTGGAAACAGCATCATCTGAGAGGCATCTACTGTGATAATATTTTTCTTTAGGAGCCAAATAGTCAGAAATAGTAAAATCAAAGGTTAACAGACAATGGTCTGACAGTACAGGGTTATGAGGAGACACTACAAGATTTTCTATTTCTATGCCATATGTCAGAACAAGGTCCAACGTATGGTGGAGGTAATGAGTAGAATTTCCTACTTTCTGAGAAAACCCAATCGAGTCTAATATTGAATTAAAAGCCACATTAAGGCAGTCACTATCTACATCCACATGTATATTAAAGTCCCCTACTATAATTATTCTATCAGATTTCAGCACTAAATCAGCTAAGAAATCAGCAAATTCGGATAAAAATTCTGAATAGGTTGATGGGGGACGATAAACAATGGCAAATAAAACTGGGTTTAACCTGAAATTGCTAAAGTGCCCAATACTGAGGACCAGGCCCTCAAAGGAATTATAACATGTTTTTTGCTTTACATTAACTAGTAATTTGGAATGGTAAATTGTTGCTACTCCTCCTCCACGACCAGAACTTCTGGGATTTTGACAGTTTAAATAACCAGAGGGAGTTGATTCATTTAAACCAACATAATCCTCTTGCCCTAACCAAGTCTCTGTAAGGGAAATTAAATCAATCTGATGATCAATTAACAGATCATGGACTAACAGAGACTTGGGAGTTAGAGACCTAATATTTAACAAACCACATTTAATTTTTAAATTATGAGGAGGAACAGAGGCCAACTCATTCAATTTAGAGGCTTTATGTTTAATTTGAGTTTTACCAATATTTTGCTTTATCACTTTGGGATGCTTATACATTATATTTTTATTCACTTTGGAGGGAGCAGACAATGATTCTCTGATGGGGAAGACAGGGGCTAAGCTGAGGGGTGGCGGATGAAGAGGAGCTGCAGAGAGGCGTGTAAGACTGTGACTCTGCTTCCTGGTCCCAACTCTGAGTAGTCATGGTTTTGGAAATTTGGATAAAAAAGATGCCAGATTGTTAGATAAATGAGAAGCACCATCCAAAGTGGGATGAATGCTGTCTCGTCTCATAAGACCAGGTTTTCCCCAAAAAGAGCTCCAATTGTCAATGTAGCCCACGTCATTTTTAGGACACCACACAGACAGCCAGTGGTTCAAGGATGACGAGCGACTAAACATGTCATCACTGGTCAGATTGGGGAGGGGCCCAGAGAATACTACAGTGGCAGACATCGTTTTTGCAAACTCACACACCGATTCTACATTAAGTTTCGTGACTTCCGACTGCCGGAGACGGATGTCATTAATGCCGGCGTGAATAACAATTGTGGAATATTTACAGTTACTTTTAGCCAGCATTTTCAAATTTGACTCGATGTCGCCTGCTCTGGCCCCAGGAATACATTGGACTATGACCGCTGGAGTCTCTAGGTTCACGTTTCTGACTACAGAGTCGCCAATGATCAGAGTTTTTTCCTCAGCGGGTGTGTCGCTGAGCGGGGAAAAACGATTAGAAACGTGAACAGGTTGGTGGTGTACCGGGGCTTTGCGACTAGGCTTCCTTCTCACCGTCACCCACCCAGTCTCCTCGCTGCTGAGGAGAGCCGGGGAACCGCTGACAGTGGGGCCTAAGCTAGCTAGCTCTGCTGCAGCTAATGGGCGTCCGTCGAGATTAACTGGCGCAGACGGTGTTTCAATGCAGCGGAGCCGGGATTCCAAATCAGACAACCTCGCCTCGAGCGCCTCAAAAAGACAACATTTATTACATTTACCGTTATCGCTAAAAGAGGCAGAGGTGTAGCTAAACATCTGACAGAGAGAGCACACCAGAGGAGAGGAAAGAGAGGTAGTAGCCATAGCTAGTGGCTAGAGAGCTGGAGAGCAAACCACACAGTCAGACAGCAAAACAGGAAGTGACGATACGTTACCACAAGGAAGTGACGATCCCTCACATTTGTTGAGGTGAGGTTAAGTAGACAAACACGAAGGGCAAGTCGCGAAGTACTACATCCATCGTCCCCTGGAAGGTCTGCGCCACGCCTTTTAATACAAATGGCATGCGCAAAAACTCGAAAAGGCCAAAAGGAGTTATTACCGCAGTTTTGAGAACGTCTTCTGTGCGCACCGGGACCTGATGGTATCCGCGGACCAGAGCCACTTTGGAAAAAACATGCTTTCCGGCCAGGTACACGGAAAAATCCTGAATGTGTGGAATAGAATAGCGATCGTGCTCCATAGCGTAGTTCAAGCGCCGGAAATCACCGCAAGGTCGCCACGACCCGTTGGCTTTAGGCACCATGTGTAGCGGGGATGCCCACGGGCTGTTGGAGCGCCTGACGATGCCCAACTGTTCTAAGTTGGCAAACTCCTCTCATACTCTGGCCAGTTTAGCTGCGTCCAGACGGCGATGTTGCGCGAACACCAGCTGACCTTTTGTCATTATAAAGTGTTCGACCCCGTGTTTCGTTACCGTAGCCGAAAAAGTCAGGACCATGAGTGCTGGGAAGTGTGAAAGAAAATGTTGGTATTTATCCCTGGAGCTATGACGTTGGCCAGTGTTGTCGACCCAGCTCCCCCAGCTGTGCAGGGCAGTGAGGTAAAAGAGACAGCGTCCACTATCTCCTATTAGCACCATTGACTAACAACCCATAAGCACATAAAAAAATCTGCACCCAAAATGGGGCCGGAACATGCAGCTACCACAAAGTCCCACTGAAAGTTGCATCCGTGTAAGCACATCGTCAGTGTCCGTTCGCCAAATGTCCTGATGGTGGATCTGTTGGCGGCCGAGAGCTCGGGACTGCTGTGTCCTGCCACCCTGTCTGCATTGACAGGCAGGATGAGGCTCTTCTGGGAGCCGGAGTCCACCAAAAACCGTCTCCCCAAATGTGTGTCCATGACATAAAGCAGTCTGGTCCTGTCGCCATCGGTTGCAGCTGCCACCAAATTCCAAACGTGCCGGCTTCCCAGCTTCTTGAATTGGCATGGCAACAGGCAGCATTGGGCATTTGAGTTGAAATGGCGATGATAAAAACAGCTCCCGGCTACCATGAACAGCTCCTCAACCTTGCTGGAGTCCATCATGGATGCCGGTGCCACTGTCTGCGCGCTGGGAGCTCTGGTCGCCAAGATGATGCGGTCTGCTTCCTGCACCAGAGCGTAGTAGTCCTTAACAACCAGCTGCGGCGAGTTGGCCAGGATTGCCCTCGCTGTAGCCGATAGGTTCCTGAGGAACAAGTGGGCGAACAGGAAAGATTCGTCATCCTTCCCCCTCAGCGCCAACATGCTCTCCATGAGCTCCACTGCTGACTTGTCCCCTAACTCTGAACGCGTTAAGTCTCTCTGCCCTCTCACTGTCTGAAAAGGTATAGCGCTGGAGAAGCATCCTTTTGAGTGCTTCATATTTTCCTTGGGCCTGCGACTCCTGGAGCAGGCTCATCACCTGTTGCGTGGTGCGTGCATCCAGCGCAGCGACCACGTGGTAATATCTGGTATCGTCCACTGTTATCCCACAGGGTGCAAAGTGGGCTTCTATGTGTAAGAACCACACAGTTGGGTTGTGAAGCCAGAAGCCTGGGAGCTTGACTGAGACCATGCACACGGCACTGGTGCTCTCCCTCCAGGCAGTCTTGGGTCACAATGTGGAGATTGGAGGCAGGTGAGGCAATGAGCGAGACGACATAGAAACTTTATTCCTTCTCCAACATAATTTACAGCAAAAGAGAATCCCAGGTCTCTGTGCATTCCTCTTTTATCTCTTTATTCTCATGCATCGAGACCTGGAACTTCTGACCATAGCACATTGTTGTTTGCACAAAGAACTGTCTGGCACATTAACATGACGTAATGCCGGTGCCGCACTCACATCTTTATTCTCCTAGCAGCTCCGGCATTTACTCCTCTCCCCGGGGGATGCATAATCCTTACTGTCCCATCTGATACCCCCCAGTGACACCTCCTCTTTTCATCCCTTGTTCCCCTGGGTGGAGAAGTCCAGTACCATGCCCCCACAATGCAAGTAATCTTTTTTATTTGACTGCCGTCTGTCTCCACAGTAAACAGCTTTATTTATTATAGTCTTCACAAACTTTAACATGCAAAGTAATAAACTCAGAAAAGTAGACTTCATAGTGTACTATACTTGTCTGATGTTCTGTTTCTGATAAAAGATCTTCATAATGTGGAACCTGAAGACCGTGTGGACCACTTGTCCCAGACTGATGAGAACCAGTTCATGACCCCAACCATCACAGGTGACATTCAGTGTCTGAAATGTTCAAGTTGCAGTAGAGGAAAGAGTCCCTGCTGAGACCTAAAATCACTCGTGTTTCCAGAGGACAGCACAGAAGATCCCTGGCCCTTCTCTTCCTCCTGTTCAGGAGGTTTCACACCAACCAGGAGTGACCAGGACTCACACCGTCATCGCCACCACCGTGCACTCTTCTCTCGGTTTTAACTGTTATAAGAAAATTGAACAGGACACCAAAATACATTTTCTTATTTATTTGTTAATTTTCTATCTACATCTTTGTTTAAAACCAGAGGTGGGCAGAGAAGCCAGAAATTGTTCTCCAGTAGTATTACTGTTACCGGAATTGTTCAGGTATCGGAGTCGTCGCCAGAAAAGGTGAAGATGAAAGTATTCAATAAAAAAGTTACTGCAGTAGTAATGATGGTTCTAAATTTGCAAACTTTTTCTCCTAAATTTCTGAGTCTTTCCATATAATTTGTCTTTTTGGAATCTACAACTTTTATCCTATAAATCTCAGGTTTTCCACATAAATTAGATTTTTGTAACATACATTTTTGATGCCTTAAAAAATTAGTTCTACATTTGAAACATTTTCTTTTAAATGTATCACTTTGTCAAATTTGTGACTGTTTTATATGATTTTTTAAAAACATGAATTTATAACATTTTGCACATAAACTTTTAACATAAATTTGTAACTTTTTAAATCTAACTTGGTTAAATTACTTGTTCTTTGTAGCTGGAACAGAAGAACAATAATATCAATGCCCATCTCAGCTAAATCAGATGATAAATTTACTAAAATGACCACAGATGCAGTCATTTCTAGTAGTCATTTTAAACAGGCACATTTCCGATCAGTTTTTACATCAGTGAAATGAAATTTTAGTGACTGTGACCAAAGGTACTCGAGTAAAAGTAGTTTTATCCTTGCATGTACTTGAGTAGAAAGTTTCCTGCTGTAAAGTTACTCATCTAAGTTCTGTTCTGTCAAAGGTTCTCCAAGTACCAGAACCTTTTCTGGCAGCATGTTTCTGCATCACTGCCAGTGTCTTGACTATTATATATATAGAACTTGGATTCTACCCAAACCTGCAGTCAATATTAATGATTATATATAGGTCAATATAGATAAAGTACTTGAGTTAACCTTTATTTAATAATTTGGAAAAGCAATTTTTGGAAATAGCAGAAGATGTCAGAAATAAATGCATAAAGAATGCATGAACTGAGGTGCAGCTCATAGTTGTGGAAACGTGAATGAAAAGGTTAACACAGTTAAATGAGACCTTTTTATGGATTTAAATAGTAAACATGTAAAACATCAATGTAGGTCTTAAAGAAGAAGGGAGAAGGTGCTTCCATCCCAGAACCAGTGGATGTGGACCCCATTCACACCAGACTGGTCCCCTGGTCTCTGCAGCTCTCAGCTCCACGTCAGATGGAGTCGTCACGGATCACACAGACGTTTGCTGGATTAAAAAAATCACAGTGATTAGCGTACATTACCTCCGCTGCTCGGTTGAATGTTTACAATAGAAAATAACCGACTGACTTGTGTGGCTGTTGGACAGTGAAGGACTTCAAAATTTTCATTTATTGGTTTATTATTTTTTGATATATTTTTTAAACTCATTGCTCATCAATAGTTAAAACACAATTCAGTAAATTAGTGACCATTTTATACTAATAATTGAAAGCACAATTTGGGTGACGAGTCAATATTCTGAAGGCTCATTGGTCCTTAAGTCTAACTGTTAAAAATGGTTCTGTGCAGTTCAAAGCAGCCCTCAAATGAATAAGTTTACTACAACTCAACCATCCAACATGACATCCTCCCTTCTCATCCACCACGACACACATGTACACACTTTGCATTTAGTGTATTAATGTATATATACTTAATAATATGGTCAATGTGTTGGCCCTGCGATGGACTGGCGATCTGTCCAGGGTGGACCCTGCCTCTCGCCCAAGGATGCTGGGATAGGCTCCAGCTCCCCTGCGACCCGAAAAGGATTAAGCGGAAGAAGATTTTTTTTTTTTTTACTTATTTGTACCCGTAGGTAGATTTGGTTTGCAGTCTGGTGACAAGCCACCGGCTGCCGGTCGCTGCATGCGCTAGCGCCCTAAACCTACATGTTTTTGGTATGCGGGAGGAAACCAGAGAAATCCCGGAGTAAACCCACGCAACACGGGGAGAACATGCAAACTCCACACAGCTCACTGTTGGTCGGGGGCTGGGATCGAACCCACGATCTCACGATCCCCGCGATCCCCCGGTCAAGGGTAAACTGTGCTGCCACAGTGCTAAACCACTGCGCCACCGTGCAGCCCAGATGAATGAATGAATGAATGAAAAATTAAACTGTTATGTCTGTCATAAATAGCATGTTTAATTAAGTAATTTATCCCTATGATGGTGAGACATAAATGCAACCTTAATTTTCAAAGAAAAATAGTCTATTAATTTAGGCCTAATTAATTTGGTCCTAATTGTCGGATCAATGGACCTTAATAATAGGTCTCCCAGTAGACCTACCAGAGGTTGGTCATGTCAGCCTTTCATAACACCACAAGGAGTCCACAACGTCCTCCTTTGTTGGCTGATGGGAACTCTATGAACGTCTATTTCTGGCAGTCCTTCTCATCTTTCATCAGATGCTGATGTCTGCATGAGTCTCTGATCAGAATCAGAATCAGAATCAGAATGAGCTTTATTGCCAAGCATGTTAAAAACATACGAGGAATTTGACTTGACATTAGGCGTGCTCGATAAGCACTTCCTAATGACACGGCAGCCATGCAAGGCGCCTCATCAAAACAGTGGAGGGTAAAGAGGGGGAGAGGGAGAGGGGGGATGACACATTGGGCAGAGAGAAAAAACATAGTTTATCAAAATAAAGCTCATATGAGCAAGATTGTGATCACATAGAAAAAAACCCTCTAATGCACAATTAGCAGACAATACAGATCACACATTAACAAGGCACAAGCAAGTTGAGAGAGACAGTGTATGTGTGTGAGTGTCAGTATATGTGTATCAGTCATGTAAAGTTGTGTGCAGTATGTGTATCAGTTACTGGTGAACAGCAAAAATCCTCCCTCAGCAACGTTTAGATGTTATGTCTTTAGTGTCCTAAACATAGATAGCATGTCCACAAGAGTAACTCTCAGTGCATGTCCGATGGTAAATTCCATGCCAGTCACATGACACTGTCCTTGAGAGTTCAGATTACTGTACACCAGTTGTTTATGTTAGGGAGAAGCCAAGCCAAAACTCCCTTCTGCCTTATCTCCCTCCAGGAGGAATGAAATCTTCAGGGCGCCGAATCAAGGACTGTCAGAGAATTATGCATTATGTATATACATGTTATCATTTCATAAGGGATTTTGGCATTATGTATATACATGTTATCATTTCATAAGGGATTTTGAAGTATACTTGCTGATTTGTACCTTTTCACTATTGCCCTTTAATGAACATGTCTGGTGATGTCTGGAACTTACTAAGAAAGTTAAAAATACTTTGTCCTGTCTGTACTTAAGTTTGGAAACTGCTGAGTTGTTGTCTAATGAATCTTGTGATGAGAAGTCTGATTTACTGTGCGCCACTCACAAGGGTGTGGCAAGTGTTATGTAATTATTTCCAGCTTTTACTTTGTGTATATAAAGGAAGTGCTGCCTGTGTTCAGGAGCGCTCACTTCCAATTCTGTAACAGAAGGTCAGTGACGCTCCTTGTGCACAAGTAAAGGACTCAAATGAGCAATAAATGTCTCGTATCTGATTGACAAATATTTAGAATGTTTTTGTCTTTGTGAGTTCAAATACTTTCAGATTCCTGACATACTTGGTAGCAGAGGATGGTTAGCCAACAACCCAGCCAGAGGAAGTAACGGACCGGGCTCCAGGTTGAAACCCATGCATGGTCTGACCTGACAGTCAGTTTTGGAAACTCGCCTTCAGAGAACTCTGTGAGCCTGCGACATCCTACCTCTGTCTGGTGCCGGCATTCCGCACTAGTACAGATTTAAAGTAAGTGAAGTTTATTGTCTAAATCGCGGAAATGCAATTGCTATCAGTGTAACCACAGGTCAAGCTGACGCTAAGTAATGGTATTGTGAGGCAGGCGACCCACAATTTTCCTGGTGGTAAAAATAATTGTTGTGTGAGAATCTATTTCCATCCAAAAAGTGAGCACAATATTTTCAGGGTAGTGTGACGGCGTTTCACAGCTACATAAAATGGGCAATTGTATAGGAAAACCGGATAGACAAGTGAAGAATAAGCAGAAGAAGAGAGAAGAAATTGCGCGCAGGACAATAAGAAATTACAATGATAAATTAAAGGATAAGGAAAAAGTGAAGGATCCTAATAAGTATCTAAATAAATGGGAAAAGGATTTCTCATTTAAACCCACGTTGAGCGTGGATGAATGTCAAGTGTTAGTGAGTACAATAGAAATAACGTCAAGAAATAGAGGAAAAAATAAAAAGACCAACAAACCAAGCCCAGAATTACAATGCGCTACACTATGGGCAAATGCCGCGGCAGAAGCTAAAACAAAAGCAGATGAAGGGAAAAAGAAAAATGCAGAAAAAGGAGCGGTGAATGCAAAAATGAATGTCCAAGCCAGCGCTGGCTGCTCCAGCTCAGCGCCGCCCTTACCCCTGGTTCAGAGCGGCGCCGAGCCTCCGCCCCCTTACGCTAACACAGACTGTGAAGATCCTAAGGAGGGTCCATATGCTAAATTAGTGGCGGAAATATACAAAATAGAAAATGTTATTAAACAAAAGGAAGAAACAAGCGCCAATTTTCCATTTATTGAAAAACCTATTTGTGTGCCAATTACTCACGATATGGGGGTAGAATTAAAACCAGTATAATTAGAACTGCCACTACCTACAAACCTTGGACCTTAGCAGAAATGCATAGCATTGCAAAAGCTGTACCCAAACCAGAGAGTGATATAAAAAGGTGCACTGAAGAAATAGATGAGATTAGGCTGATGTATAATCCAAGTGCTGAGGAAATGATTAAAATTCTCAGAGTGATCCTAGGAGCTAAATTTGATTTGTTTTGCCAAGATTTGGAGAATCATGCGTGGGGGGATGGCGAATATTACCCAGAGAGAGACAAAGCTACTCTTGGTTATCTAATAGCAGAAATACTTGAAAGAATGTCAGGCCATTATAAACCCATTAAAACCCTCTCTGATGTGGCAATGACCAGGATGAAACCGGGTGAAGACATACAGGAATACTGGTGCCGCTTCAATAAGATATTTATAGATGTAGTGGGAGAAATAGACACTGCAAAAGAGCTCCTCTTGTTTAAATACACATTTTTAGACACACTACCCACAGAACTTAAAGAGGCAATCAAAGTATCATGTGTGACACTTAAAACATGCACTCAGGAGGAGTTTAAAGATCATGTTTTTCATGTAGCAGAGGCAAAACTAAAAAAGAGAACCCCAGTTAAACCAGTTTCGTTTTTTGCCTCTTCAGAAAATGATACAGACACTGTATATGTGGCCCAAATGACACGAGGAGGAGCTAGACTGAGGAATAGGTACCAGACCAGGGAGATGGATGAAGGAAATCAGGATGTGTGTTTTAATTGTGGTCAACCTGGACACTGGTGGCGAGATTGCCCCGTGCCCAGGAGGCAGGGATTCTTTGAGAGAGGACGAGGAAGTAGAGGGAGAGGAAGGTTTGATGGATGGATGAGAGGAAGAGGCAGAGGGCCTTTTCAAGGACAAGGACAGAGCACAAACCCAGGACCCTCAGGGGGTCAAGGACAGCAGGAGTGGAGAGCATGACTAACCGACAAAGACCCGCTCTCCCCAGAGGACCAATCAATTGTTGACAACCAAAACCGACGACTAGCTGCAGCTGTAAATAGACCAACTGAGACTTTAGACTTGACTAGTTTAAACATGTACTGCAGCACTACTTCAGCCCCCACCATTGTTTTACTGGTTAATGGGAAAGAAGTAAAATTTCTGTGTGACACAGGAGCCACAAAAACAACAATGCATGAAATTCCACCACAGTGTTTCCCTACAGGTGAAACTATAAGAGTCCAAAATGCTGGTGGAACTACCACAACTGAAAGTGTTTGTGGCCCAGCAACCATAGTTGACCCAAATACTGGACTCACCTGCGTCACCACAGTAGCAGTAGCACCCTCCTGTCCGGTGAACTTACTGGGTAGGGATGTGCTTTTCAAGCTAGACATCATTCTGGGTCCTGACAAAATTAAGGATGATTACACTATTCTCAGAAACCAGCATGCATTTTTTATGAATGATGAGGATAGTGACGACCACGGATGTGGTACCCTATATTCTTACAACCTCCAAATTGACAGCAAAACAGAAACTGCGCTCAGTTTAGAAAGCGCTAGACACATGACAAGTATTCTTACCTGGTTCCTTGTGAGGGATCTCCATGGGCCAAGGCCACTGCATGTTACCATGAAATACACACGCTATAATGAGCCATTTGATTGTGCATTGGCTGAAGCACTGTACTGTGAGCCAACCATCACAGTAACAACAAATCATCTTTACTTTAAGGCTGAGGGTGAAGCAGCACTGGACATAGTGCTGCCCCAGAAGCTTCTGCCCTTACATAATACAGGCACACCCCCACACATGTCTATGTGGGGACCTAAGAATTATTTTTGGGCAGATGCAGGTAAATTGGTCCAACAGGGACAGCAGGTAACAGACTGGAGGAACACTGACATTCTCAATGTTAAAATTTCCCCCACAACAATGTTGTATCGTGTTCCTATGCACATGTCCATTATTCTACATTTTGACATTACCTATTTGTGTGGAACAGAGCATCCACCTGACGCTTTAGGAACCACAGTACTGTCTGCTCCTGTATTTGTTAATGAATGAGAGTTGCAATCTCTACCAAAAACTTTGTGGTCTGCAGGAGATGCGGACGTTGGAAAATTAAAAAATGCTACTCCCGTCCAAATTCATTCTAATGGGAGAGGATTCCCTTACAAAAAACAGTATCCTTTAAAACCAGAAGCAATAGAAGGCATCCAACCAATCATTTCTGATCTGTTGAAAAGTGGAATGATCATACCATGTCTCGATTCTCCTGTGAACACTCCTCTTTTCCCTGTAAAAAAAGCTCCACCTAGTGTTGGATGGAGATTAGTCCAGGACTTACAAGCTGTAAACGCTGCAGTTGTGGCCAGGGCTCCTTCCGTCACCGACCCTCATACATTGTTAAACACTGTGGGTCATGATTCATCTGTTTTCTCAGTGGTTGACCTCAGTAATGCATTTTTTACTATTCCAATACATGAAGATAGCCAGTTTTGGTTTGCATTTACCTTCAAGGGTAACAGATACACTTACACCAGACTGCCACAGGGTTACTGTGAGAGCCCAACCATTTTTTCACAAGAAATGTCAGCTCTAATAGCTAAGTTTTCACCACCTGCAGGATCTAAAATCCTCCTGTATGTGGATGATATACTAGTGGCGTCAACTACTGAGGAACAGTGTAAACAAGACACTCTGGCTTTGCTTCACTTCCTCTTTGACAGTGGCTTAAAATGCAGCAAGAAAAAACTGCAATTTTGCAAAAGCAGTGTCAAATTTCTGGGGCATACATTGTCAGCTGGGGGGAAAATGTTAGAAAAATCACGAATCAGTACAATACAGAACCTACCATTCCCAAAAACAAAGAAAGAGCTCATGTCACTCTTAGGCACCCTGAATTATTGCAGGCAGTGGTTACCCAATTTTTCACAACACACTGCACCACTGTATGCATTACTTCAGGGCCCTCAGGGCAACCTGCATTCCCAGGTTGTCCTTACTCCTGAACATGAAGAAGCTATTAACCATCTAAAATCCATGCTATCTGATGTTTGTGCTCTACACATCCCTAATTATGAAGAGACATTTCATTTGTTTTGTGATGCTGTTGAAGGACACATGTCAGCTGTACTAACGCAATTGCATGCTGGGCAATATAAACCTCTGTCTTATTATACCAAAAGACTGGATTCGGTTGCTATGGGCCTCCCACCGTGCATGAAAACAGTTGCTGCCACGGTTGACGCTGTAAATGCGGTGCTGGACATTGTCCTGTACCATTCACGGGTCGTTCATGTGCCACATGCTGTGGACATTCTCCTTTCAGAGCATGGCCACACCATGTTGTCAAATGCACGATGTCTCCGTTACACCATGACACTACTCACACAACCACACCTTACTTTTGTGAGATGTGCCACATTGAACCCAGCTACACTGCTACCCTCTGCAGGTGACAACACAGATCCACCAGATCATGACTGCATTCCCCAGTCATTAACAGATTTCCTACCTCGTCCAGATCTCTCACAACAGGTGAATCAGGACTCCCTCTGGCTCTTTACAGATGGATCATCTACTAAACTGCCTGACGGGTCCACTTCAACTGCTTTTGCCGTAACCACCTTGACAGAGATCTTAATTGTTAAAAACCTGCCACAACCAGCCTCGGCTCAAAAAGCAGAACTGCTGGCCCTAATTGCTGCTTTACACTGGGCTGCTGACATTGATGTCACCATCTGCACAGACAGCAGATATGCCTTTAATGCGGCACACTCTCACACTGCATTGTGGAAACTTCGAGGGTTTACAACCTCTTCTGGTAAGCCCACACAACACAGTGACCTCCTTAAGGAACTTACTGATGCTCTTAAGCTTCCTAAAACACTGTCTATTGTCCATTGCCCTGCTCATACTAAAGGCACTAACCTGATATCCAAAGGGAATGCTTTAGCTGACCATGCTGCTCAATGTGCTGCTAGGGGCCATCTAGCCACTAGTTTTGTGTCCTCAACAGTTGATCTTACAGTCCTACTGGACGAGCAACAGCAAATGACTATGCCTCCACACTCAGTCAAAGCCTCCAATGGGGTTTATTGTACAGATGATGACAAAATAATTCTTCCTCCCTCCTTGTACCGCTGGGTGGCGCTTCTGACACATGGCAGAGGCCACGTGTCAGCAGGGGGTATGAAGATAATAGCTGAAAAACATTTTTATTGCCCAGGTATCCTGAAGGAACTGAAAAAAGTGTGCCAACAATGTTTAGTTTGCATACAAAATAATGCTCAAGGTGCCATGAGAACGAGACAAGGTAGTTTTCCACCACCTAAAACACCCTTTTCACAGTGGTGTATGAATTTTATTGAGCTGTCTAAGGTTGGACAATTACAATATTGTCTGGTTCTCATTGACACATTCACCAAATGGACTGAAATACATCCCACTGCTAAAGCAGATGCCAAGTTTGTTTGTAAGGTTTTACAAAACAACATTTTTCCAACATTTGGCATTCCTGAAATCCTCTATGCAGACAATGGTACACATTTTACCGCACAGATGGTCAAAGACTTGACTCGCTCTGTTGGTACACAGCTGAAATTCCACACAGCCTATCACCCACAAAGTGCAGGCGTAGTGGAAAGGAAAAATGGGACAATTAAACAAATGCTAAACAAGGTGATGCATGATCAAGGGCTTACATGGCCTAAAGCATTAACTGTAGTTAAGCTGATAATTAACACCATCCCAGACAAGAAAAGCGGCCTATCGCCATATGAATGTGCTTTCCATAGGCCCTATGTGTTGCCTGACCTTCTGCCATTAATACCTACTAATCCCTACAAAACTCTAGGGGAACACTTGAGAACCTGTAAACAAAACAGAGACTATGTTGAATCTGTCAGATCTCTCTCTGATCCACAGGAGGGCCAGGAGAATCCCCTCCAACCAGGTGATCACATCTTCATCAAAAATCACCACCGCCAAAACTGGACTTCTGTGAGGTGGCTAGGACCGTATGAAGTACTGTTGACTACCCCTACTGCAGTAAGAATTGCTGAACGACCATCCTGGATCCACCTCTCCCACATTAAGAGACTTCAGGTTCCCATAGGTGACCTCCAGCCACCCCTAGGGTAAGTCCGGCTACAAAGGGGGGTCCAGTCCTTTTAAGGATAAGACCCGTCTCAACCCCGGTGAAGATAGTGACCTGAGATCACAGGTGCACTCCCAGGGGTAACAGGCACCATGGCGGCCCATGGAAGCATTCTGGCCTGTGGTTTTGTTACACTTCTGGTCCTGGCCTTCGTTTTCACCACCTTCCCGGCTCTACAGCGACAGCGGAGATGGACCTATCACACCCAGCATTGGTGGCTCACAGAGGGAGATCATGAACCTGACCCAATATATTCTAATTCATGAATATAGGCACAGTTCACTTAGAGCATAGAATTTTCATCTCTCATGCGATTCTGTACTTCATAATTTCCATACACAGGCTTTAAAATCATTCCCTGGAGAGCACTCAGCAACTCCAAGATGTTTTCCACCTACCGAAACATAGATAAACATGTCCACAGAGTCCATCTCTCTTCAGTGCATGCCAGATAGTAAATTCCATGTTAGTCACATTTGCCGCTATCAGTGCTCTCCCCAGCTGGTCGAATTTGTTGAGGGAGCTACGCCGGGTCCGCATTTTGATTAGCTCATCCAACTTCTATAATTTTCGATACACCAGGAAAGAGCCAAACAGCAGAAATCCTGTGATCATGCCAAAACAGGTAGATGTCTTCCACATCTTCAGTTGAATCACGCAGACACATGAGTTCCAATTGTTCCATGAGTCTCTCCACTTGGGCTCCCCCTGGCCCGATTTTCTGTTAAAACGTGGTGTCAATAGCATTAAAGCCCACAATTCCCACAATTTTTTTTTTCTTCTTCCGGCTTTCAGAGAGAGCAGACGCTTTTCTCCTCCTCTCCTCTCCCTCCTACTCCCTTACTGATCCCAGCTTGCTGTGTCCTGTTTGTGTCACTCTTCTTCTGGCTGGATCTTAATCCAAACGGAAAATTATGGATTTGGTAAGCTGGGCTTTAAATGCGATTGACACCACTTTAAAAGAAGATCGGGCCAGGGGGAGCCCAAGTGGGGAGACTCATGGACAATTGGGAACTCATGCATCTGTGTGATTCGACTGGAGATGCGGAAGACATCTATCTGTTTGGCTTATGATCACAGGATTTCTCCTTTGGCTTTGGAGTTTCCTGATGTATCAGAATTTAAAGAAGTTGGGAGAGCTGATCAAAATGCGGACCCGGCAAAGCTCCTTCAACAATTCGACCAGTTGGGGAGTGCACTGATAGCGGCAAATGGTGAACTGAATGGTGGCTGATTCAGTAGGTGGAATACATCTTGGAGTCGCTGGTGCTCTCCAGGGAATGATTTTAAAGCCTGTATATGGAAATTATGAAGCACAGAATCGCATGAGAGATGAAAATTCTATGCTCTGAGTGAACTGTGCCTATTAGACCTTGATTCGGTGCCCTGAAAATTACATTCCTCCTGGAGGAGGATGATAAGGCAGAAGAGAGTTTTTGCTTCTTGCTTCTTCCTAACATAAACATCTGGTGATGTTTATGCCTTTGTCAAAGACTGTCCCAACACTATGCCCGTTTTGACACCTCGTCAGCTGTGTCCAACTCACCCACTCCACCCAGCTCCACTGCCTCCTCAGCACCTAATTCATCAAGAGCGGTCCCCCCCTCCTCCTCCTCCTCCTCCCCCCCTCCCCTTGTCATCAGTGAGCAGGACGTGCACAGACAGTTCTCCAGACTGAACCCGCGCAAGGCCCCCGGGCCGGACGGTGTGTCTCCCTCCACCCTGAGACACTGTGCGAAAGAGCTGGCTCCTGTCTTCACAGACATTTTTAACACCTCCCTTAAGCAATGTCACGTGCCGACCTGCCTCAAATCCTCCACCATCATCCCTGTCCCCAAGAAGCCACGGATTACTGGACTTAACGACTACAGACCTGTAGCGCTCACCTCTGTAGTCATGAAGTCCTTTGAGCGCCTGGTCCTGTCTCACCTCAAGTCCATCACCACACCCCTCCTAGACCCGCTGCAGTTTGCCTACCGTGCTAACAGGTCTGTGGACGACGCAGTCAACCTGGCCCTCCACTCCATCCTGCAGCACCTGGACTCCCGGGAACCTACGCCAGGATTCTGTTTGTGGACTTCAGCTCCGCATTCAACACCATCCGCCCCGATCTGCTCCAGGACAAGCTGTCCCTGCTCAACGTGCCTGACTCCCTCTGCAGGTGGATCACCGACTTCCTGACGGACCGGAGACAGCATGTGCGGCTGGGGAAGTCTGTCTCAGACTCTGTTAGCATCAGCATTGGATCACCCCAGGGCTGTGTACTTTCCCCCCTACTCTTCTCCCTTTATACCAACTCCTGCACCTCCTCCCACCAGTCTGTTAAGCTGATTAAGTTTGCGGACGACACCACCCTCATCGGGCTCATCTCCAACGGTGACGAGTCCGCCTACAGGGAAGAGGTGGCCCAGCTGGTGTCCTGGTGCAGCCACAACAACCTGCAGCTGAATGCTCTGAAGACAGCGGAGATGATTGTGGACTTCAGGAAAGTCACATCCCCCCTGCCCCCCCTCACCATCACAGGCTCTCCCATCACCTTTGCAGATTCCTTCCGCTTCTTGGGCACCACCATCACCCGAGACCTCAAATGGGAGCCAACCATCAGCTCCCTCATCAAAAAGGCCCAGCAGAGGATGTTCTTTCTGCGGCAGCTGAGGAAGCTCAAGCTACCCACCAAGATGTTAGTGCAGTTCTACACGGCCATCATCGAGTCCATCCTCACCTCCTCCATAACCGTGTGGTACGCAGGAGCCACTGCCAGGGACAGACTAAGGCTGCAGCGCGTCGTGCGCACTGCTGAGAAGGTGATAGGCTGCAAGCTCCCATCTCTCCAGGACCTGTACATCTCCAGGACCCGGAGGCGTGCTGGCCGGATCATAGCCGATCCTTCACATCCTGGTCACGTGCTGTTTGCCCCCCTCCCATCAGGTAGAAGGCTTCGGTCCATTCGGACTAAAACCTCCCGGCACATGAACAGCTTTTTCCCCTCTGCCATCAGACTGCTGAACACTAAGTGACTTTTGACTCTCGTGCACTATGTACAGCAGCTCAACCAGACTCATGTCAATCATCACTGTTTTTCTGTTGCATTATTGACTGCACTATGTGGTACTTCACATTATCTGCTACATGCTAATTTTTTTTAAAACTACCTTGACTAGTACTACTCATTATTACTATTATTATTATTATTATTATTATTATTATTTATTATTACTTATTTTTCTACACTTATTGCACGTTTCTAGTCCTTTAATTTTTTAGTTTATCCCTTTTTCTCATTATGTTTTTAATGTTGCAGCATGGCACCGAGACAAATTCCTAGTTTGTGTATCACATGAACAATGGCAATAAATCTGATTCTGATTCTGATTCTGATTCTGGTGCGCAGTAGTAGTAGATTAGTTTATTTGACAGGGACAGTGCAATAAACATAGACAATTAATCAAAGACAATCAATCTGATGTGTTGCACATAGAGTGTATAGCTATTAGCTAATTTGCAACTCTTGTCCCTGGATGGGCTTTAGAAAAAAGAATCAAGATAAAAAATATACACAATAACCACATACATCAATGCAGAAAAATTATAAATACACAATTATAAATATTATAAATACACAAATATAACAGCCTGACTCACATTTAACATAAATATTATAAATACACAAATATAACAGCCTGACTCACATTTAACACATATAACATAACTCACATTTGCCTATTTCAGGCCTTCCTCCCTCCGTCACTCACTATAAACAAACACATTTATTCCTTCCCTTCATTCACTCTCACTTTGCAGACAAATAATCAGTAATCTGATCTCTCAAGGACAGCGTTATGTGACCAGCATGGAGTTTACCATCGGTCATGCACTGAGAGAATGAACTCTCGAGGACATGCTATCTATGTTTGGAGGACAATAAAGACATAACATCTAAACGTGGCTCAGGGAGGATTTTTGCTGTTCACCAGTAACTGATACAAACACCGCACAACATTACATGACTGATACACATACACTGACACACACACACTTACACTGTCTCTCTCAACTTTTGCTCCTTTGTTATTGTGTGGTCTGTATTGTCTGCTAATTGTGCATTAGAGGGTTTTTTTTCTATGTAATCACAATTTTGCTCATACGAGCTTTATTTTGATTAACTATGTTTTTTCTCTCTGCCCATTGTGTTATCCCCCCCCATTCCCCTCTTTACCCTCCACTGTATGACAGGCGCCTTGCATGGCTGCCGCGTCATTGGGAAGCGCTTATCGAGCGCGCCCAATGTCAAGTCAAATTCCTCGTATGTGTACATGTAAACATGCTTGGCAATAAAGCTATTCTGATTCTGATTCTGATTCCATAATTTCCATAATTTCCGTTTGGATCGAGATGCAGCAGAAGAAGAGCGAGACACAGACAGGACACAGCAAGCTGGGATCAGTATCATGGGAGGAGGAGAGGAGAGGAGAGAAATGCATCTGCTCTCTCTGAAAGCCAGAAGAAGACTCTGCTTCAACTTTGGGCATTTTCCCAATTTTAAATTGAGATTTAGCAGCTAGTTTTTCAGGCTTGTTTGAAAATGGCGGCGATCTACTGCTGTCATCACCACTTCCAGCTGTGACCGACAAAATCAAAGGAAAACAACACCAAGCGGAATCAGATCCATTATGTAATTTTTGCTCAATTTCAATTTTATTTTGTCAAGGCAAGAGCGATATAACGGCTATTTTCAGTAGTTTTGTTTTCGCTTCACAAACGAAATATTAAAAGAACAAAGTGTACACGGATTCTTTTCCACCGTCACCTCCCGTTCTCATCTTCCTGTACCAGCGTCCTATGTCCCGCCCTTCCTTAATACTGTTTGGCTGCTTAGAAAGGTCTGACATTGACGAGCGCAGCTGTACAGTAGTCTGACAAGTTGAACTTTTTTCAGCCCTGAGCACCGTAACAAAACGCAGCCACCGCTCAAAGTGTTTCAGTGCCGAGGGCGCTCAGCGCTGTAAGCACTGGACTACATAGAGAATGGACAGAAAATAGTCACCTACAGCAAGAAAAATGAGTTTGGTGGACACGCCCCCTAATACTTTTTCTGCAGTGTTTGGCTTCCGGGTTGGAGAGGCGCGTGGACCTATGGCATGACCACGCACGTAACTGAGTCGACACGTCTTTAAGGGGCAGTACATGAAAAGGGCCAGATTAATATATAAAATAATCAAAAAATTCCTGCGTCCACATTATGATCTGAATCACTACCAAAATCTAATCATCTGTTCCCTGTGCCATTACACACCTTTTCTGAAAATTTCATCAAAATCCGTTGATAACTTTTTCAGTTATCTTGCTAAAGGACAAACCAACCAACCAACAGACAAACAGACAAACCAACATGTTATATAGTATTATTTTCTACTTTTGCTATGAAGTGCTGGGTGGTGACACGCACCTCCGGTGACATTACCGGACTGCCCTATGTAAGGCTGGGGTCAGCCATCTTACAGCCTCTCGTCTTACCTGTGCCTTGGCCAGGGCCCTGTCTGTGGCCGCCATATCCAGTGAGTTCAATAAAGCTGTGTTCCAAGTCACCTAGCCTCTTCTGTGAACCAGGGGTAATAGCAGACATAACATTGGCGATGTCAGATTAAACCATGGAGGCGTGCATTACTCCTATCCGCCCTTTTCTCAAGGTTCCCGGTGACCCACCGGTGCCCTGGCTTAGGTGGTTTGAAGCCTTCCAAAACTATTGTGACGTGTGGGGTTCTGTCTGATGTTATGTGTTCACCATGTTTAGGTATCTGTTGTTGTTCAGTAGTTACGTGTTTTCTGAGGGACCTTAAGTGCACCACTAAGGAGAGAGAGAGAGGGAGGGAGGAACAACAAGATGTAGAGCTTGAGAATAATGGCGCAAAAACGTTCTGTCTTGGCAGCTACGCTAACAGACATAGAGGAGCTCATCGCTCACTGTGAGGCCATGGAAGGACAACTACGAGAGGAGCCCGCTGCAGCTACGAGACTACATGTGAGTAACTGTAACCCATGCATGATGAGCCACAGAGGGGAAAGGATTGCTGGCCTTCCTGATGGAGCCAGCACACGTAGAAAAGCTGTAGGGCCACGCCAGCCAGCGAAGAAGCAGAGCCCTGTAACCCCATGCACGGAGACTTTTAGCCACGCTATGCTAATGTCAACAACCTCACCACCCAACCAAGCTAAGGTAAAGCTGCCATGTTACAGTTGGGGAAACACTTCCAGAGACATACCTCACTCAAGTGCATCTTGCTTCCCAGCTTAATGCGTGGTCAGCAGAAGAGACTGCAATCCAAGTGGCACTAGTGTTAGAGGGGAAGGCCTTACAAGTTCTCACTGACCTCCAACCGGAGGAGCGCTCCAGCTGGCCCGCAGTAGAGGGAGCCTTACAACACCAATTTGGCCACCATGTTTATGCTGATAATGCGAGGGACCAACTCCACAGCCACCAGAGATGGCTATCCAAATGCCTGGGTGCTTATGCAGCTGACCTTCGCAGATATGCATGACAGGGTTACCCTACGTTCAATGATAAAGATCAAGAGGAGCTGGCCCCTTTGTTCGGGGACTGCGTCCAGACCGCTTAAGGGAGCACATCTGCCTGTTTGCACCAACCTCCTTGACATCAGCCATCATTGAAGCTGAACGGGTTGAACACGTGCTGTGTGGGGGTGATCGCCCACTGACTGCAAATCACAGAGTGCGCCAGACAGATGATGAAAGCAGTGGAGAGGAGGAGAAAACATGTGCAGTTAATACCTCATCTCCACGGTGGTGACGCCAGGGCAGCAGGAGGGCATCTAAGCAGGACATGGAGGGCTTCTACTGGTGCGGATAACCGGGTCACATCGCCTGATGCTGCCCAGCTCCTGCTCCACGGAAACAAGTCCCCCAGCCCCCTTTGAACTAAGGGGGGGGGGGGCAAGTAAGGGAACCGCTCCCCACCAATTAACTTTTCCCCCTCATTATGTCACACCAGTGACTAGGGCGTTTGGGACGTACTAATGGACTGTATATGGACTAATCTGAATGGCACCTTATGCAGAGCCCTGGTGGACTCAGGTTCCACACTCTCCCTGGTCCTCCCTGGGGGTTCTACCGGGGACTGGGGGGCAGAGGCCCGTGAACTGGGAAGCCACAGGGTTGAAGTTAACCACAGTCACTGGGGCACGGACGACAATGGGAGGAAAGAGACTACTAAAAGTGACTGTTGCTGACTGCACTGTTGATCACCAATTCTGCTTAGCCAAAATCCAAGACCCTTGTATCATCAGGCTGGACCTGCTGACCAAATTGGGTTCTATGGTGGATGTACTCAGGGGAACACTCTAGCTGGGTTTGGAATTTGTGATACTCCACCCTACTTTAAAGGGAGGACTACGGCATGTCTCTGCATCACCACAGCCAGGAGCCCCCGGCATGGCCGCAGAGGGAGATGGAGTCTGCAGCAGTATCATCATCAGTGCCCCAGTTGCCATCTTCAGTGACCATGCAGGTGATCGAGAAGTTGTATCACCAGAGCTGTGAAGGTCTGAGCACCGAACAGCGACATCAACTGCGGGAGCTGCTGGATTCTTTCACTGACATTTTTGCTACCCGGGATGAAGACCACACCCACACCAGCCTAGTATAGCATGACATTAATACCGGCGATGCTCACCCAATCTGCCTCCGCCCTCGTCGCCTGCCCCTTGCTAAGTTGGAGGCAGCAGAGCTTAAGATTAAAGAGGTGGCAGTGGCAGGGGTCATAGAACCATCTAGTAGCCCGTGGGCAGCTCCAGCAGTCCTTGTGAAGAAGAAAGATGGTACGTGGAGGTTCTGCTCCCCTAGCTGCAGGGCTCCAGGAGGGGGAGCTAGGGGAGCAAGGAATGGTCCATGGCTCCATGGGGTCAGACCATTTTGGGGTGGCCAAGACCCTGCATCAGCTCTGGTCCAAGTTCTACTAGCCAGACTGCCACCAGGACGTGGAGCTGTTTGTCTATCGATGTGACTTGTGCACAGCCAGAAAGGGCCCAACTCGGCGCTCTCATGCTCCACTGCAGCAGTATCAGGGGGGGGGCCCAATGGAGCGAGTGGATGTTGACATTCTAGGGCCCTTCCCTGTCACTGATCAAGAGAACTTCTACATCCTTGTGGCCATGGACTATTTTGGCGTCTGGTGTCACTATTTGTTTGAAACCTCGGTCACTCTTACACGTGTTGGTTATTTTATCTGTTTTTATTTATTTTACCTACTCTCTTTAAAATTTTTTATGTCTTTTATTGATATTAACTTTCTATTTAGTAGTATTAACTTTTAAAACTGGAACTAGAACTTTATTGATCGGCTATATTGATCATACAGCTCCCAACAGCTGGACCATTTATGCTTTGTTTTTTTTCTTCCCCCCCTTGTCCTGTCAGGCAGCTAGGCAAGTAGAACAGGGATCTGTCACCCTTATTGTGCCAAAACAGGTTTACTTTGCCAAGAGAAGCTTATACAGTACCTAACTGTGTATTGTATATTGTTGTAAACTCCTCCTGTAAAAACTTTTAATACTTTATTTTAATTATTGCACCTGTTAAAGGAGAGACACTTGTGCGTGTACGTCTGCGTGCATATATATGAGAGCGCAGGCAAAATAAGTGTGTACATGTGAGTGGTTTGTCAGGAAACATATGAAGCAAGGGGCTGGTCACAGCAGCTCTCCCCCCGGGAACCCCGAGCAGGCAAGGCAGCGCCACCAACCCCCACAGGGCTCAAACGTCCGAGGTCAGCAAGCCCCAGGAAAGCCAGGCATCCGCCACCGGAGGGATGATCAAGGGAGGTCAGGTCACTCGGTGGTCGGTGCGGTGAGCCCACACCCCCGGACACGACTGCCCCCTACCCCCCAGCGGGGCCAACACCCGCCCCCAGGCCCCAGGCACCAGGAGGACAGTGACCCCACCCCCTGGGCCGGAGACAAGCTTGTGCCCCCCCCCCCCCATGCGAGCCCCCCCAGATACTCCCACAGCGGGACCACCCCAGCGCCACCACCTCACACCCCGGGGACCCTCATGCCCAAAGAAGTTCCCCCCACCCATGGGAGCCCACATTGCCAAGAGCCACTACCCACCCTTAATCCAGCACCTCCTGACTCGCAGATACACCCCTCCCCACACCTTCACACTCACATACTCCCATGCGCACACATATGCACTAACTCACTCTCACTCACCTGGACCAACCCATTCTCTCTCACACCTGTACCCGTTCAAACTCACCCCTCATTCACCCTTGTTTCATAAGGCAGCTGCAAAGCAGATGCAGTGAGCCTGAATGCGCACCAGTGCCCCGCAGTGGCCGGGGAGATCACCGGCACAGGCCACAGAAGCAGACCCCCACCCCCTGTGCCCACCTGAGCGACCGATCAGCAGATCACCGCAGGTGCCCTGAGATGCCACCCGACATGCAAAGCGCCGCACAAAACTGACCGACCACCACCACCTCCATTCATCACCCTCCCACTCTCACTTACGCTCATATTCAGTCCCACTCTCACTCCCTTGGTTGTATCTATGCATTCAGCAGCACCCAGGGATTTTGACAACATGACGTGCCAGGCTCCCTACCGGGTCCCCACGCCCCCAGCAGGAGGAGGGCAACAGGGGTGGGGGAAGACCCCCACCCCCGCACAAAATATGGTGGGTGTATGTCGGTTATATGATGCAATTGTGTGTAAATTTGTGGACTACCAAAGTGCAATTAAAATTGGGGAGATAGTGATTGGAGCACCGCTAGCCACTGCAATGGACAGCGGGGCCCCCACCCCCCCAAGCCCCCAGTGTCTAAAATGCAATTAAAACTGAGGTGAGTGCAGCCCCACCGCGCAGCAAAGGTATCCCCTTCGCCGACACAGTGCGGCACACCCCCACCCCAAAGCCCTAAATGTATCCAAGAAGATGTATATTCCACCCAGATGCACACCGACAGTAGCAGGCCGCCCTGCAGCCACAGCCACCCCAGAGCAACCTGACAGAAACACGGCCACCAACCCACGTCAACAGTCCCCCCAAACACCCTCAAGCACCAACACACACCTGCCGCCAATGACACCAGGGGCAATGTGAGAAAGTGCCCCACCCCGTGACACAACGGCAGGGCGGCCGGGACAAGCAGGCCCCAAAATGCCAAACCCCATGCCACTAGATGGACTGCCCCACCCCCGCCACCCAACAAAGTTCTCCTACCCATACACACATCCTCCACCCCCAGACATCCACCCACAGGTAACCGCACCCATACACACACGTACCCCCACCCACCATCACACATGCCCACACACAGCCCCACCTGCCCACTCACAACACACACACCCACTTACGCACCCGCTCATACACAAGCCCCCACTCACACCCACTCTCTTACACACACACACACACACACACACACACACACACACCATCATCATCATTGGCGGTCACTCAGAATGAGTATGACAGTCATTCCTCGTGGGGGCATCTACTTGTGGGTCTTCAGGTGGGCATAGAGGCCGATCCGTGACCCGCATATTTTAGTGCAATGTTGGCATGGGAAAATGGTGGCGGGTTGTGGACGTGCTGGAGCCTTTTCCTGTCTTTCCTTGCGGAGCTGTTGTTTTGTTTCTGCGACACGGTGGATTTCCTTCTCATAGTGTGCAGCACCTTCTTGCACCGCTTCTTTCCATCGGTGCCTGTTTAGAGCCATGTCCTCCCAGTCAGGGGATAAGATATTAAATTTTTTAAGGTTTGTTTTACTATTGTCCTTGAACAGTTTCTTTTGCCCTCCTGGAGCCCGCGAACCTCTCTCCAGTTCAGAATAAAGAATTTGTTTTGGGAGACAGGTGTCAGACATGCAAATGAGATGGCCAGTCCATTGTAGTTGGTGTTTTATTATTGTGGTGGAAATGCTGGGCATTTTGGCCGCTTCCAGAATGCTGATGTTTGTGCGTCGGTCCTCCCATTTACCCTCAGAATCTTTCTCAAAGTTCTTTGGTGGAGCTGCTCCAAAGCTCTCAGGTGCCTGCTGTAGATGGTCCATGATTCTCCCCTGTACAGCAAGGTGGGGAGAACGACAGCCTTGTAGACCAAGAGCTTGGTATCGATCCTGAGATCTCAATCTTCAAAGACCTTCATCCTGAGTCTGGCATATGCTCCACTGGCACAGCTCAGACGATGGTTGATCTCAGAGTCAATGTCCACTTTGGAGGAGAGAAGACTACCGAGGCAGGGGAAGTGGTCAACATTTTCGAGAGGGGTGTTGTCCACTTTTATAATGGGTGAAATAAATGGCTGATTGGGTGGAGGCTGATGTAGCACCTGGTTCTTCTTGATGTTTAAGGTTAGACCCAGGGCTCTATATGCCTTGGCAAAGGCATTCAGGATACCCTGTAGGTCTTCTGCGGAGTGTGCTACTATGGCGTTGTCATCTGCATACTGGAGCTCCATAATGGTGGTGTTTCTAACCTTGCTTTTGGCTTTGAACCTGGCAAGGTTAAAGAGCCTACCGTCGGTTCTGTACCGGATCGCAATTCCCTGTGGTAGGTCTTTGCCAATGAGGTGAAGTATGGCAGCAATAAAGATAGAAAACAGGGTGGGTGCAATGATGCATCCCTGTTTGACCCCTGTCTCCACGGTGAAAGGCTCAGACATGGAGCCACTGTTACTTAGCACCGTGGCTGTCATTCCATCATGCAGTAGCCTCAGAATCCTGATGTATTTCTCTGGGCAGCCATACCGCAACAGTATGCTCCACAGAGCCTGGTGATCTACTGAGTCAAAGGCCTTTGTCAGGTCTATAAAAGCCATGTACAATGGCAACTTGTGCTCACGGCATTTCTCCTGAAGTTGGTGGGCAGTGAAGATCATATCTGCTGTGCCTCTAGATGGACGAAAGCCGCACTGTGATTCTGGGAGTATTACCTCAGAAAGTGGCAGTAAATGGTTAGCGAGAACACAAGCAAGTACCTTGCCAGTTGTTGACAGGAGTGAGATGCCTCTGTAGTTTCCACAATCAGCTTTGTCCCCCTTCTTAAATATGGTCATGATCAGAGCATCCCTGAGCTCTGAGGGGAGTTCTTTCTTTTCCCAGACCTTCAGAAGGAGGGCATGGAGACGGCACAGGAGTTCTGGAACACCTTCCTTTAGGACCTCAGCTGGGATCCCATCTGGACCGGTGGCCTTGTTGTTCTTCAGGCTCCTGATGGCATCTTGGACCTCGGATAAGGTGGGAGGTACCCCTATGTCTTCCCTGATGGAACTCTGAGGAATGTAACAGATAAAATTTGATTGGGTTGCAGTGTTACGGTTGAGGAGTTCCTGAAAGTGCTCTTTCCATCGCTTATTAATAGACTCATTGTCCTTCAACAGCTCCTGTCCATCCTTTGAGCGTAATGGGTTCAAGCCACGACGACTTGGGCTGTAGACAGCCTTAATGGCACTGAAAAAGCCTCTGGTGTCTCCAGAGTCTGCCAGACGCTGGATTTCCATTGCCCTTTCTGTCCACCAGGAGTTCTTAATCTGTCTCACCCGGCTCTGGACGTCAGCCTTGGCTCTAGAGTGAGCCAGTCTCTTGGCCTTGCAGGTAATGTTGTTTTGCCAGGCATGAAAGGCTTCCCTTTTTTTGGAGATGAGCAGTTCTATCTCTGCATCATTTTCATCAAACCAGTCCTGATGTTTTCTGGACTTGTACCTAAGGGTGGTTTGGCAGGTGTTGAGGATAGTGGACTTCAGCAGGTTCCAGTGCTCTTTGATGTTCTCTGGATATTCCTGTTTGAGAACTTTCTCCAAGAGAAGCCTGAAGCTGCTGCTGGATGGCAGTTTCATTAAGGCTTTCAAGGTTTAGTCTCAGCCGGTTCTGCTTCTTTTGCAAGCTCCTCTTCCTCTTAAGTTTGATGGACATCATGGATCGTATAAGGCGGTGGTCTGTCCAGTAATCGTCGGAATTGATCATGGCCTTAGTGATGTTTACATCGTGCAGATCCCTGGTTCTGACAATGACATAATCAATAAGATGCCACTGTTTAGAACGAGGGTGTCTCCATGAAGCCTTAAATTTGTTCTTCTGGCGAAAGATGGTATTAGTGATGGTAAGATCATACTGAGCACATTTGCCGAGAAGCAGAACTCCGTTGGAGTTGATGTTTCCAATGCCTTCCTTGCCAATGGTGCCCTTCCAGAGGTGGTGGTCTCAGCCAACTCTGGCATTGAAATCTCCCAGAAGAATGATCTTATCCTCCTTGAGGATTTTTGACAGTGTCTCATCCAGACAGGCATAGAAGGTCTCTTTCACTTCCTCCTCGGAGACAAGGGTAGGTGTGTAGGCACTCACGACTGTTGCCATCTGGTTGTTGGCAAGCACCAGACGGAGGGTCATCAGATGTTCACTGATTCCCACAGGGAGTTCAGAGAGATGACTGATCAGTTGTTTCCTGATGGCAAACCCAACCCCATGAATCCTGGGCTCATCTGCTGCTTTTCCTTTCCAGAAGAAAGTATAGCCACCCCTCTCCTCCTTCAGATGGCCTTCCTCTGCCCGTCGTGTTTCTGAGAGAGCAGCTATGTCAATCCGGCATCTCCTCAGTTCTCTGGCAATGATGGCGGTTCTCCTCTCCGGCCTGTCACTGGTTGCACTGTCCATCAGTGTGCGCACATTCCAGGCTCCAAAATTCATAGTTCTGTGTTTCTGACCGCAAATTGGTGATCCCTCTGAATGCGATAATCCAGACGGGAGGTTTGAGGCAGGCTATTTTTAAGGCACCTTTTCTAGCCCCTTCCCTATCAAGGGTGAGCAGAGTGGATCCTAAAAAGGACTGCTCAGTCGTGGATGTAGCTACCAAAGGGCTCTTTCTGCCTTGGTCCAAGAGCCCAGCGATCATCTGGCATCCACCGCCTAATGTGCCAGCCTGTGACTAGGGACTTCCAGACTTCACAATCCTGCCCTCGTCACCACTTACTGGTCGCCACAGGACTTAACCCGGGATGTTAGGTGGATTCCCATGAAGAAGACGCCTGTGCGTGAATTTGTTTAGTGTGGGGAGGCTGGTGCACATACAGCCACCACACAGACCTTGACAGATCGGGGTCAGGATCCAGTGGCATGGACTCCAAGATGACTGGTGACCCGTTTCTGCTGCAGCCTTCGTCCGCCTTCCCAGCCGTTGTGATGTTTCCCAAAGGTCAACTATCATCCTCCGCCTGGTCCACCGTTGAGGTCTTTGCTATTTACCCATAACTGGGGCTGTTTACCCACAACCGGGGCAGTGGTTGACGGGCAGCATGGCGTATCCACATACCAGTGGGCCTGCATGCCACGACTCTGGGGCCCACTGCTGCTCCGAGATCCCGTACAACTTGGCCTGGAAACCGCAAGGTACCAGTTACCGTGTGTGGCCACGAGGAGGCGTGTACGAGTCTTGGCGGTGGAAAGGCTATGTACCGGCTGAGGAGACTTATGCACTCAGCTCCTCTTTTCACCCCCGAAAACAGAGGGCTAGCTGGCAGCGGTAGCTGAAAGCAGAAAGTAGCAAGCAGAGGCAGCATGCAGCATGCACTAACTACAGGCACTACTACTCCAACACTACTGCACTGACGCATCACACTCCCTGTGCAAACACACACACACACACACACACACACACACTCACACACACACTCGCAGACCCCAGTGAACGGGGAGGGTGACCCAGGATGCAGGCACCTGCCCCAGGGTGCCGCCATGGCCCCAGGGAGACCACGACCCCACCGCGCAAGGATGCACCGGGGCCAACCCGCACCACTGGCGCACACCCGACCCCGACCTGGGGGGGGGGAACGCCCCCCCCAAGCACCAGGGGCCCAGGGCCAGACCCAGACTCCCCCCCCCGGGAGGTGAGGCTAGCCGGCCGGGGGCCACAGCCCACCCCCCCGCCTACCCCACAGCCTTCCCCAACCCCCCCTCCCCCCCAGCCCCGACAAACAGCCACCCCGGAACAGGCCTCCCGGACAACCGCGGTCAGGGCACAGCCAGCCACCAGAGGCGCCAAGAAAAGCGAGCCACCACCCACCACCCCTCAGGTTATAGAATTAATAAATGGGGATCAGAAAGAATTGAATTCTGCCAGTTGATTATTTGAGGAAGTTGACAATGTCTCCAGGCTAATATAATCTAATAGCAAGTTATTATAATAAGTCATGCATAAGTTTTTTCTTGATTTCCAATTCATGAGGAAAGTTTTCTTTGCAATGCATAAGGCAGTGAGAACCATGTGTGACATCCTTGCATCTATATTTATTTCACTTAAATCACCTAATATGCAAAGTGTGGGTGAGGATGGGACACTATACCCAAGCCATGCCGACAAGTCTTCACATGTCTTCTGCCAGAACTTTTGAACTGGTGCACAGGACCAAATAGCATGCATATAGCTATCCGGGATGTTGCTGGTGCAGTGAGAGCAGATATTTGTGTTACTCAGGCCCAATCAGTATAGATGGAAGTGGCAGCGCTAGATCCTGAGATGAAGGTGCTCAACTCTCGGTGGTCAAGCCTCACCACGGCCTTCTCTATCAATACTGGCAGGCTCCGGGGGGTCACCGTGATGTCCTTCAGCTTCTGGTGCCATCCGGCTATGCCACAAGGTTCTGCAGATGGTCCATGGCTCCGTGGGGTTGGGCCATTTTGGGGTGGCCAAGACCCTGCATCAGCTCTGGTCCAGGTTCTACTAGCCAAGCTGCCACCAGGACGTGGAGCTGTTTATCCATTGATGTGACTTGTGCACAGCCAGAAAGGGCCCAACTTGGCACTCTCATGCTCCACTGCAGCAGTATCAGGTGGGGGGGCCCAATGGAGTGAGTGGATGTTGACATTCTAGGGCCCTTCCCTGTCACTGATCAAGAGAACTTCTACGTCCTTGTGGCCATGGACTATTTTGGCGTCTGGTGTCGCTATCTGTTTGAAACCTCGGTCACTCTTACACATGCTAGTTATTTTATCTGTTTTTATTTATTTTACCTACTCCCTTTTAAATTTGTATGTCTTTTACTGATATTAACTTTCTATTTAGTAGTATTAACTTTTAAAACTGGAACTAGAACTTTATTGATCGGCTATATTGATCATACAGCTCCCAATGGCTGGACCATTTATGTTTTTAAAGTCAAAAATGGACATGACAGTGCCTGGGGGTGATAAAATTCTGTTGGAGAAAGCACAAAAGAAAATTGCTGACCTGGGGGAGGATATCCAACTCTCTGATGAACTGCAGCAGAAAAACACGCTCCTCTCCAACTTCACCTTACGTCTTCCCCTGCTGTCACAGACAATGAGTCTTTTAGCGGCCCAGGATTCCAAAAAAACGGCCTTGAGTGACTCAGCCCTCTGACACACCGTCGCTTGGGACCCCTCTGTTTGTCCACGGCCCTCCTCCTGCTCAACACCAAATCAGATGGCCTGGTCTGAGGTGATGGTCTGGGGCAGGAAAAGGGCCTCAGACGCATCAACCACCAGCCATTCTCTGCCTGTCTCCAACCACCATGAGGCTCTGGCAACGGCTGATAATCCACCTTCCACCAATGCCCCAGCTTCACCGGTTCCAGTTCGCCCAGGCTCCGCCTGGCATGCAGCCCCCGCTGATGCCACACCCATCCCTTCACTGAAGACCCGGCGGTCTTTCCTCTACTGAATGCTGACAGCAGTGGGGCGGCTGGCATGGCCCCAGCTGAGCCACAGTGGCTCCGGCCCCATTCTGGAGAGTCCTGTGCCCGATGTATGATCCTGAAGGAGGCTGTTCGCTGGAACTCCTGGAGGCCACACTGCACGGAGCGGTTGGGGAATCCCTCCTCTGGTTCTGGTGCCATTTTGCTGTCCTGTTTGTCGGCTGGTGAGGTAAGAAGCCTTTCCTGTCCCAACGACAGGACCCCCACTCTGTCGCTACCTCACCGACTAATGACACCACCTGCAGACAGTCTGAAATCACTAAAAATGCCTTCTGCAGACATTTTAATATTTTATCAAACAGCGGAAAGTCTGTTTTTATTTCTGGCCCCATTCCCACACTGTGCCGTGGATCAGACCGTTTTAGCCGTGTTCTTGCCCTCTCAACTTGGCTCAAGTCCACCTGCAGCAGCAACAACATTAATTTTATTGACAATTTCAATTTGTTTTGTGTCTGCCACACGCTCTATAAATCTGATGGCATACATTTAAATGCATCAGGTAGCCGGCTTTTAGCAGCAAACCTGATGCATATCATTCAAACCACAACACACAATTGACTGTATACATCCCACGACCCCTCCCCTTCGGGTCCACTCACATCTCTGACTCCCAATAAGACTATCCAGCACCAGTCCTGTTTTTATCAGTCTCCACTATCTGGTCTGGAAATTAATTCACTGCCCACCTTCCCCATTAGAACATGGATCACGGACAGACCTCCATCCATAAAACATACAGTTCACAAGAACTCACGCCCACGCTGCCTACATTCTGTGGCTCAATCTCCTGACAATAATCCACAGAAAACAAACTACCCATCCATAAATATCTCACCACCTACCCTAAATATGGCTCTTTTAAATGTACATTCTCTTGCCAACAAGACTTTTATCATCAATGACCTGATTTTAGATAATAAGATTGACTCTTTATTTTTAATGGAGATGTGGCTTGGCACAGATGCACCAGCGGTTCCCACTGAGGCCTCCCCACCAAATTTTAGTTCAGTTTTTTTCCATAAGAAAGGGCAGGAAGGGTGGGGGTACTGCATCTATTTTTCCTTCCTCACTTGCTGTAAAGCAAATTTTACCTGATCAATATACCACATTTGAGCACCACGCTTGTGTCTTTAGCAACCCCACAATTTTATGCTTCACAGTTTAGACCACCCAAATACTGCCCTGTTTTAATTAATGAATTCTAAAGAGTTTTTATCAAATAATCCACTCCTCATATAATTTTATTCTCATTTACAGTAATTTTAATCAACACACTGATAAGCAGGGCAACCATATGGCAGAAGATTTTGATGACCTGCTCACGTCCATGAATTTTACTCAACATGTCATGCAGCCAACTCACAACAAGGGACACACTCTGGATCTTGTCAATAGCCATGGCCTGCCCACTACTGTGTCCTCTGTTGACTTGGCTGTCTCTGACCATTGCTGTGGGTTTTTTAACATCACTGGTTTTATGCACCCCCTCATGGATCGTCACCTTATCGTGGTGGGGGGGTTTGCGTGCCCCAGTGATCCCAGGAGCTATGTTGTCCGGGGCAATTTGCCTCTGATAGGGTCTCCCAAGACAAACTGGTCCTGGGTGAAGGGCCAGACTAAGAACGATCCAACAGACTCTCATGAATTGTATATCAAGGATTCAGTGTACCCCGCCCGGTATGGGGTTGCCGGGGCCCCACCCTGGAGCCAGGCCTGGGGGAGGGGCTCGAAGGCTAGCGTCTGGTGGCCGGGTTTCCACCCATGGGACCCGGCCGGGCTCAGCCCGAAGGAGTTACATGGGTCCGCCCTCCAGTGGGCTCACCACCTGCAGGAGGGATCATGGGGGTTCGGTGCTATGTGGATCAGGTGGCGGTCAAAGGCGGAGACCTTGGCGGACTGATCCCAAGCTTTCTAAACTGGCTTTTGGTACGTGGAATGTCACCTCTCTGGTGGGGAAGGAGCCTGAGCTGGTGTACGAGGTTGAGAGATACCGGCTAGATATAGTCGGCCTCACCTCAACACACAGCTCTGGTTCCGGAACCAGTCTCCTGGAGAGGAGCTGGAGCTTGGCCTTTTCTGGAGTTGCCCCGGGCGAGAGGCGACGAGCAGGGGTGGGTATTCTTGTATCGCCCCACCTTGCTGCCTCTATATTGGAGTTTTCCCCGGTGGACGAAAGGGTTGCTTCCCTGCGCCTTCGGGTTGGGAAACGGGTCCTGACCATCATTTGTGCCTATGCACCAAATGATGTTTCAGAGTACCCACCCTTTTTGGAGTCTGTGACTGGGGTGCTGGAGGGTGCTCCTCTTGGAGACTCCATTGTCCTACTGGGGGACTTCAATGCGCACGTGGGCAACGACAGTGAAACCTGGAGGGGGGTGATTGGGAGGAACGGCCTGCCCGATCTGAACCCGAGTGGTGTTCAGTTATTGGACTTCTGTGCTAACCACAGTCTGTCCATAACGAACACCATGTTCAAGCATAAGGGTGTCCATATGTGCACCTGGCACCAGGACACCCTAGGTCGCAGGTTGATGATCGATTTTGTTATCGTGTCATCAGACCTGCAACCGTATGTCTTGGACACCCGAGTAAAGAGAGGTGCAGAGCTGTCAACTGATCACCACCTGGTGGTGAGTTGGATCCGATGGCAGGGGAGGAAGCCATTCAGACCTGGTAGACCCAAACGTATAGTGAGGGTGTGCTGGGAGCGTCTGGCTGAGGCCCCTGTCCGGGAGGTCTTCAACTCCCACCTCCGGAAGAACTTCAACCACATTCCGAGGGAGTCTGGAGACATGGAGTCTGAATGGGCCATGTTCTCCACCTCTGTTGTTGAAGCGGCTGCCCAGAGCTGCGGCCGCAAGGTGGTCGGTGCATCTCGTGGTGGCAACCCCCGAACCAAGTGGTGGACACCAGTGGTGAGGGGGGCCATTAAGCTGAAGAAGGAGTCCTATCAAGCTTGGTTGGCTTGTGGGACTCCCGAAGCAGCTGAGGTGTACCGGCAGGCCAAGCGGAGTGCAGTTCGGGTGGTTGCTGAAGCAAAAACCCGGGTATGGGAGGAGTTTGGTGAGGCCATGGAACAAGACTTTCGGTCGGCCTCAAAGAGATTCTGGCAAACTGTCCGGTGGCTCAGGAGGGGAAAGCAGCTCCCCGTCCACACTGTGTATGGTGCGGATGGGATACTGTTGACTTCGACTGGGGACATCGTCGGGCGGTGGAAGGAATACTTCGAGGATCTCCTCAATCCCACTGATATGCCTTCCACAGAGGAAGCAGGGTTTGGGGACGAGGGGGATGACTCGCCTATCACAAGGGCTGAGGTCGCCAAGGTGGTTAAAAATCTCCTTGGTGGCCGGGCCCCAGGGGTGGACGAGATTCGCCCCGAGTACCTCAAGGCCCTGGATGTTGTTGGGTTGTCATGGTTGACACGCCTCTGCAACATTGCGTGGAGGTCAGGGGCAGTGCCTTTGGCATGGCAAACCGGGGTGGTGGTTCCTCTCTTTAAAAAAGGGGACCGGAGGGTGTGCTCCAACTTTAGAGGGATCACACTCCTCAGCCTCCCTGGGAAGGTCTATGCCAAGGTACTGGAGAGGAGAGTCCGGCCGTTGGTCAAACCTCGGATTCAGGAGGAGCAATGTGGTTTTCGTCCTGGCCGTGGCACATCGGACCAGCTCTTTACCCTCTCGAGAATTCTCCAGGGTTCGTGGGAGTTTGCCCAACCAGTTTACATGTGTTTTGTGGACTTGGAGAAGGCATTTGACTGCGTCCCTCGTGGATTTTTGTGGGGGGTGCTTCGGGAGTATGGGGTATCGGGCTTGTTGTTACGAGCTATTCGGTCTCTGTATGACCGTTGTGAGAGTTTGGTTCGTATTGCCAACACTCGGTCGGAGTCATTCCCAGTGAGAGTTGGACTCCGCCAGGGCTGCCCTTTGTCACCGATCCTGTTCATAATTTTTATGGATAGGATTTCTAGGCGCAGCCAGGGAATGGAGGGTGTCATGCTTGGTGACCACAGGATCTCATCTCTGTTGTTTGCAGATGATGTTGTCCTGTTGGCTTCATCCAGCAATGACCTACAGCTCTTGCTGGGACGGTTTGCCGCTGAGTGTGAAGCGGCTGGGATGAGAATCAGCACCTCCAAGTCCGAGTCCATGGTCCTCAGCCCGAAAAAGGTGGATTGTCCTCTCTGGGTTGGGGACAGGCTCCTGCCCCAAGTGGAGGAGTTTAAGTATCTTGGGGTCTTGTTCACAAGTGAGGGGAGAATGGAGCGAGAGATCGACAGACGGATTGGAGCAGCATCTGCAGTGCTGTGGACGTTGTACCGGTCTGTTGTGGTGAAGAGGGAGCTTAGTTCTAAGACAAAGCTGTCGATTTATCAGTCAATCTACGTTCCTACTCTCACCTATGGTCACGAGCTTTGGGTAATGACCGAAAGAACGAGATCGCGGATACAAGCGGCTGAAATGAGCTTTCTCCGTAGGATTGCTGGACTCACCCTCAGAGATAGGGTGAGGAGCTCAGTCATCCGGGAGAGGCTCAGAGTAGAACCGCTGCTCCTCCACATTGAAAGGAGTCAGTTGAGGTGGTATGGGCATCTGATTAGGATGCCTCCTGGACGCCTCCCACTTGAGGTGTTTCAGGCACGTCCCACTGGGAGGAGACCCCGGGGCAGACCCAGGACTCGGTGGACAGACTATGTCTCCCAGCTGGTCTGGGAACGCCTTGGTATCCCCTCTGAAGAGCTGGAACAGGTGGCTGGGGAGAGGGAAGTCTGGGCTTCTCTGCTTGAACTGCTGCCTCCGCGACCCGGACCTCCGGAAAAGCGGTAGAAGACGGATGGATGGATGGATGGATGGTTTTATGCAACGGGAGACCTTGGTGTGAACTGTGAGGAAGCGCCATCTGACACCTGAAGTGGCTGCTGATTTTATCAAACTCTTACGCAACACTCCCCCAGTTATTTTATCTGCATCATGTGATTTTATTGTTGATAATTAGTAAATTAAGATAAAACATTGACAGAGTTGCCCCAATAATCTCAAGGACAGTTAGGAATAAACCAAAGACTCCATGGAGAAATAACCAAATCCAAAAACTGAAAAGAGAGTGCAGGATGGCTGAGAGGAAATGGAGGAAAAACAAATTAACTATCAATTACCAAATACTACAGAATAAATTAAAAATATACAGTAATGCAGTCAAGACATCGAGAACAGAGTATTTTGCCAACATAATCTCAACCCATAACAATAACGCTAAAGTCCTTTTTGCAACCATTGATCACTTCATCAACCCAGATTTTAATAAAAACACAAACCTGCCATCCAACTCTCTCTGTGAGAGTTTTGCAGACAACTTCAGGTGCAAGGTTGATTCTATTAGATCCAACATTTTATCTGACCAGAACACTGCTTTTAATGGAATCTTGGACTTATCTTTAGCTGAGGAAGCACTGGACTGTTTTGCCCTGGTTGATGCTAAGATACTTGGTAGAGTTTTCTCTCAGGTAAACTTGACGTCCTGCCTTTTAGATCAGATTCCTACATCTGTTTTTAAAACATTTTATGGATTCTTTGAACATGAAAGTTTAAACATTGTAAATTGCTGTCGTTGGACTGGTGGTTTCCCCACTGCAGTTTAAACAGCTGTGGTGAAGTTCCTTTTGAAGAAGAATAATTTAGATCCTGATATTCTCAGGAGCTATCGACCTGTACCCAACCTATCGTTTTTAAGTAAAGTTTTAGAAAAAATTGTTTTCTTCCAGTTGAATAATTTTCATATTGACCACAGGGGCGGCAGTGGCTCAGGAGGTAGAGCAGGTCGTCTAATAACCCGTTGATTGGCGGTTCGAATCCTGCTCTTCCCAGATATCCTGCCGTTGTGTCCCTGGGCAAGACACTTCACCCGCATTGCCTCCAGTGCCCATAACACTGGGTATGAATGTGTATAAAAATGTTTAAATGTTCAGTGGTGGCCGGAGAGGCCATTGGCGCAGATTGGCAGCCACGTTTCCGTCAGCCTTCCCCAGGGCAGCTGTGGCTACAGTAGTAGCTCGCCACTACCATTGTCTGTCTGAAGTGAATGAATAATGTATCTACTTGTAAAAGCGTCTTTGAGTGTCTATGATAAAGCGCTATAAAAATCTGATGCATTATTATTACAACATTTTTGAGAAATTTCAATCTGGTTTTAGGAAAAATCACAGTACCGAGACAGCCCTTTTAAAAATTGTTAATGATATCAGGTATACCATGGACTCCCACAGTCAGTCCTGGTGCTGCTGGATCTCAGTGCTGTCTTTTGCCGTTTTTCCACTAGCCCAGTTCGACTCGCCTCGTCGAACTGGGCTAGTGGACTTGCCTTTACTACTCGGTTCGGCTGCGGTTGTGTCTCCATAGCAGCCGGGTAAAGCGGGGTTAAGCTGTGGTGGGCGGGATTTTTTTTACAGCAAGGCGGCGCCACACTCCCGTGACGTAAAACATGCGACCCAAGCCAAACACAACATGGTGGCTTTACAAGGCGACTCCTCGGTCTGTGGCTTTTTTACACCATAAATGCCAAAAAGGACCGCCAGACAAGGGTACAGGAAGTGAGACGAAACACTCTGGAATAGTTCTGCAGCTTCTGGGAGAGCCGAAGACGTGAGGATACAAACTAGGTCATATATGACGGTAAGCTAATGTTGCTAATGCTAGTTTGCTATACGTATGTCGTATTACACTGTAATCTCTGCAAGTTATCGCTGCTAGGTACTAAAATATGTACGCTGTGTGTGTTTCAGATGGCTCTGTTGTGGGAAAATTACCGCTTCAAACGGTCAGTCTGGCGTTCAGCACAGCCTGTCACTGATGTCAATACAGCTTCACAAACGATCACTGGTTGTAGAGCTTAAGAATGTCTGGTTTATTACCTGTGCAAAAAATTGCTCTGATCTAAGTAAAGGAACCCTATTTCACTGTTTATGGGAATGTAGAAAAATCAGAATGTTTTGGGAAGAGTTGAGGGTAACAATTGAAAAAATAATTTCAAAACAAATGACATTGAACCCTAAACTGTTTTTGTTGGGTCTGTATCCACAAAAACATAACTTTAATAAGAGTGAAAGAACATTCATAGACCTCAGTTTGCTTAATGCCAAAAAATGTTTTGCATTACTGTGGAAAAACTCATAGACCAGATGTGACTCAGTGGTTAAGACAGATGTTACAAACCTTCCACTAGAAAGAATAACACATACTGAAATCAAAGGAAAATGTGTTTGAGAATGTATGGAGACCTTTCATTGATTATGTAAAGAAATTAAACATAACTTCTGAAGAAGAAGGTGAATGATATGTGTGGACCTTGCAAGTTCCAAGCTGGTGAATGTATATTATGTATTCTTATGTAATAGATTACCTAGACTAAACAGAGGAGCATTGTTGTTGACTTGTTTTTGTTAATGGTTGTTGTTTTTATTACCTTTTTTTGTTATTTTGTTATTGTTCTTTTTAGTTTTTAAATTACTTTTGTGTTAGTGTCTGACTGTGTGTGCTGTTTGTAAAAAAAAAAAAAAAAGCTTCAATAAAAATATTGTGGGGAAAAAAATTGCTCTGATCTGCGTGAAAATCATGGACTGTTGAGACATCATGGACGTACCTTCTCCAGCTGCACTGAGTCTGAGATGGTGTCATAGCAAAAAATGATAAGCTGACACAACTTGAGCGCCAGGTTAATAACTATATTAGCCACAAAATATATATTCAAAAAGTAAACAGTACTGAGTTAGGTATAATAAGATATACAGTATTTGACAGTTATGATGCATTTTAGGCCAAAACAAACTTGATCTAGGATTAAAAGCAATTAGAATAATGCAGTCACAAGGTTACATGGAAAATGCTTGATTTACTAGATACATATACTGTAGAAATATATATTCTCTGCATCAGCAATGTACTATACATGCATTCATGTAGTATTGCACTCACAATAAACCTCTGAAGTTTTTGCAGATGTCTCTTTTTTATATGTGAAGGTTACCACCATGTGACATAAATTTCTTAAAAATGAGCCATTATTTTCAAGGTCACCCATTAATGGTTTGTACTATTGACTCTTTTCCAACCAGTGTGTTAACAGACAAAAATAGAAATCATGATGCAAACACATAAGTCACTAAATTGTTTATTACAATCAGCAGCAAATTCCAGATTATTCAGAATGTGCAAAACTCAAATTGTAAGACTGGGTCACTCAGCAGCTGGGATGTGCAGCTCACACTGGTCTCAGATCAGCAGATCTTAGGCCTGCATCTCTGTAAATAGTGACCCAAGGTCCAGTTTGGGGTGGATCGATCGTTTACCTCTTGCCTAGACAAAAGACAGAAATGGGTGGTGGTTAAATAAAGGAAGTTTAAAACATATTTGGGAAATACACTTGTTGCTAAAAGCCAGTGGTGGAATGTGAATGAATGAATCTTTATTTCGGATAGATTAAAAGAAAATAGAATAATATAACAAAGGGGAAAAAAAAATCTAATAAGGTCGAATTAAACAATAACTCCTCTGATTATACAGTTCAACATAGGTTATCTGAAATAGGTGATGGCTGAAGCTGCAGCTTATATTGCCCACCATATTCCATCCAAGAATTCAAAAGAAAAACAAAACAGGAGCGATTCCAATTCCAATGTGACAATAAAGTACTTCGTTGTTGTATTTAACCACAATTTTCATGTAGCTGCACTGATGTAAAGTCGATTTTACAAGGGCTGGGTTACATTTAAAATCATCTGCTTTTACTGTGGCCTCAGCAATCAGAATTAATTAATACATTTACTTGAATGGAATATAGTACTGTAACTGAAGGTGTGCATCACAGAGTATGGAGTCGCTCAGTCAAAATACGGAGTTTTTATCAATAAAAGTTTGTCTGGAATGTAAAAGTGTCTCTTCTTGCCCTGGCTTCAAGTGTGGGTGGTGTTTTGTACTTTTATTGCTAAAATATAAAAGGATGCACTACAATGGGTCTCAAATATTTGTAATGTGTCCTGTTACTGCATGAGTTTATTGATGATAGAGTATAAACTACACATATAAACTAAATTATATTGATGACTGAACAACTGCCATTCCCCAAAAGATACAGTTATGAACATAACTCACAAAGGATCACACAAGTGATCTGACAAAAAAAATAAATACATTAACAAGTGGATTATTTTACAGTTGATGCACCAGTCTTTTTCAATTATTCTGTAATTAATACTCACACAATCAAATAAATCTCAGTTCAGTCCCTTTTATATTAAGTGGAAATTGTGCTACTTTGGTTTTGACACTTTACCTATAAAAGCAAAGGATTTCAGTACTTTCCACAGTGGCGACGTACGTTGTTGAGCAGCTGATTCCCTCCTGCCTAGACGAACGACAGAAATGGATGTTGGTTAGTTTCAAGCAAGTTCAACACTTATACAGGCACACCTCAAAAATTAGAATATCATGAAAAAGTTAAATATTTTTGTCACTCATTTCAGAAAGTGAAACCCATATATAGATTCATTACAGGGACAGTGATATACTGAAAGTGTTTATTTTAATATTGATGATTATGGCTACAGCCCATATTAACCAACACCTCAGCGGCCAACATTTCTATTTAAAAACTATTTTTTAAAGTTTATATAATATTCTAATTTTTTGCCAAATTGAATTTGGGTTTTTCAGGGGCTGTAAGCCATAATCATCCAAATTAAAATAAATAAATGTTTGAAATCTTCACTTCCGCCTCCCAAAGAGAGCAGACGCTTTTCTTCCCAGCTCCGGCTCCGCTCCTTATCTCTCTCCTTCCCTAACTGACTGGATCCCAGCTTGCTATCGTCTGTCTGTGTGTCTTTACTGCTGATTATCGAACAAAATTATGGATTTAATTAGCTGGGCTTTGAACGCAATTGACACTGTTTTTTCAACGAGAAAATCTGGCCCGGGGGAGCCGATCTGCCCCGCAGGCACTGCTGCTGTGGGTTATTTGAAGGACACAAGCAATTGGAAACTCTTGTGCCTGTGTGATCTTTCTATTGAAGATATTGAAGATTTATACCTTTTCGGAGCAATGGTCATCGGAATTTTACTGATTGGATCTGGGATTGTTCTGGTGTAACGCAAACTGAAGAAGATGGATAAAGCCTATCAAAAAGCGGACCCGGCGAGGCTCACCCATCAAATTGACCAACTGGGCAGGACTCTGACAGCGGCTAATGGAGAACTGTACAGGAAAATGCATTACATCACGATCACGCTGAGAGCTGTCCATGAATCGATTTCAATGCCTGGCCATGAAGGATTGGAGCACTGAATCTGTAAGAGAATAGAAAGTTTTTTTTCTCTGAAGTCGGTGCTATTCGACCTGTTTCTTTCGGCGCCCTCAGCACTCAGTCCTCCAGATAATCTACAGTATATTTGTTTTCATAACACTGGCGGGCAGCATTTGACTCTCAAGGACAGCTGTCTGGCAAACTATTCCATCTGCCGTGCTCAAGGACATGTGCCCTCTGCTTCAGACTGTAGTCATAACATCTGCTGCGAGAAGAGACTTTTGTTGTCCTCCAACTGATTGCCACTGATTGCACCCAACTCACACACAACTGATACACTATACTGACTTGAAGACATTCATTCACTGCTCTCTTTGTGTCATTGTGTGGATTCTATTGTCTGCTAATTGTGCATTGAGAGTTTTTTTCTTGTAATCATAATATCGGTCATATATGAACTATATTCTGATAAACAATGCTTTTTTCTCTCTCCTATTGTGTCAACCCCCCCCCCCCCTTTCCCCCATTGCTTCCTGTTCCCCTCCTGCTGACAGGCGCCTCCATGGCTGCTGCGTCATTGATAATGTCATTCATGACGTTCTCAGTGTCAAGTCAAATCCCTTGTATATTTACCTGTTATTTACTTGTAAATGTGCTTGGCAATAAATCTTTTTCTGATTCTGATTCTGATTCTGATTCTGAAATATATCACTGTCTGTGTAATGAATCGATATAATATATGGATTTCTCTTTCTGAAATGAGTGTCAAAAAATATTGAATTTTTTCATGACATTCTAATTTTTGGAGATGTACCTGTATTAGGGAAATACACCTGTGAAAGTCAGTGGTGGGATGTGACAAAATGCTTCGTTTCCCTGACAAGCACCTCAGGAGCCACTCTGTACATGTACAAGAATATTTTCAATACAGGGATTTATGGTGGAACAGCACAATACTGTTCCAGCACCTTTCATGGAAAATCCACAGAATAGGTGTGTGGGTCTATTCTGACGCTTTAGAAAATTATATGAATGACTTTATAAATCACTGGTTTGAAAAAGCACTTTTATATTGTTGAGATTTCGGCTCCTGTGGTCTCACCAGTGTCCACTATAAACAGGGAGGCTAACCCCTGGCATGTGGAAACACATTCTAGCATTAAATTGCACACAATTTAATGCTCAGCACCAAAGTGCAGCACGTACAAAAACCAGGACTTTAACCAGGATTAACATATTTCATCGTTTTGCTCTCACAAGCGAATACTTAGGAGAAAACAAGTGCGAATCAGCAGTTGGTACTTGATAGCTACTAGCTAACACTCATTAGCCAGCACAGGACGGCGCTGTATGGCTCAAAAAAAGTGAGCTTCCCACCAACAGGATAAATAAGCGAACAGATGCACATTATTACAAATCACTCACCATCGATGGTTCTCTCACGTTCGTCTTCAGCTTGTCAGTAGTACGGTTCTATGCAGGGCTGCCATCTGTATTGGTCCGGATCACTCCTCTCACTGTGTATCTGCCACCAAGCAGATAAAACCCCGCACCTCTTTGTTGGACCACGGTGTAGATTTCCGCAAAACCTACAACGCTGTCTGTATTAATATTGTATTTACTCCGTGACCGAGTTAGTCCGTGAAAGATTGCAAATGGCGGTCGTAAAGATTCCACAGAAGATGGGCGCTTTTGTGACGTTACGCCCTGACCAATCAGTGGCTAGCAGTCTATTGACGTCACATCTCGGCTCGCTTTAGCACGCTTGTACCCTGCCCTCGAACAGGCACGGAAATAGTGTTGGTTAAACCGTGCTGGGTACAGTCGAAAGGGCGAGAAAGTGAGTAGAGTAGAAGTAAGTAAGGCCTTTTGATACAGTAGATCACCATACTTTATTAAGCGGACTCAAACACCTGGTGGGCCTCTCAGGCACTGTTCTTGAATGGTTTCATTCCTATCTCACAGATCGTCACTATTTTGTAAGTATGGATACATGTTCTTTGGCAATCCATGAAATAAAGTGTGGGGTACCCCAAGGTTCATTTTTAGGGCCAATACTTTTTAATCTTTATATGTTACCACTTGGGGATGTTATCAGAAGACATGACATCGATTTTCATTGCTATGCTGATGATACACAGCTAGACATTGCCACGTCTCCTGATGACACAAAACCAATTAATGCCCTTTTGAAATGTATTTTAGATATAAAGTCATAGATGTCAGAGAACGTCCTACAGCTCAACCAGGACAAAACAGAAGTTTTAATCATTGGTCCTGAAGACAAGAGAGAGAAACTTCTACCAAAATTGCTAGGTCTAAAACCTACTTGTTGTGTCAAGAACCTGGGTGTTCTTTTAGACTCTCACTTTAATTTTATTTCACACATTCCACTCCGCTCCGGCCTGGGAGTTTGCGCCATCCAGAGGGCTTTTCCCATCCAGCACGACGTCACTCGGGATTCCCTCGGAGGATCTGCAGCTGACTGCTATTAAGGTCCGGGACCGAGTGGCTGCTGCTCGCTCCGCTGTGCACCCGTCCTCGGTTATTAAGCATGTGGCGGTGGCAGTTAGACTGGTGGAGACGAGTCCAGGGCTGTGTGACTTCTCTGAGTTCGACGCCCTCCTCGCCTCTGTCTCTGCTCAGGAGCGGCGATTTCCGGGTCTCACCTTCGCTTCGCCCCCTGTGAGTAGCCGTCGTCACACTGCCAATTCTTCTCAGCATGAACCCTGTCCGGATCCAGTTCCGGGTCGCCGCAAGGTCTCATTCCCCCACGCAGCTGTCACTCCTGCGCCTCTTCTGAGAGGAGATCTCGCAGCCTCGTTTCCCGAGCCACCTCCCTCCGCTGTTACGCCAGCGCTCCGGACCCGGCTCATCTCGGCTGTCGCCCCCTCCTCCTTGATGCGCTCCCCAGCTGCTGTGCGCGTCCAGAATCCAGACCTGGTGAGCTCCATCCTGGAATGAACACGAGCGGCTCCCCAACGTCCTCCCAGGGGGTCCTCCGTTACCGCCCGGCAGGGAAAGGGAGGAGCAACGTCCACGACAGCAGGCACCATCCAGCCTCCAGGAGACAGGCAAGTCTCGGTTCTTTCACACTCACCTTGTGATTTGCTCTGTCAAACTCCTGGAGGTGGAGTTCAGGGTTCGCAGCTCCCCGAACTCCCACCACCTGCTGTAGCTGTAATCATTAATCCTGCATCCTCTGTGTCTCCCTCCGCTGAGCGGTCCCCAGCACCAGACCAACGTCGTGGGATGAGGAGGGAGCCTGCGGTTCTGGACAGCCTGGTTCCAGTTCCGCAGCTACGCCGTGGACGGAGGAGGAAAGCGGATTGCTGCGTGGAGCCCACACCGACGACTAAGCGTCCCCGGGTCTCCACGGAGGAGCGGTCCGGTCGAGCGGGATGAGGTTCTCCTGCCACCACGCCGTGTGGGCCGTCGGCGTGGGCACCGGTGCCAGAGGACTCACAAGCTGCGTTTTCCATCATGCCAGCTGCGGAGCCTGACGCAGCTGAGTGGGAGCCTGACGACGACCTCCTGATGCTTGAACCCGGATCTTCGCAGTCCTGGACGGCGTCAGAACCCGAGAATCCTCTCCACCGTCGCCAAGTGCTTGCTCACAGGGGATCGCCTGATTGCTGGGGTCTTTCTGCAACTGTGGGGGTCCCCCCTACAGTTGATAGTGCTATGAGATGACTGTTGTTGTGAAATGGCGCTATATAAATAAAGTTGAATTGAATTGAATTGAGATCAGGCAAGTGCTCTACCTTATCTTTCTTCTCCTCACTTTAGAGCACTTTAGCCTGTCTCTAGGGGAGATGAGCCGGGTGCAGCCATCCGCTGCGTCCGAGCTTATCTCGCCGGGTTCTGGCGCTGCCGGTGATCCTGATCCCGGTTCTGTTCTCTCTCCTGAGCCTTCTCCCAGGGTCGCCAGCGAGGAGCTACCATTGCCCGTGGTGCCAGAGGGTCCAGGTTCGAGATCGGAGGTCGGTTCTGGTGCGGCGCCGGCCCAATCGGGGTCCGACATGGGTTCGTCAGTGACCCAATCGGGGTCCGACATGGGTTCGACGGAGACCCAGTCGGGGTCCGACATGGGTTTGATGGAGACCCAATCGGGGTCCGACATGGGTTCATCAGTGACCCAATCGGGGTCCGACGTGGGTTCGACGGAGACCCAATCGGGGTCCGACGTGGGTTCGACAGAGACCCAATCGGGATCCGACGAGGGTTCGGCACCAGGAGTGTCCGGGTCCGGTGAGGGAGCTGCTGATCCCCTGCCATCAGACGTTGGACCACCTCGTCATCAGCTCTCCCCCAAGCTTCTTCCACTAGGGCCCATTTGGACCTCTCTCTCTTCCCTACGGGCCTGGTGGTTGAGCGATGCGGTCGGCCGCAGGAGGGTCTGCCATGCCCATTCGGCTTGTTTGTGCGGCCACCCGACCCGCTAGACTTCTGGTTCAGCGATCTGGTTCAGCCTCCCGAGGAACTGTGTCTTCTGGCCTGGGGTTTGGGTAGGCCGCCGGAACTTTTCCCTTCACCCCTGTTAGCGGTATGGACGCTGGGTGCGGGGAGACCCCCTGAACTGAATTTCCTTTGCTGTGCTTGTGTTTGGGTGGGTACAGCTAAGTCCTTATTACTGTTCCGAGTTTGATCAACGCAAGGAAAACTAAGTTGCTGGTGGTGGACTGCTGCAGGCATGGGCAACCCCTCACAGCACCAGTGAATATACAGGGAACAGACATCGAGATGGTGACATCCTATAAGTACCTGGGTGTTCATCTGAACAATAAACTAGACTGGTCACACAATACTGACGCACTCTACAAGAAGGGACAGTGCTGGCTGTTCCTGCTGAGGAGACTCAGGTCTTTTGGTGTACAAGGGGCACTGCTGAAGACATTCTATGACATGGTGGTGGCATCAGCCATCACTTTTGGAGTGGTCTGGTGGGGCAGTGGCATTACTGCAGCCGATAGGAAGAGACTGAACAAACTGATCAAGAAAGCTAGCTCTGTCCTGGGGCAGCGCCTTGATCCGGTGGAGGAGATAGGAGAGAGAAGGACGGTGGCTAAACTGTCATCTCTGCTGGAGTCCGAGTTCCACCCTATGCAGGACATACTGAATGCACTGAGGAGCTCATTTAGCAGCAGACTACATCTTCCCAGGTGCACAACCGAGAGGTTTCGCAGGTCCTTCCTACCAGCTGTCAGACTGTACAACCTAAGCAGGGCTGCTCGCAGAGATAGCAAAAAGACGTAACAAACTAATAGTTTTTTGAATGCAAAAGATGCAATAGACTTACACAATGGTCCCCTCCGGCATACAACTAGGAAAATACCGGTCGCTATGGAGGGTGAGAATATGTATGGGCACATAATCATACCATGTAGGATAACTAAGTAGACGGTTGTGCTGTTTCATCCCATCTAGCAACAATGCTCTGCACTGTGTGTTTATATATTTACATATTTATTCCATCTAGCTACAATGCTCCGCACTGTGTGTTTATATATCTACATATTATTCCATCTAGCTACATTGCTCCGCACTGTGTGTGTTTATATATTTACATATTTATTCCACCTAGCTGCAATGCTCTGTACTGTGGGTGTTTATATATCTACATATTTATTCCATCTAGCTACAATGCTCTGCACTGTGTGTCTGTGTGTGTGTATATATATATTTTATAGTAATATGTACATATGTATATTAGCTGCTCTTGCTTGCTTGCTTTTTTCCTTGCCTTCTGATTGTTGCTCTGAGTGTTGCTATCCCTGTGCTGTTGCAATCCTGGAATTTCCCCGTTGTGGGACTAATAAAGGCTTATCTTATCTTATCTTATCTTAGCGTGATTTTTTTGGGGGGGGTTTCCCCTCCTGTTTGAGGGATGGCTGTAATGGTTAATTTTCGCCCTTGGGAGTTTTTCCCTCTCATTTTGGGGTCTCAGGGGGTTGATTTTTTTGTATTTGCCTGTACATGGTTTATAGAGTATTGTGTTGGTTTTTTTTCCCCTGTGTTTCGGGCTGTTATTACCACAGTTTGTCACGCCTCGCCACCCATCAGCGACGCCAGCTGCACGCACACCTGCACCTCGTCAGCGGCGAGGGATTTAAGCCGCCTCGCCCTGGGCTTCGGCCTGAAGCCGTCAGTCTTCATTCACTTCCCTTGCTGCAAGGAATCCCTATCGCCAAGCAAGCATTCAAGTAAGAATCTCTTACCTCCTTCTTCTCCCAGTCTGCTCCCCTGTGCACAGGTGGATTTCCCGGCGGCAGACCACTCCCCTCTGCCACCGTTCCCTCGCTGCTGCACTGGGCGCTCCAGGTCGCTGTCTTCCGAGCTTCACCCTTGCTGTGCCAGCCACCTGCCTTTACCAAGTAAGCCTGTCATCATTATCATATCTCCTGTGTTGGTGTGGTGCCCGTTACCCTTCTCCCTTTGCTTCTCCCATAGGGTTGTCCGGCTGTACGGCCTCCTGCCTCCGTGCCTGATGCAGATGCCACCACCAACACATTTACATCTCGCAGACACACACTCATACACACTTGTTGCTAATAAAGCTATTAGATCTACCCTGAGCCTGCGTGTGTGTCTCCTGAGCCGTGCATTATGCCAGTACGGCTTCAGCAGAGCGGCTCGGCAGACGGCGGGCTCACACGCCGACTTTCCACCCTCGAGGCTCGGATGGACCTAATAGCCCACCAGCAACAGGTGATTTTAAATCAATTATCCCTCATCACTAACCGATTGGACCGCTTGGACCCCCAACAGCCGTTCCCCCCGGCTCGTCAGGGCGGCGCGGCTCCTGCTGCTCCAGCGGCTGTCCAGTCTGCTCCGGCAGCACCGGTTCGGCTCACACCCATCCGACCCCCGCCCGCTTTAGCGGTAAGCTCGGCGGAGCACGGGGGTTTATAATGCAATGTGAGTCCGTGTTCCACCGTGTGCCCGGAGATTTTCCCTCAGACCATAGCTGAATTGGCTACATAGGGAACCTCCTGGAGGGGTGAGCGCTTACTTGGGCTTACGCCGTAATGGCGAAGCCCAGTTACGCCACCCTCACCTATGGCCAATTCGTGAGACTGTTCCTGGAGGTCTTTGATCATTCTCGTACAGTGAGCGTTCAGGTCGATCGGCTTCTCAGCCTCCAGCAGGGAAGCCGGTCGGCAGCTGATTACGCGATCGTCTTCCGGGTAGCGGCAGAGGAGGTTGGCTGGGGAGAACGTTCTCTCTGCGGCATCTTCCTCCGCAGTCTCAGTGATGGTCTGAGGGACGAACTGGCTGGACGGGACATCCCGGAGACTTTAGCGGAGCTAACGTCCCTAGCCATCAGCCTGGATAACAGGCTGCGTGAGCGCACCTCGGAGCGGAAGTCGTCTTCTTCTCGCCCTCGTGGTGCCTCGTCGCGCCTGTCCCAAGCTCGCCCCCTGGCGTTGCCGTCACCATCGCGCTCCGAGGAGTCAGAGCCGATGGTGACAGGCTGGACAAAGCTCCCTCCTGCGGATAAACAATGCCGCCATGAGTTGGGTCTCTGCATGTATTGCGGAGACAGCCAACACATGGTGGAGCTTTGTCCACAGAAGCCAAACGGGGAGGTCCGCGAGTCACTGTAGGGGGCCTCGTGGACGTCAATCGGTTAAATCCCCTCTCTCAATTGAAGCTGCCCATCCGGTTTTGTCACAACCCCACTGGGCACCTCACCCACGCACTGGTGGATTCGGGCGCGGAGGGCAGCTTTATTTCACAAAGCCTGGCAACCCGACTGGGCATCCGTTGCCAAGTCCTCAAATCTCCTCTCGCCCTGGTCAACCTCTCCCATGTCTCCCTGGGGAGAGTTACACACCAGACCGTCCCTGTCCCTGTGATCATCTCTGGGAACCACAGGGAGGAGATCACCTTCTACGTCCTCCCCAACTCTGTGTCGCCCATCATCCTGGGGTACCCCTGGCTTTGCCTCCACAACCCCGTCCTGGATTGGAAGTCCGCCAGGGTGTCGGCATGGAGTTCCTTTTGTATGAGCACCTGCCTTCAATCCGCTGCCTGCTCCCCGTCCTCTTCTCCAACTCCCAAGGACGCCGCACCTCTGGATCTCTCCCTGGTGCCATCAGAGTTTCATGACCTGGGTATGGTATTCAGCAAGTCCAAGGCGATGTCTCTTCCGCCACACAGGCCTTACGACTGTGCAATAAACATCCTCCAGGGGGCACCCTTACCCTCTGGGCGACTCTACAGCCTGTCGACGCCAGAGAAGGAGGCTATGAACTCCTACCTCAAGGAATCGCTGAGTGCTGGAATTATCCGTCCCTCGTCATCACCATTAGGCGCTGGATTCTTCTTCGTGGGCAAGAAGGACGGTTCCCTCCGTCCTTGTATCGACTACCGCACCCTGAATGATATCACGGAGAAGGATCGCTACACCCTGCCACTAATGGACACCGCCTTCCACTCCCTCCAGGGGGCGACTTGGTTCACCAAGCTGGATCTTCACAGCGCATACCACCTCGTCCGGATCCGGGAGGGAGACGAGTGGAAGACAGCCTTCCGTACCCCGAACGGCCATTTCGAGTACTTGGTGATGCCGTTCGGGTTGACCAATGCTCCTGCCGTCTTTCAGCGCCTTATAAATGACGTCCTCTGGGATTTCATTGGCCTGTTTGTGTTCGTCTACCTGGATGACATCCTCATCTTCTCCAGATCCAGGGACGAGCACCGGGTCCATGTGAGGCGGGTCCTCCAAAGGCTGCTGGAGAACCGGTTACATGTGAAGGCAGAAAAGTGTGAATTTTACGCTAAAACCACGTCCTTCCTCGGGTTCGTCATCTCCCACGACCAGGTGCTTCCGGATCCAGTGAAGGTGAAAGTGGTGGTGGAATGGCCCACACCTACATCAAGGAAACAGGTGCAACAATTTATTGGGTTTGCAAACTTCTACCGCTGCTTCGTCCCGAATTTTGGTACCGTCGTCGGCCCTCTGACCCACCTCACGTCCCCTAAGGTCCCGTTCCGGTGGACTGAAGAGGCCGCAGCTGCTTTCCAGGCGCTGAAGGCAGAGTTCTCCTCCTCCCGGGTCCTCAGCCAAGTCGATCCCTCGCTGCAATGCATCATGGAGGTGGACGCTTTGGACACCGGGGTGGGGGCGGTTCTATCTCAGCGGTCACCTGATGACGGAGTCAAACGGCCCTGCGCCTTCTTCTCCCGGCGCTTGTCCCCGGCGGAACGGAACTACGACGTGGGGGACAGAGAGCTCCTCGCCATCAAGCTCACGCTGCAGGAGTGGCGTCACTGGCTAGAGGGGGTGGACTTGCCGTTCGTGGTCCTGACTGACCACAAGAACTTGGAGTACTTAAGATCTGCCAAGCGTCTGAACGCCCGCCAGGCGCGTTGGTCCTTGTTCTTTGCCAGGTTCCGCTTTAACATCACCTTCAGGTCTGGCTCCAAGAACGGCCTGCCTGACGCCCTCTCTAGGCAATTTGCCCCTGAGGCGTCTGAGGACGCGGTCCACACCATCTTGCCCAGGTCGTGCATCATGGGAGCTGTCACTTGGGACATTGAAAGTAAGATCTGGGAGGCGCAGGAATCGGAACCTGACCCTGGCGGCGGACCGGAGAGGAGGCTTTTTGTGCCGTCCACGGTCCGGGGGGAGGTCATCCACTGGCTGCACACATCTAAGCTCACCTGCCACCCTGGTTCCTCCCGGATGATCGACCTTCTTCAACGGTCCTTCTGGTGGCCGGGCCTGCGGAAGGACGCTGCCCGCTACGCCCAGGCCTGCCCTGTATGTGCCACCAGTAAATCAGGTAATGCCCCTCCAGCGGGTTTGCTCCAGCCTCTGCCCGTCCCTGGCAGGCCCTGGTCGCATATCGCCCTGGACTTCGTCACCGGACTCCCAGTCTCAAACACCTTCGACACTGTCCTGACCATCGTAGACCGTTTCTCCAAGGCAGCGCACTTCATCCCTTTACGAGGGCTTCCATCTGTCATGGAGATGGTGGACCTCCTAATCCAACATGTGGTCAGGCTGCACGGGATTCCGGTGGACGTGGTCTCGGACCGGGGGCCCCAATTTTCCTCAGAGGTTTGGAGGTCCTTTTGTAACGCCCTGGGAGCCAAGGTAAGCCTCTCCTCCGGCCATCACCCCCAAACCAACGGGCAGTGTGAGCGGACCAATCAGGAGCTGGAGGCTGCACTCCGCTGCGTCACTGCGTCCAAGCCCGGGTCCTGGAGCAACCATCTTGCCTGGGTTGAGTACGCCCACAACACCGCCCACTCTTCTGCCACTGGGATGTCTCCCTTTAAGGCGTCCCTGGGCTACGCCCCCCCTCTGTTTCCAGCGCAGGAGAGTGAGGTAACTGTCCCCTCAGTTCGGGCGCACCTCAGGCAGTGCCGTTCCATCTGGGCGTCGGTGCGCGATGCGCTTTTATGCACGGCAGAGCGCAACAAATCCACGGCGGACCGGCACAGAAGACCTGCCCCAGCGTACCAGGTGGGCCAGCGTGTCTATTTGTCAACCCAGGACGTCATTTTAAAGGGTGAGAGGAGGAAGCTGGCACAGCGTTTCATGGGCCCATACCCCATCACCAGGATTATCAACCCGGTGGCTGTGTGTGTAGCTATTCCCCACTCCCTCCGCATCCATCCCACCTTCCACGTTTCCAAGGTGAAGCTGGCAGTCTCCGACCCCCTTTGCCCTCCTCCCGCTGCACAGCCCGCGCCCCGGATGATTGATGGTCATCCGGCCTGGCCTGTCTCTTCCATCCTGGACTCCTGGCACCGGGGTCGCGGGTTGCAGTACTTGGTGGACTGGGAGGGTTATGGGCCTGAACATCGGCAATGGGTACCCTCGTCGTTTGTGTTGGACCCGTCCCTCATTACTGAGTTCCACCGAGCGCACCCGGAGAAACCATCGCCAGGAGGCGCTGCTAGAGGGGGGAGTACTGTCATGCCTCGCCGCCCATCAGCGGCGCCAGCTGCACGCACACCTGCACCTTGTCAGCGGCGAGAGATTTAAGCCGCCTCGCCCTGGGCTTCGGCCTGAAGCCGTCAGTCTTCAGTCTTCAGCCGTCAGCCACCTGCCTTTACCAAGTAAGCCTGTCATCATTATCATATCTCCTGTGTTGGTGTGGTGCCCGTTACCCTTCTCCCTTTGCTTCTCCCATAGGGTTGTCTGGCTGTACGGCCTCCTGCCTCCGTGCCTGATGCAGACGCCACCACCAATACATTTACATCTCGCAGACACACACTCATACACACTTGTTGCTAATAAAGCTATTAGATCTACCCTGAGCCTGCGTGTGTGTCTCCTGAGCCGTGCATTATGTCACAGTTGCCCTCTGCCTAAATTATTTTTTTCTTCTTACCCATGTGGTGGTTTATGGAGTATTGTGGGTTTTTTTTTCTTCCCTGTATTTTGGGCTGTTATTTCCACAATTATCCTCTGCCTAAATGTTGTTGTTTTTTTCTCTCTTTCGCGTTGTGTTTTATGGAGTATTGTGTTTGGGTTCTTCCCTTGTACTCTGTATTGGTTTATGGTCGATTGTTTTTTTTTTTTCCCTTTCTCTGATTCTCTCCCTCCTGACCTGTGCCCCATCTGCCCACCCTAGGTGGGGGGGGGGGGGTCTTGGGTGTTACGGGCCATTCGTAGTCCGGCCGTGAGGAGGGGGCTGTGTCATATGGAATGAGACGCCGTGTCATCCGGCGCTTCATGCCATATTCCCCCTCAGCCCGGCTCTTACTGTGACAGCGTCTCAGCGGGCTCCCACCTGTCAAGTTATACGAGACGGCTGGAGCCCAATTAACCCTCATCAGCTGAGGCGCTGCTAACGAGTATTAAAGGGAGCAGCTCCGATCATTTGGGGCTGTGACTTCGCACATCGTAGGCTGGAACCCCTTCGCCTGGCGCCAGCCACCTGCTCATCGTTTCTGCATTAGATGTGAGTGTTACACCTGTATGATTATTTGTGCTTTTTGGCCCCACGAGGCCGTGTTCCTTATTCCCTTTCCCTTATCACAATAAAACATCGCAAACTCACTGGCTCGCCCTCGGCTCTCATTGTGTGGCTCGCGAGAGCCACACGTAACAAAAAGAGGGCCTATGACACCCGCTGCATGGGAACAGACTTTTCTCCAGGGGACCAGGTGTGGGTGTATGATAGAAAAATTCCATATTATCTACATTATTATTGATATTAATAATGTATTTTTATATTCAAGAAGTATCATACCTTTTATATGCCATGTTTAATGTTTATATGTGCATTCCATGTGAAATAAGTTCATATATTCTTGGCATGTTTCTGTGAGCAATTTCAGAGAGTTCAGACTGAAGATCAGTACAGGATCAGTACATGCAGTAAGGAATGATCTAAGCCACTGTTATAATCTCTTTGACATGTCCTGTTTTGGGTCACAGGAATGCACAGGATCTCCCCAGGCTGTATAGGTCAGCTTGTATAGATTAGGTATATAGAATTCTGTTAGTTTTGTGGACCTCATGTGCATGTCTCCAGAGTTTCTGGAATGTTTCACTGGATAAGCTTTAATTATCAGGACTGTCCCGTTCTGTCCCTTCCCTTATCCTCATCCTCCCTCTCCTTTCTCCTATCTATATGTCAGACCTAAAGAAATGAATCCTTTAGAGATTCTAGGTGTGTCTGAATGCCATGCTTTGTAATCTCTCCCCCAAGTGGCCATTGGGGTGACACCTTATATATTTTTGTAATAAATGTACATAAATCCAACTTTCCACCTGATTTTTGACTTTGAATAATTTAAGCTCAAAATTATTCTATCATTTTGGCACTCCAAACAGCGGATCCACATATCTCTGTCTTTCCGGTGCCTCTGCTTGATTTCAGCAGGTGCACAGCTGATTAAAAGACCTGCCCAGGCTGAGTGAGAAAAAAAAAAGGCTCAGTGTCACTGCAGTGAAGGCATTTCAAACCAGGGCGCTGGAACTGACTGGGTGATGGATCTGAGAATCCTACAGGTGACTTGGATGTAAGTGCATTTGTTGTTGTTTATGGATAAAAGATAATGAGATTACCCGGACCAATTGAACATCGCCGATGCTGTTTGGGTGCATTATTATGGCTTGATCGCTGGGTCATTCCTGCCCACGGTGAACGATATCGCAATAATCTCTTGGGAGGAACAAGATTTTCCTCTGCAACGGTGAACGTTATCGCAAGACCCGGGGAGGCTCCTAGGGTCCGCTGTCCTCTGCACCCTGTCAGTGCGGTGGAGGTGCTGGAAGTTGCATGCAAAGAACAAAGGGAAAGATTTGTGCTTTTTTAACCACGGACGTTTTGTTGTCTAAATGATTAGGCTCTTGACATCCCGTGGAGGAGTGACGTTATCCCAAAAAAGTAGATTTTCACAGAAGATTTGTGCCCTTACCGTGTCTGCTTATCGCCCATGGGATTTCCCCCACTACGGTGAGCTATTGCAAGATACTGGGGGAGGAGGTCTTACTGGGGCTTTCGGCACACAGTAGAGGGGTTACATGACCGTTGAAATACTGGTAGATTTTATTTTGAGACTTTGTCATAGTGCTGGATAAAAGATACTGCACTCTGGTTTGTTTTGTCTCTGTGTAATCTGCTCCGGTGTGAAAAAGTGAGAGTTCTCCGCAGAGGCGGAAAGAACGGGTTGTAAAATTGTTGTTTGTGATTTTTTCTGGTATTTGTGGAGCATAAGAGTTGGTTAATTACTTATTATTCTCTTGGGAAAGGATTAAAATTGTGGACGTTTGCAAATTATACTTTTGGGTGAGAAATTCTATTGTGTTTTCATTGCGGTAGGAAAAAATAAAGAGAACGGTGGGTTGCCACATTTGCTTTTCCAAGCATTTTTTGGGGTTGCCATTTCAAGCTTGTTTTAAGGCTGTAGTTCTGTTACTCTACGTACACAGCTGTCCCACAGTAACCTTGGAGAGATAACAGAATTGCGCTGTGTGTATGTGTGTGTGTGTGTTGTATGTGTGGGCCCTTGTGTTTAACAGTGAGTGAGTGAGAAGAAGAGAAAAGAGGAGTGAGGAGAAAAACAAAAATCTATGTATGGGTATTTTTTTTTTTTGCAAAGTTTTGGGGTTTTACTTTTTTCCGTCTAACTTTGTGAGTTTTGACTCTAATGTTGTGTACGTGATAAACAATTTACATATTAAAGCCAATATTTTCATTTCCTCCAGTTTTTCTTTGGAAAATGAAAAACATTGAGCTATTTTTATTCAATTTTTTGACGTATCACTGACTTTTTTTTGACTCAGTTGCCTTATTTCTCTGACTGAAGCATAACAGTGAACTTTACAGGGGAAAAAAGGACACAGGACTAATGACCAGCCTCTGAGACCTAGCCTCACCACTGTCCATGCCTCCCTCATCGAGACCACAGGCGCATAGAACATCTACACTACTGTTCAAAAGTTTGGGGTCACTTAGAAATTTCCTTATTTTTGAAAGAAAAGCACTTTTTTTCAATGAAGATAACTTTAAACTAATCAGAAATACACTCTATACATTGCTAATGTGGTAAATGACTATTCTAGCTGCAAATGTCTGGTTTTTGGTGCAATATCTACATAGGTGTATAGAGGCCCATTTCCAGCAACTATCACTCCAGTGTTCTAATGGTACAATGTGTTTGCTCATTGCATCAGAAGGCTAATGGATGATTAGAAAACCCTTGTGCAATCATGTTAGGTCTGCAATGCTGTAATTGCTGCAAATGGAGGATTCTTTGACGAAAGCAAAGTTTGAAGGAAAAAATTATTATTTCAAATACAAATCATTATTTCTAACCTTGTCAATGTCTTGACTATATTTTCTACCGTATTTTCCGGACTATAAGCCACTACTTTTTCCCCACGCTTTGAGCCATGCGGCTTATACGGAGATGCGGCTTTTCTATGAATTTTTCTTCAGCCCTCAGGGGGCGCTCTAGCAGGAAGTGCAAAAACGAGACAGGCAGCGGGAGTCAGTGCAAACAAGAAAGCGCCAGTTTTTATTCTTAGCACATGCAACCCAAGACGCACAACAGCAAAATACGGTAATATTTTTACACCCTCACCCCCTCATAATGGAAAACACACCGACAGAGAGACTGGGGAGAGCAGCACAACTTCAGAGGTAACTTTGCCTCGAGATGACAGTGACTGGAGCAACACCAAAACAGAGACCGAAAAAGTATGTGACGAAGATTATCTGAGGCTGCTCAACTCCGACACTGAAGAGGACGACTTCAGTGGCTTCAGTGCGCAGGAGGAAGATGAATAAGTGACTTGTGGCTTCAGTGCACGGGAGAAATGAAGTGACAGTGGTTTGGTGTTCAGTAGTTTCAATGCTCAGGAGGAAGATGAATAAGTGACTTGTGGCTTCAGTGCACGGGAGAAATGAAGTGACAGTGGTTTGGTGTTCAGTAGTTTCAATGCTCAGGAGGAAGATGAATAAGTGACTTGTGGCTTCAGTGCACGGGAGAAATGAAGTGACAGTGGTTTGGTGTTCAGTAGTTTCAATGCTCAGGAGGAAGATGAATAAGTGACTTGTGGTTTCGGTGCACGGGAGAATAAAGCGACTTTAATACTGTAGTTGCTTTAACAGTGCGCAGGAAGAAAAAGTGACAGTGGTTTCAGAACGCAGGAGGAAGAAAAATAAAGCAACTTTGTTTTAGTGCACAGGAGGAGGATGAATAAAACCATCAATGACTTTTCTGTTTTGTTTGATCAGCACTTTTACTGCCGTGTTACAGGCACTGTTCGGAAACAATCAGTTCAGGTATATGAATAAACGCTTATGGTACAAAATCTTTCTGTGTAAATATCTTATTTCTCAGCCTGGATATTGGCGGCTTATAGTCCGGTGTGGCTTATATGTGACAAAATAGGGGATTTCCTTTAAATTTTAGAGGGTGCGGCTTATATTTAGGTGCGCTCTATAGTCCAGAAAATACGGTATTCATTTTACAACTCGTGGTAAATAAAAGTGTGACTTTTCATGGAAAACACAAAATTGTCTGAGGTGACCGCAAACTTTTGAACGGTAGTGTAAGTTAAGTACAATTACTTGCATCTTCATCAATGCTACCAGCATCACAATGATGGAATTAACTGAATATTACAATATCATGCTGTCACTTAATAATGCCTAATCACTGAAGGCTTTGTGAACACATTATATTACATGATTCAAAGCACAGAAGAGGTTGATGATTACTGTGTTTGTGCATGTGATTTGCCAGAGTCTACTGACTATCAAACACAGGTTTTGGTAATTCTATGTCATATTGTTGCTTTGTTTCAATAACACTAAACTCACTTTTTTAATAATAAATGACACATGCAATCTTATTACCTCCACCAAGAGGAGGTTATGTGATCATCAGCGTTGGTTTGTCTGTCTGTCTGTCTGTCTGTCTGTTTGTTTGTCTGTCTATCTGTCTGTCTGTTTGTCTGTTTGTTTGTTTGTCTGTTTGTTTGTTTGTTAGCAAGATAACTCAAAAAGTTATGGACGGATTTTCATGAAATTTTCACAGATTGTCAGAAATGTGGTATCCTACAGATGATTAGATTTTGGTGGTGATCCGGATCACCGTCTGGATCCAGGAATTTTTTAAAGGATTCTTTTTTTTTTTTAATTTAACATTGCGAGATAGGGCCATTTTCAATATATTTTTTTGTTTTTTTGTGCATGTAACTCTGCCAAAAAATCGTCAGAACACTTGGAAAAAAAAAAAAAAAAACTCCTTGGCGGAGGTAAAAAAAAATACAGGACAAGATGCCCACAGGTTCTATAATATAATATATCGAAGACTGATCCAGATAATGGAATACTTCAGGATACTATGATACAGAATAGGGCACCTTTGGAATTTTTGTCATAGGAAGACAACACCTCCTTGGCGGAGGTAGTAATAATAATAATAATAATAATAATAATAATAATAATAATAATAATATAATCACTCAACAAACACCATTATGTAGCCAAGACACTGTGGAATCTGTAGTGTGTCAATGGATTTGATACCTGTCAAGTGATACAGTTTCGCCGTATTTTAATACAGGGAAAATGCAATTTTAGCAAATACGGGCGTATTGCCATTTCTGTACGCCAAAAAGAAAAAAATAAACGGGAAAAAAAATTATTGAGAGTGTGGAGGAACACCTCGTGTGTGACCCCCACAGCATACGGGGCTGGCAGAGCGCTCAGCGCGAGCAATTATCAGACCGGTGAGAGGTATGGACTGATCATTATGCAGATGCGCCTCGCACCCTCTTTCGTCCTGCAGCTCCGGAACAGAGAGGAATCCCGGTGCCAGTAATCCTGCGGCTGATATGTGTGACTCTAATGCAAATGTCCATGCTTTCCTGCTGTATACTGTGATGCTAATGTGCCATGCATGCATTGTCTGAGCTGGGTATATAAGTTGACTGCATATCTCTTGCTCTCTCTCTTTTTGATCACTCGCATTGTTTGTTGCTGACTTTGAGACATATGGCTCGCTCCAGCACGCTGCCACAGCGCTGAGCGAGCCTCGTGGAGGATGAATAAAGCACCCTTTTAAACTTCAGTTTGCCGTGTCCGCCTGCACTTATTTTGTTCCTCCAAAAACATTTAAGCAGAAACTCTCCTCTTAAGTTTCATGGCATTTACATCACACACAACATGACATTTGCATCAACACTGCATTAAACATCCTTCCTCCTTGACTCCTTCCTGCTATCTCACCAGGAACCTCCTGCTCTTTGTTCTCGCATGCTTGTCCACTGTCTCCTGTCTGAGATGCTAGATAATCTGGCTCCCCCAAGGTGCTACAATACACGTGAATACTATAAATATAGCAGCTCATTTCACTGTCAGTTCATTTACAGCTAGAGCATCCAAGAGACCAAAGCTGTGTGAATTATAGGAGATTACATTGGAAAGTTGTTCAACTGTAGCAGTTATGCCTCGTTCAAGAACTAAAAGTGTGGAGCAACGAAGAAGAAAGAGTGCAGATCTCATGAAAAAGAAGAGGCAATCTGAGACAAATGAGATTGCCGAGGCTTGACGTGCTTCTGTCAGGAAAAGTATGCAGAATCATAGACAGGAAGAGTCACCTGATGCTGCCGAGGCTCGACGTGCTTCTGATAGAGCACAAAAACAAAGACTTAGACAGGAAGAGTCACCTGATGCTGCCGAGGCTCGACGTACTTCTGTCAGGAAAAGTATGCAGAAGCATAGACAGGAAGAGTCACCTGATGCTGCCGAGGCTCGACGTGCTTCTGACAGAGCACAAAAACAAAGACTTAGACAGGAAGAGTCACCTGATGCTGCCGAGGCTCGACGTGCTTCTGACAGAGCACAAAAACAAAGACTTAGACAGGAACAGTCACTTGATGCTGCCGAGGCTCGACGTGCTTCTGTCAGGAAAAGTATGCAGAAGCATAGACAAGAACAAATAGCAGAAGAGGCTGAAGCTCGAAGGATCACAGAGAAAAATAGGATGCAAGTTCGCAGACAACAGAATAAAGAATTGTCTGTGGAAGAAAGTGCAGCAGTCTTCATGTCTAAGATAAAGGAAGGGCCAATTTATGCCTGCTGTTCATGCCACCGACTGCATTACCGTTCATCAGTTGTGGAGATGAAGGATTAAAGTACAGCAAAAACACAGGAACAATTCAGGATATTCTGAAAAAAGGCAATGGAATGCTTACACACGACAAGTACTGGGTCTGCAACACCTGTCATTTGTCAATGAAGTGTGGAAAAGTCCCCACCCAATCATGGATCAATGGTTTAGGCCTGGATGAAATACCAGCGCCACTGGCTGATCTGAGGCCTCTAGAGCTGAGACTTATCAGTCAGAGAATCGCATTTATGAAGCTGGTAGGTCTGCCAAAAGGAGGACAGAAAGCCATCCACGGAAGCGCAGTAAATGTACCATCTAAGCTTCAGCCAGTGGTATCATTGCTGCCAAGACTTCCTGACACAGCAGAGGTGGTGGCACTGAAACTGAAGAGAAAGCTTTGCTACAGAGGGCATTACATGCACGAATATATTCAGCCTAAAAAGGTGATGGAGGCACTCCACTGGCTGAAGCAGAACAACCCTAACACACCATAGGGGAAGTTCCTGTTCCGGGATCTGGGATCGTCACTTCCTTGTGGTAACGTATCGTCACTTCCTGTTTTGCTGTCTGCCTGTGTGGTTTGCTCTCCAGCCACTAGCTAGCCACTAGCTATGGCTACTAGCTCTCTTTCCTCTCCTCCTCTGGTGTGCTCTCTCTGTCAGATGTTTAACTACACCTCTGCCTCTTTTGGTGATAACGGTAAATGTAATAAATGTTGTCTTTTTGAGGCGCTTGAGGCGAGGTTGTCTGATTTGGAATCCCGGCTCCGCTGCATTGAAACACCGTCTGCGCCAGTTAATCTCGACGGATGCCCCTTAGCTGCAGCGGAGCTAGCTAGCTTAGGCCCCCCTGTCAGTGGTCCCCCGGCTCTCCTCAGCAGCGAGGAGACTGGGTGGGTGACGGTGAGAAGGAAGCCTAGTCGCAAAGCCCCGGTACACCGCCAACCTGTTCACGTTTCTAATCGTTTTTCCCCGCTCAGCGACACACCCGCTGAGGAAAAAACTCTGATCATTGGCGACTCTGTAGTCAGAAACGTGAACCTAGAGACTCCAGCGGCCATAGTCCAATGCATTCCTGGGGCCAGAGCAGGCGACATCGAGTCAAATTTGAAAATGCTGGCTAAAAGTAACTGTAAATATTCCACAATTGTTATTCACGCCGGCATTAATGACATCCGTCTCCGGCAGTTGGAAGTCACGAAACTTAATATAGAATCGGTGTGTGACTTTGCAAAAACGATGTCTGCCACTGTAGTATTCTCTGGGCCCCTCCCCAATCTGACCAGTGATGACATGTTTAGCCGCTCGTCATCCTTGAACCGCTGGCTGTCTGTGTGGTGTCCTGCAAATGACGTGGGCTACATTGACAATTGGAGCTCTTTTTGGGGAAAACCTGGTCTTATGAGACGAGACAGCATTCATCCCACTTTGGATGGTGCTTCTCATTTATCTAACAATCTGGCATCTTTTTTATCCAAATTTCCAAAACCATGACTACTCAGAGTTGGGACCAGGAAGCAGAGTCGCAGTCTTACACGCCTCTCTGCAGCTCCTCTTCATCCGCCACCCCTCAGCTTAGCCCCTGTCTTCCCCATCAGAGAATCGTTGTCTGCTCCCTCCAAAGTAAATAAAAATATAATGTATAAGCATCCCAAAGTGATAAAGAAAAATATTGGTAAAACTCAAATTAAACATAAAGCCTCTAAATTGAATGAACTGGCCTCTGTTCCTCCTCATAATTTAAAAATTAAATGTGGTTTATTAAATATTAGGTCTCTATCTCCCAAGTCTCTGTTAGTCCATGATCTGTTAATTGATCATCAGATTGATTTAATTTCCCTTACAGAGACTTGGTTAGGACAAGAGGATTATGTTGGTTTAAATGAATCAACCCCCTCTGGTTATTTAAACTGTCAAAATCCCAGAAGTTCTGGTCGTGGAGGAGGAGTAGCAACAATTTACCATTCTAAATTACTAGTTAATGTAAAGCAAAAAACATGTTATAATTCCTTTGAGGGCCTGATCCTCAGTATTGGGCACTTTAGCAATTTTAGGTTAAACCCAATTTTATTTGCCATAGTTTATCGTCCCCCATCAACCTACTCAGAATTTTATCCGAATTTGCTGATTTCTTAGCTGATTTAGTGCTGAAATCTGATAGAATAATTATAGTAGGGGACTTTAATATACATGTGGATGTAGATAGTGACTGCCTTAATGTGGCATTTAATTCAATATTAGACTCGATTGGGTTTTCTCAGAAAGTAGGAAATTCTACTCATTACCTCCACCATACATTGGACCTTGTTCTGACATATGGCATAGAAATAGAAAATCTTGTAGTGTCTCCTCATAACCCTGTACTGTCAGACCATTGTCTGTTAACCTTTGATTTTACTATTTCTGACTATTTGGCTCCTAAAGAAAAATATTATTACAGTAGATGCCTCTCAGATGATGCTGTTACCAAATTTATGCAGATTGTTTCCTCTATGCCATGTGTCAACACAACGGAAATAAGCTATAGACAGCTTGCTCCTTCTGTAATTGATTACATGGTGGATAGTGTTTCAGCTTCTCTGCATCAGACTCTAGACTTGGTGGCCCCCTTAAAAAAGAAAAAGTCTAATCAGAGATTTCTAACTCCTTGGTTCAACACAGAAACTCGTAGCTTAAAACAGAAGACTCGTCAATTAGAAAGAAAATGGCGCTCTACTAATTTAGATGAAATCTATTTAGCTTGGAGAAATCATCTTTTAATTTATAAAAAATCTCTTAGAAAAGCTAGAACGAGTTATTACTCTGCATTAATAGAAGAGAACAAGAATAATCCCAGGTTTCTTTTCAGCACTGTAGCCAGGTTGACAAAGAGTCAGGACTCTGTCAATCCTAGCATTCCCTTAGAGCTTACTAGTCAGGACTTTATGAACTTTTTCAATAATAAAATTTCATCCATCAGAGATAAAATCAATCAGATTCTTCCCACAGTTAACTTAAATACTGTAACTACTACAACTCCTTCTATTGATGTCTGTCTTGATGAGTTTACTCCATCGATCTTTGTGAGTTAGACAAAATAGTTTCCTCATCCAAACCTTCAACTTGTCTTTTAGACCCTATTCCTACCAGGTTATTTAAAGAAGTCTTCCCACTTATTGGTAGCTTTATTCTTCATATAATCAATTCTTCATTAACTTTAGGCCATGTACCGCAGGCTTTTAAAACGGCTGTAATTAAACCCTTACTCAAAAAGCCAACGCTAGATCCAGGAGCTTTAGCTAACTATAGACCAATCTCTAATCTCCCTTTCATTTCAAAAATCTTAGAAAGAGTTGTTGCTATGCAATTATTTGACCACCTGCAGGGAAATGGTTTACTTGAAGAGTTTCAGTCTGGGTTTAGAATCCATCATAGTACTGAAACAGCCTTAGCGAAGGTCACTAACGACCTCCTCATTGCATCTGATAATGGACTAGTTTCTGTACTTGTCCTTTTAGACCTTAGTGCAGCTTTTGATACTATCGATCATAATATTCTACTTGATAGATTAGAACACTATGTTGGGCTTAATGGAACTTCGTTGCAGTGGTTTAGATCTTATTTATCTGATAGGTTCCAGTTTGTTCATGTAAATAATGAGTTTTCTTTCAACTCAAAGCTCAGTCATGGAGTTCCACAGGGATCTGTGCTAGGCCCTACTCTTTTTAGTTTATATATGCTTCTGTTAGGCAACATTATTAGAAAGCACTGTATACATATGTATACAGTGCTACAGTGCTTTTTGTATACACTGTATACAAAAAAAAAAAAAAAAAAAAAAAAAAATACATTTTCATTGTTATGCTGATGACACACAATTATACCTGTCAATGAAGCCAGATGATAGTAATCAATTAGCCAAGTTAGAAGCCTGTCTTAAGGAAATCAAAGCTTGGATGACTTGTAATTTCCTGCTATTAAATTCAGATAAGACTGAAGTCATTCTTGTTGGTCCAAAAAACCTTAGAAATTCCTTTCCAAATCAAACTTTCAGTTTGGATGCGGTTACTCTTTCTCTTAATAGCTCTGTGAGGAATCTTGGAGTTATTTTTGATCAGGATTTGTCTTTCAATTCACATATTAAATTTGTTTCTAAGACTGCCTTCTATCATTTGCGTAATATTGCCAAGATTAGGAGCATCTTGTCTCAGAGTGATGCTGAGAAGCTGATCCACGCTTTTGTTAGCTCGAGATTAGATTATTGTAATTCTTTATTATCAGGCTGTCCTAAAACATCTTTAAAAAGTCTTCAGCTGATCCAAAATGCTGCAGCAAGAGTTTTAACAGGTACTAGAAAGAGAGATCATATCTCTCCGGTTCTGGCCTCCCTTCATTGGCTTCCCATAGAGTTTAGAATTAAGTTTAAAATCCTTCTTCTTACTTACAAAGCTCTAAACAATCAGGCTCCTTTTTATTTAAAAGATCTGATACTACGGTATTATCCTAACAGAGCACTACGCTCCCAAAATGCAGGATTACTTGTAATACCTAGAATCTCCAAAAGTACAATGGGAGGCAGAGCCTTCAGTTATCAAGCTCCTCTCCTGTGGAATCAGCTGCCAATCTGGATTCGGGAGTCAGACTCGATCTCTGTTTTTAAGAATAGGGCTAAAACCTACCTTTTTGATATAGCCTACAATTAGGGAGGGATCATGTGTTTCTGAACCCTCCCTTAGTTATGCTGCTAATAGGTTTAGTCAGCCGGGGGACCTCCAGTAATGCACTGGGCCTCACTCCTTTCCTCACTCTCTATGAAATATTTTTTTTTTGCTGGTCATTAACATTTGTTTGTTCTCTCCCATAGATTGAGTCCCCATCATGCTGTTTGCTCTCTACATGTCTGTTCTTTTCTTCTTCTCTGTCCCCTCACCCCCCAGCCAGTCGCAGCAGATGACTGCCCCTCCCTGAGCCTGGTTCTGCTGGAGGTTTCTTCCTGTTAAAAGGGAGTTTTTCCTCTCCACCGTCGCCAAGTGCTTGCTCACAGGGGATCGCCTGATTGCAGGGGTCTTTCTGCAACTGTGGGGGTTCCCCCTACAGTTGATAGTGCTATGAGATGACTGTTGCTGTGAAATGGTGCTATATAAATAAAGTTGAATTGAATTGAATTGAACCCTCTATATAAGGACGTCATTTTGTGCCCGGATTGGGAAAACCGGTGGGAAGACGATGATCCAGATCTTTGGGAAGCATTAGCTAAAGCCTGTCCCGAGCAAATGGAAGTGGATGAACCAGCATCACCTGCTCCTCTGTCACCGCTCCCAACTGGGAACAATTACCTCATCCTGGCACACTTGGCTAAGAGGCGCAACTTGAAGATAAAGGATGTCCCTGGGGACGGTAACTGCTTCTTTCATGCTGTCTCAGCATCACTCACTGCAGTTGGAGTACAGAGCATGAGTGGGCCTGACATACGACAGAACCTCATTGAATATCTCGAGACATCACCTCTCAAGCAATACTACTTTGGCTTTCTGCAGTCTGCACAACAGTCCACACCAGTTGCCTGTGTGTGAAAACCTGAGTCAGCAGCAAAGTAGAGCATTCTACATGTACATTGATGGACTAAGAAATGGTGCCTGGGTGGATAATCTTGCAGTTCAAGGCGTTGTAGACATGTTGAATCTAAACATCGAGGTCATCAACACCATCTCTCCTGAATGGCCACATGACATTCATCCCCGAGGTCGCAGAAGTGACGTCACTATAACAATTGGTCTGATGGGTGAGGAGCATTATGTTGCACTAGATACTGCCCAGTCCAATTTCACTCAGGAAGCAGACGCCCAGAAGAAAAAACAAATGCTGGAAGATGAGGAAGACAGGCTTCACTTTGAGCACACAAGCAAACTGCGAGGGATTCCATATGACACTCTGCTGCAAGAAGAGCAAGTAGCTGATGGGGACAGCACCTTTTCTTTGGCGCCAGGAGAGAACCAAAAGCCCTGCCCTTTTCTCACAGACAGAAACTTTGAAGAGCTGGCAAATCCTTCCAAGTATCCTTTCAGGCATGGAGGATTATGCCAAGAAAGAGAAAAGAAGATAACACCAAGGACGTACTTCAATCAGCGACTGTTGAACAAAGATGGGAGATTTGCCAGTGATATTGACTACCTCCTTGCAGCCCAGTATGCTGTAGAAGCCAAGCAAGTCAGCGATGATATTCAGATATCACTGAGGCAGACCCGTGGACAGATGTTTCAAAACAGAAAGATAAACGCTGGACTCATGAAGGTTTCTGACAATGTTCAGAGCATGCTCCGCACAGACACAGCTTTCAAGTTCATGAAGAACATTCAAAGCTCTCCTGCATACTGGAACACTGTATTGTAAGACCTGCTGGCCATGGTGCAACAACTGGGAATTCCCACTTGGTTCCTCACTTTGTCAGCAGCTGACATGCAGTGGCCAGAAGTCATCCAGAGTATCGCTCACCAGTATGGCAAAAAGTTTGAAGCAGATGACATCAAAAAAATGTCGTGGGAGGAAAAGTGCAACTGGCTCAGGTGTAACCCAGTAACAGCAGCCCGGCAGTTCAAACACAGGTTCGATACTTTCTTCAAAGAGTTCATTGGAGGAAAGGCACATCCCGTAGGCCAACTGGTGGACTACATGATACGCATAGAGTTTCAGGCAAGGGGTTCTCCACACGCCCATACCATCTTGTGGATTAAAGATGCGCCAAAACTTGATGTGAACACTGATGAAAAAATTGCTGCATTCATCGACCACCACCAGACATGCGCTATTCCAGGGGAAGAAGAGAGTGACTTGAGACAGCTCGTGCTCTCAGTCCAGAAGCATGTACACTCTGCAACATGCTGAAGGAGTGGATCATGCAGATTTCGTTTCCCTCATTATCCGTCTGCTGAAACTGTGATTGCCCGCCAGCCTGACGTTGAAGACTCTATGAATGCAGAGCATATGATTAAAACTAAAACTGACATCTTCAAAAAAGTCCGCCAAGTCATGGAAGACAAAAATGTCCCGGACGATATTACTTTTGAAGAGCTCCTACAAAAGGCAGAGGTCAACCAACAGCAATACCAAGAAATGGTGAAACTAATGAAATCAGGGAAACAAGTGGTTTTGAGACGTCAGCCCTCAGAGATGTGGATTAATCAGTATAATCCCATGATCCTCAAAACCTGGCGTGCCAACATGGACCTGCAGTTCATCATGGACCCATACTCGTGCATCATGTACATCACCAGTTACATGATGAAGAGCGAAAGGGCCATGAGTGAACTACTGAAGAAAGTGGCTGAAGAGAGCAGAGGCGAAGACTTGAAATGTAAGCTGAGAAAGGAGGGATCAGCTTTCCTCAACAATAGGGAAGTTAGTGCCCAGGAGGCTGCCTACAGGATACTTTCCCTGCCACTGAAGAGGGCCAGTCGAAAAGTTGTGTTTGTCAACACTGCTCCCAAAGACAAACGTGTCTCCATGCTTAAGCCACAGAAGGTCCTCCAAGAAATGGACGATGAAGATGAAGACATTTTTTGTACGTCGCCTCTTCACCGCTATGCCATGCGGCCTGATGCCTTGGAAGATATGTGCCTTGCAGAGTTTGCAGCCACTTACACAACCAGTGGGAAAGATGCTTCCAATGATGCAGGTGACCACATCCCCGATGTTTTAGATGGGAGTGATGAAAATGAAGCTGGTGGTAATGACTCAGAGGATGAAGAAACTGGCGCCCGATTGTCAACAGTCATCACCCTGCATAACGGCTTGGGATATATGAAAAAACGAAAGCGCCACTGCGTCATCAGGTTTCACAAAGAAAAGAAGGATGGGGAAGACAGATGCAGGAACCTGTTGATGCTTTACTATCCCTGGCGAGACGAAGTGGTCGATCTGAAAGCTGACTACCTATCTTACCAGGAGCACTATGAAAATGTCAAGGCTACTGTTCATGCTAACAAAGCCATGTTTAGCGTTAGCGCTGAAGAACTGGATAGAGCCTATGATGACTTACAAAGGATGGGGCCTCCCAAAGATGCCTGGGATGCTGTAGCTAAAAATGTGGAATTTCAACAAGCAGAACAAGAAGAAGAAGGCTTTATCCAGGAAAGAGAGCTCCCACCAGAAGATCAGCTCAGAAACATCGACTTAGCCTGTGAGGAGTCATCTAGTAATCGCTCGGAGCTTCATGCTTGTTTCACTGCAGAGCTCAGTAAAGTCCTGATGAACGCACAACAGTACAGAGCCATGATGCGCTCACTGAATAACAAACAGATGGAAGTGGTCATGTTTCATCGAAAGTGGTGCAAAGATGCAATCTTTGCTCTGAAACATGGTCAGCCCATGCCACAGTACAAAGTTTTCCTGAGTGGGGCCGGAGGAGTTGGGAAGAACCATGTCATGAGGCTGATACATTATGAAACCATGAAGCTTCTGAGACCCCTCTCTGGACATTTCCAGCCTGACGAACTTCCTGTTCTGCTTACTGCTTTCACAGGGACAGCAGCATTTGGCATTGAGGGGATGACGCTACATTCAGCTCTTGGCTTTAGCTGTGGACCCAAGCATCAGACCCAATACCAAGCGGCAGGCAATGAGAAGCTAAATACGCTTCGTTCAAGGCTGGGCAAGCTGAAACTCCTGATAATAGATGAGGTATCTATAGTTGGAGCTGACCTACTCTACCATATCCACCGCCGGCTGGAAGACATCTGTGGCAACTCTGACCCAGATTCCAGATTTGGAGGAGTCAGTATTTTGGCCGTTGGTGATCTCTACCAACTGCAACCTGTAGGCCAGAATCATGTCTTTGGACTCCCAAGAGATAGCTATGCCCGACTTCATGGATCTCTATGGGAGGAAAACTTCAAATTGATGGAACTGTCAGAAAGCATGCGGCAAAAGGATGATCAGCATTTTGCTCAGTTGTTGATGAGGGTCAGGACAGCAATCTGCACTCAAGATGATATAATGTTGCTTAAGAGCAGAGTCATCACCAAACAAGCTGTTGATTACCCAGCTGATGCACTTCACGTCTTTAAGACAAACAGAGAGGTTGACGAGCACAACGCGGAAAATCTGAAGAAGCTGACCAACCCAGTTTTTGATATTAAGGCTATCGACAAAAAGAAGGATGTACAGACAGGCCTCATTGATGTTGCCATTTCCACTAAGGCTTCAGATACCGGTGGTCTCAGGGAAGTAGTGTCTGTGGCTGTGGGCGCTAGGGTGATGGTAATTGTCAACATTGACGTATCTGATGGTCTGGCCAATGGCGTCTGTGGCACAGTCACTGGGATTGACAACAGTGGAAGCAACGTTCAGACAATCCTTGTTAAATTTGATAGCGAATGGGTAGGCAAGCAGGCTATTGCTGACAGCCAATACAAGCAGTCTTTCCCTGGGGCAGTACCCATCAAAAGAATGGATGTGCAGTTTTATGCGGGAAGGGGAAGACGATCAGTGGAAGCAAAACGTTCACAGTTTCCTCTCTCACTAGCTTGGGGCTGCACAATACATAAAGTCCAAGGCAAGACTATGGATAAGATTGTTGTTGCCATGCAGGGAAAGGGCTCCTTCATGCCAGGCCAGGCGTATGTTGCACTGAGTCGTGTCAGAAACTTGAATGGCCTTTTCTTGCTTGGATTTGATGCCAGTGCCATCCGCACAAATCCATCTGTTGTTCGTGAGATGGAATGCCTTAGACAGGAAGCTTCATCAGATTCCATCTCCTCTAATGCACCCACAATTACTCATGGAGAGCTGAATATCAGACTGCTCAACATCAGGTCGTACCTGGAACATGAACAGGACTTGAAAATGTACACCGCTCTTCAACAGGTTGACGTGTTCTGCTTTGTGGAAACATTCTTGAAGCAGCACGAGCAAGTAACATCAATCCTACCAGAGGCGAAAGTCATCAGAGCAGACAGACCTGCTGCACAGGGATGTGGAGGTGGGGTGATGACTGTTATCAAGCAGAAGATGGCCCCAAAGCAGATACATTTGAAAGGCAATGGCCTCAAGTACACTGCGGTTAATGTGACCACCATGGCTAAAAAGGTGAATATCATCACCATTTATAGATCTCCTTCTGTGCCAGTTTCTACTTTCCTCGATAACCTGAAGCAACTTTTAAGATCCTTGCCAAGGAATGACAAGACCATCGTTCTTGGTGATTTCAGTGTGGATCTTCTGAGTTCCCCCAGCCATAAGATCTTAACAACCATGCACCAGTTTGGGTTTTACCAGCTTGTACAAGGACCAACCACCGACTATGGAAGTCTGTTAGACCATGTTTATTTGAACCAAGATTTGCATCCTCAAGTCACTGTACAGGACTGTTACTTTTCCGACCATGACATTGTGTGTGTCTCAGTTTAGTTGTAGAAGAGTCTACATGTTGTGTTCTTAGTGTTGGATAACTTTACGTGTTCTATTCTAGGTATTTGTCATTTGACCGATTTAAATGTTGTATCGTTTTGATGTGAACCAGAATTGGTGTTAACAAGTCACTGTAGACGATTGTTAATTTTCTGAGGATAACAAAGTGTTTTATTCGGTTCAGTGTTAGTTTTCAAGGTGCTTGATGAAATTTTGTTGTCATTGTAAAAACGTTGTAATCGAAGAGTTTAGTTATTAAGCTGTGTTAAAAAAACGTGTTATTGTATTTTTTGGATATGGAACATGCTTGTTGCTATGTTAAAAAAACAGGAACAGACAAAAAAAAGAAAATGAAAAAAAATACAGTTTTGTTCTAATTGAACAATTAGTTTCTGTGTTGTTAAAAAAAAGAAAAAAAAATCATGAAAATATCTTAGATTAGTTTACATACACTACTGTTCAAAAGTTTGGGGTCACCCAGACAATTATTTTGTGTTTTCCATGAAAAGTCACACTTATTTACCACCATGAGTTGTAAAATGAATAGAAAATATAGTCAAGACATTGACAAGGTTAGAAATAATGATTTGTATTTGAAATAATAATTTTTTCCTTCAAACTTTGCTTTCGTCAAAGAATCCTCCATTTGCAGCAGTTACAGCATTGCAGACCTAACATGATTGCACAAGGGTTTTCTAATCATCCATTAGCCTTCTGACGCTATGAGCAAACACATTGTACCATTAGAACACTGGAGTGATAGTTGCTGGAAATGGGCCTCTATACACCTATGTAGATATTGCACCAAAAACCAGACAGTTGCAGCTAGAATAGTCATTTACCACATTAGCAATGTATAGAGTGTATTTCTGATTAGTTTAAAGTTATCTTCATTGAAAAAAAGTGCTTTTCTTTCAAAAATAAGGAAATTTCTAAGTGACCCCAAACTTTTGAACGGTAGTGTATATTCTAAGTATTTTGGTTCCAAGGTTGTCATAGCCAGGAGCGGCACTGGGGTTAAGCTCCCAGTGCTCATAAAATGCTCCTTACGGCGTGCGTCTTGAAAAGCCTCTGACAACTAAGTCCAACTCCTAGCCTGCCCGTGTGGTTTAGTCTCTAAGCCCGGCGGAACTGCTTTTACTAATAGGAGAAGGGGCGAGGGTGGATCTCTGGTGCCTTAAAACCAGATGCTTCGGGTAGATGGTGGCTCGTCAACCTGGGAAGGTAGCCCATCTAGAGGAAGGTAAACCCTGATTTCAAACCTCCGCTGCCTTGTGGCACACCCGGTCACGGGAAAGGCTTCGGGAGTCAACCCTGACGAAAAATCCGGAGTCGGAGTCCTTAAGGCAGTTCTCTGTTGTGCTCAACATTGTTCTGGCAGCTCCTGCGACGGCGCTGGTGCCAAACTATAGCAGCCCTGCTGTTCCTTTGGATTCATCAGTGACGTGGAGAGGGGGGACATGCTGCATGGGTAACATCTTGTCCTCCATATCTTCCTGCCCAGGCTTGAATCCTACCAACACCCAACGCTGGAAGGTAGAACACCGGTGTGCATCGGCCTGTTCAGCCACAGACGGTGCTGTTCCAGCAGAGTAGACGTTTAGGATTCTCTTCCATGGTCATCATAGACCGACGGAGGCCGACGATGATTCTAAGTATTTGTCATTTTTAATGCAGTTTTAAATGTTAGACCATGTTATGCCACTATAGACTATTGTTAATGTGATGGTGTGTGTCTCACTTTAGTGTTAGACAAGTCAAGTGTTCTGTGTTTAAAAAATATACATGATGGGGTATTTTATTTGCGGGAACCACACAAATTTGCATAAACAATAGACAATGTTTTTTCCATAGTGGGAAACCCACAGAAGGAATACCCATTAATTTGAATATTGTCATTGTAGATATCAAAGACAGCAGGGGATTTCCAAAGCGGGAATCACAGAAATTTCCATATACAATATGTTATTTTTTTCCATAGTGGGAAACATGCAGAAGAAAAACCCATTAATTTACTTATTGGGATTTCCAAAACGGGAATCACAGTAATTTGCATAATACAGGACACGTTTTCAACAGCTTCTACAAGACATTTAAGACCTAAGGAAATGGAAAAAATCTGGATAATGATGCAAAAAAAATGAAAAAATAGGGACCCTTTGAAATTTTTAAAAGAACAAACGAAGCTATAAACACGCAACAAGCATCACAGTATAGCTAATATATGCCACTTGCGAATGGCATTTTTTTCATGGTCAAGGAATCTATAAAGTTAGACAAAATAAATGTAGGATTAATATTTATGATGTTAAACACTGTATGGGGGGAACTGTGGTGCTTGGCGGAGGTCTGCGCTCTCCGAGTGCTTTTCTAGTTTATATTTTGATCCTCAGTCTGTCAATGTAGAAGAAAAAAATAATATAGCTTGTGTCAGACTGACCTATATAAGGTGACGGTAAACAGACGGAATCAGCCTTCAAAGGACTCAGATGTTTGTAATAAAAAGAAGGACGCTGAAGGTCTAAACGGGTTTTAGGACCTATAAAATTTTTTTTAAAAAACAAAGAGATTGTGGTCCTGTGCCATAAATTCCTGAAAACAGAGATTAGGCCTGCACCTGCAGTTACTAATTCTAAATGCTGCATTGGTTTAAGGCTTCTAATATATGACACAGTTTTGTTTAAATATAATCCTAAACTGGTGATTACTAATGTCAATTGGTAAAACATTTACTGATTCACAGAATATTTAGCGAATATTTGCTGTGAATAGCAAAAACACATTCAAATTGTGGAAGCTTTAGGTGTGATTAAAGGGTTTTTCTGCTATTCTTTATTCTTCGTTTTTCAACAGGAAAGGGAAAGCATTCACAAAATTTGTTAGCTTTCACCAGGAATTAGATTTGCCAAATTAACAAGGAATCATAACATCACCATTACCTTTCAATTTAATAAATCCTTGGTGACATATGCAATATGTAATAAAACAATAAAAAACAATAATTCACTTGTGTTTCTTAACATTACATGCTATAATGAACAGTGGGATAAACATTTAAGGGACACAAAATAATGATGATAACTGGAACATTAGTAAAATCAGTTTATGAGGTGATAAAATTTGCACTCCTGTTGATGTAAATACTGATGTAAGGACGGGGAAGCCGTGAGGTTTCCCCAAATTTTTCTTTGCAGGATGGCACTAAGATTTGATCTTTGTGGGAGATGTGAGGGGGCTGGACAGTGTGTGTGTGATGGGCTCATTGGCTGGAAGGGACGACAGGGACGACAGGGGAAAGGACCCCTCAGTTGACAATCATTTTTTTGAAGCTAAGTAGAACAAATGACATTGCAAATGACATAAAGCATAACAATTTGAATGACTTTGACTTTAAAAATGTAGTGTTCATATGACTTCACACTGCAAGATATATCTGACACATTGCAATGATGCCACTCGCCACATAATGGTGTGACAATATCACATTTCAGAAATGTGACAGTAATAAGGAATGTGTTTTCTGTGCTCCCGGTGCTTAGAAAACACCTGTAGTTTTCTGTGGACTGTAGTTCCCGAGCTGGGCCTCGGGAACTACAGTCCACCCCATAATTTACCAAGGAATATATAAAATGAGGCATTCCTTGTACAAAATTAAGTCACATTCTAATTAGACAATGTATCCACCTTTCCATTGACTGAAGGAGTGTGACACAACCTTTCACAAGGATTTACTTACACAATTTCAACCTGTCTGTGTTCAACTGGACAGACAGAGGTGATCTCAGTGACTAACTCAGAATGGTCGCTCTAAATGCTAAATCACATCAAATCTGCACAGACAGACTTTGAGTTACTGTAGCAGGTGGCAGGTGGCACAGCAAGGTGCCCACACCAGAATATTTTAGCCATTTTAAGTGGGAATGAATGTGAGGGTGTCCTAAAAAAGATGGGGGGTGTCCTAATTTATTCCGCAGCATTTGTTTAGAATTACATTTTACAGAAAACTTGAAAAAAGTCTTTAATTCACTTTTAACTGTTTAGTTGTATTCCATGAATCTCCCACTATTTTTAGCATTGATATTAAATATCCATTATGTCCAAATATGTAAAAAAACAATAACAACAACACAGGCTAATATAGGGTGTCCTAATTTTTTTCACATGACTGTAGAATTATGCAGTACTTTTACTATGAAGTGCTGGGTGGTGAAGCACACCTCTGGTGACATCACTGTACCGCCCTGTGTAAGGCCGGGGTCTGTCATCTTACGGGCCTCCTGTCTTGCGTGTGCCTTGGCCGGCGCCCTGTCTGTGGCCACCATATCCAGTGAGTTCAGTAAAGCTGTGTTCCAAGTCACCTAGCCTCTTCTGTGAACCAGGGCTAATAGCAGACATAACACAACGCTACTGACAACATTACCTCCGTCCTTCCTTGGTGCAGGTAATAATAATAATAATCACAGAGAAACAGAAGTGAACAAAGCTGCACGGTGGCGCAGTGGTTAGCACTGCGGAAGCACAGTTTTACCCTCGGCCGGGGGATCGTGGGGATCATGAGATCGTGGGTTCGATCCCTGCCCCTGGCCAACAGCGATCTGTGTGGAGTTTGCATGTTCTCCCCGTGTAGCGTGGGTTTACTCCGGGATTTCTCCGGTTTCCTCCCACATGCTAAAAACATGCAGGTTAGGGATACGGGGCGCTTGCGCACGCAGCGACCGGCAGCTGGTGGCTTGTCACCAGACTGCAAAACAAATCTACCTACGGGTACAAAATAAGTACAAAAAAAAAAAAAAGCGTGGGCCTGAATCTGCATGGGCAGAATCTGGGCATGGTCTGGGGACGGTGCCCAGATTCTGCCACTGAGTTTGTTTGAGTTCAGTGTATTTTCTTTCTCCTGTTTCAAGTGAAGTTTATTGAGCTTGAAGATAAGAAGATCTGGGGTGGAGTAGTACGGCAGAAGTTTCAACTCCCTTCTCCTCCTTCTTCTTTCTGTCTCACTCACCCAACATATGACGCCATTGTTCATATAAAAAGACTTGCTGTTATAATGAACCTCCAGCATGCTCTCTGCACTAAAGGACGGGCGATCACTTTAAACTTTTCTAAGACTGGTAGTCCTGACGTCACATTTTCTTGCACATATTTTTTGAAAACTGCAGCAGGAGGATCTGAATCTTCCTGTTGGATCGGCTGCTGGGTTTTCTCTGCTGAAGAGCCTCCAGACAGCTGAAGGTGCTTTTCGTTTGTAGCCCTGCTCCTACAGCAGGACATAACTGTGGCCACTGATGCTGTTTAAGAGGGCGGTGACACATGACTCAACCCACTAATGTCCTCTCAGCACCTCAGCATGTCCTCGGGCTATTCTGATACAGAATAAAAGATTTGTCCTCTCCCAGTCCCCATGCCTTCAGGTAGCTCTACTTTATTGTTTTCCTGTTACAATAAAGCCAATTTTCTTCACTAATAAGTTTTACTTGTGGATGGAAAAATTAGTTCTGTTCCAGAAAACAGGAGGAGATGGAGCAAGCAGGGGGAGTTGGCTGTCAGCACAGCACTTGGGAGATTTATTGTGGGTTTAGATTCTCCCAGACACAGACACAGCAGCGACGTCTAAACACGGGGGCAAAGATTTCTAATAGTTTCCACTATTTCTGCTCGTCACGTGGGACTTTGTGAAAAAATTCTGCAGGAGGCATTTTATGATGATGAAGAAGAAGCATTAATGATAATTAATTGGTAGGAGACCAGGCTATAACCACATGTTTATTCATCTGGAGAGTTTATAGTTAGAAGAGGGCTTGTGAAAAGTTGTTTATGTGGAGATATGTGTAGACATGTTTCTGCCGATGACAGGTTCCGTTTGGTCTAAATAATTCAAATATGTAATGATCCTGGGGTGAGAGCACAAACGCGCGTACACCCACACCCACACACACACACACACACACACACACACACACACACACACACACACTTGCTCTCTCTCACTGATTACCTGCAACTGCTTTTAATTCTCCACCTGCTGTTTATTATTTGACCTCTATAAAAGAGTACTTGTAACATGACAATTGCTAAATAAAGTTGGAAAAACATCCCCAACAGCACATATGTCTGGTCTACAGTTCACCGATGTACAAAGTTTGCATCAGAAATACATCTTATAGTGGCTGTTTGCACATTGGCAAGACATTGGCTAGATGATGTCATTACATTTTTCAGAGGAAAAAAATCCCCCAGACAATTTTGCAAGAAAAAAAGACAAAATTTTTGCAAATAATCAAAAAAATTACCTGGAAAAAGTAGCAATTTTGTAAGAGAAATGTAACAAATTTACAAAGAAAAAGCTGCAAATTTATAAGAAAAAACGTTTCATCCTGATGTTGTCAGGTCAGACTGTACTTGTAATTCTGCTGTTTTGATGCACTTTTAAAGATCAGATATTTTAGATTTTAGATATTTTAGATTCAGAGATTTTGTGGCTCCATGCAGATGTTTTTAATACAAAAATCACTCAGAGTGGCTCTCTGTGTAGAGCAGATTGCTGACCCCTAACCCTAACCAGCAGGTATGGATAATTTGGATGGCAGGTTGCTGAAAGTAGCTTCAAGTATTATATCGTTGCCAAAATGTCACATTTTAATCTGAGTCTGAAGGAAGGTTTATTTCCTCAGGCTTAGAAATCTGCCAAGGTTTTACCCCTTCAGAAAAATAAAGAAGTTTCTCAGCTGTCGATAGCAGACCGATCAGTGTTCTTCCAGTATTAAGAAAGTTAAAAGTTGTGTTTGAACAAATACAGAACTGTTTTTCATTTAATGATTTAAATTCTCATTTTCAGCATGCATATAAAGCAGATCACTCCACATGCACAGCTTTGACAGATAATAGATAAATGATTAACATGTATTGATAAAAGGATGATGGAACATTTGATACTGTAGATCATCGGTTACAGTTAACTCAGTCAACATCATATGGGATTAGTCCATCATCAGTTAGTTGGATGAATAGTTATTTATCCAGTAGGATGCAGTATGGTATGTGTACATTAATGGTAATTTTTCTCATCCTAAATATCCACAGTGTGGTGTTCCTCAAGGAAGCTGCCTTGGGCCGTTATTATTTTCTATATTCATAAATGACTTACCCTATGTTTTGATTAACTGTAGTGTTATTCAATATGCTGATGGTACAACTATTTATTTGGCATCACGTAGGATAAATGAATTGCGGAATACTGTTCAATCTGAGCTACAGTTGGTGGTGGAATGGATTTGTGACAAAAAACTTGCATTGAATGTGACAAAAACTAAAAGCATTTTGTTTACATCTAGACAAGTTGGTGATTGCCAGCTTTGACTGTCACTTAAAAGCTCACATATTAAGCAGGTTCAAGAAGTTGAACTGCTTGGTATCACACTTGATGGGCAGCTGACATGGGAAAAGCACATTGATAACATTGTTAAGAGAATGGGTCAAGGGATATCTTGTAGCCGAAGATTCAAAGATTTTTATTTATCAACATTTCTATACATATGGGACATACAGAATAATTGAAATGTCATTTCTCTCTCTCCCTTAGTGGTGCGTGCAATATATAAGGAAAGAAGGAATAAGGCTGGAAAAAATAACAACAGCAGTCTATGTGCAGCAATGCTACCCACAGTGCAAATAAAGAGAGAAGATAAAACCCAGCAATCCTATATACAGAAAAAGTAGAGCAGTAATACTCGTAGTTGCAAGTTCAATGTGGTAGTATAGGTGCAGACAGTAACAGATTGGACTGCACATGATCAATATTACAATAACAGACAACAGCAGGTATGGCATTTGTGCAAATGGTTGCTTTCTGTGGCAACAGCTGAGAAAGTCATTGTGTGGGTGAGTGCGTTAGAGTCGGGGGGTGGGGGGGGTGGACAGAGTTTAGGGTCCTGATGGCCTGGTGAACAAAGCAGACACATATTACATCAGTTTTAGAATCGCTGCATTGGCTCCCCATGCATTTTAGGATCAATTTAAAGGTTCTCTTAGTTTTTAAATGCCTCAGTGGTCTTGGGTCTTCTTATCTAGCTGAGCTGCTTTTATCTTATGAGCCCTCGTGGACCCTGAGGTCCTGTGGTACTAATCTTTTAATGTTTCCCAAAGTCAAGACCAAGTCTTTTGCTGAAGTCTTCTTTCACTATTATGGTCCTCGTCTGTGGAACAGCCTGCCAGAGAGCCTCAGGGCTGCAGAGTCTATAGATGTTTTTAAGAACAGGCTAAAGACCCACCTTTTTAATTTGGCTTTTAACAAAACTGTTTTAACTATTATTGAAGTAGTCATTTAGGTTCCATTGTTTTTACATTCTTCTTAGCTTCATTAGTTTTAGATTTTCTTATTTTGATGTGTTCTTAGCTCAGTTTATAAGTATGGATTTTTAGTTCCCTTTGTTCTATGTGTTCTTAGTTTTATCTTGTATTTTATGGGTTTTAGCTCCAGTGTTTCCTCGGTGGAGACCCTCATGACGGATGCTGCTTGGCTCATCTGCAGGGGTGTTGGTCTCGTGGGTTGCTCTAGCTTGGGTTGGTGGGGACTTTATACCATTGCCTACAGCTGTGGTGCGGGCCCTGGCCTGTCCTGGTTGAGTGGCCTCTGTGGCACGCCCTGTGGTTATGGGCTGTGTGGTCTTCCAGCATAGGGGCTCCACAAGATGGTTGCTCCTTCACATGGTGCCTCGGTGCTGAACGATGTCTCTTATATTTTACATGTGTGTGAGAGAAGTAAGGGTGTGTGTGTGTGTGTGTGTGTGTTTTGTGGGTATGTTTATGAGAGGGTTGGAAGGGGTGGGGATGTATCGCGTAAATATATGTAACTAAATGTGTCTACTGTTTTTATATATGTAAAGCACTTTGCACAGCATCTAATGTTTGAAAAGTGCTATACAAGTAAAGTTTGATTGATTGATTGATTGATTGATTTAGCAGTCTTGTGGAGTGGGCCCAGAGGTTCCGGTACCTTTTCCCTTAGGGCAGGGGGCTGAAGAGGGAGTGTGACGAGTGTGAGGTGTCGCCTGCAATGTTGATGGCTCTGCAGATGAGGCAGGTGAGGTAGATGTCTGAGAGGGGGGGCAGAGGGGCACCGATGATCTTGCTAGTTGCTTTCACTGTGTGTTGTAGTGTCTTCTGTCAAGAGGCAGTGCAGCTTCCATTCCACACCGTGATGCAGCTGGTGAGGATGCTCTCAATTGTGCCCTAGTAGAATGAGCACATGATGGGAGGTGGGATTTGTGCTCGCCTCAGTTTGTGGAGGAAATGGAGGCGATATTGAGCCTTCTTGGACAGTGATGTGATGTTGTTGGACTAGGAGAGGTCTTCAGAGATTTGCACCCCCAGGAACTTGGTGCTGTTCACTCTGTCCACAACTGCTCCATCAATGATCAGAGTGGGTGCTGTGTATATCTCCTCCTGAATTTGACCACAATCTCCTTGGTTTTTCCCACATTCAGGAAGTGGTTATTGTCTTTACACCACTGGACCACTTGGCTCACCTTCTTCCTCTTTTCTTTTGTATGACTCCCAAAGTCACTAAGCAATTTTTTTTTTTTTTTTTTTTTTTTGTTACTTATTTGTACCCGTAGGTAGACTTGGTTTGCAGTCTGGTGACAAGCCACCGGCTGCTGGTCGCTGCGTGCGCGAGCGCCCTAAACCTACATGTTTTTGGTATGCGGGAGGAAACCGGAGAAATCCCGGAGTAAACCCACGCAACACGGGGAGAACATGCAAACTCCACACAGCTCACTGTTGGTCGGGGGCTGGGATCGAACCCACGACCTCATGATCCCCGCGATCCCCCGGCCGAGGGTAAAACTGTGCTGCCACAGTGCTAAACCACTGCGCCACCGTGCAGCCCATGTAAGCTGTGAAGCCAGGCCCAAGTTGCTTACCTCCTTGTTGGTGGGCCCCGGTAACTGCTCTGCAGGCAAAAGCTTTGAAACTTCTTTGCCGGCACAAAGCTCTCAAATGCTTTGCAAGTGAAAAGCAACAACTAACTCATTACCAAAAGGCTCACCTCATTTCTGTTGTTGGCCTCCTCATTGTTGATGATGAGGCCCACCACTGTCTTGTCATCTGCAAACTTGATGATATAGTTGGTGTTGTAGGCTGGTAAGTAGGGTGAAGAGCGGCGGGCTGAGCACACACCCATGTGGTGCCCCTGTGCTCAGTGTGATGGTCTTGGAGGTGTTGCTTTCAACATTCTGTGGCCTCCCTGTAAGAAAGTCCAACACCCAGTTACAGAGAGAAGTTTTGAGTCCCAAGTATCTGAGTTTTTGTATCAGGTGCTGGGGGATGATTGTGTTGAATGCTGAACTGAAGTCCAAGAACAGCATGTGCACATAGGAGTTCTTTGAGTCCAGATGGGTGAGGGCTGGATGGAGAGCAGCAGAGATGGCATCTTCTGTGGATCTGTTTGACCTGTATGCAAACTGAGATGGGTCATGGGAGGAAGGGAGGATGGACTTGATGTTCTGCATGACCAGCCACTTGAAGCACTTCATTATGATGGAGGTCAGTGCTGTGGGCCCGTAATCACTGTAGCTGGATGGGACAGACTTCTTTGGGACTGGTATTACGGTGGCAGTTTTGAAATATGTGGGGACAACAGCTTGACTCAGGGAGATGTTGAAGATGTTGGCCAGGACATTCTTGAGCTCCTCTGCACAGTTCTTCAGGATGCGACCTGGTATGTTGTCTGGTCCAGCTGCCTTGCGTGGGTTGATCCTGCAGAGGGTCTGCTTCATACTAGCCAGATCCAGACTTATGGCCTGCTCGTCTGGAGGAGGTGTGGTCTTCTGTGCTGATGTGCTGTTTTGCTGTGAAGAAGTCATTTAGGTTGTTAAGCAGTGTGATGTCACTCGCACAGGTCTGAGTTGGAGGTTTGTAGTTGCTGTGGGTCTTTATGCCACGCCAGAGGGAACGTACATCTCTGATGTTGCTGAAGTGGCCGGATATTTTCTTGCTGTACTGTCATTTTCCCCCCTTGATGCCACGGGACTGGTTGACCCTAGCTGTTGTTAGTTCTGCAGTGTCGCCGGCCCTGAAGGCTGCATCCCGAGCCCTCAGGAGCCCGTGGACCTCTGCTGTCATCCATGGCTTTTGGCTAGGACAAACAGTGATGGCTTTGCAGTGAGTGACATCATCAATGCATTTCGCTATGTATGCTACAACAACCTCAATGTACTCCTCTAGGTTTGTGTGTTTATTGTCAGTGGCTGCATACTTGAAAGTGTCCCAGTTTGTAGTGCTGAAGCAGTCTTTCAGAGAATCAGAGGCCACCCCTGGCTACACACGTACCTGCTTTTTTGTTGGTCTGATTGTTTCCACTCTGGGTTTGTATGCCGGCCTTAACAGGATGGTGATGTGATCAGAGAGACCCAGGTGGGGAAGGGGGGGGGGGGGGGCTCTGTATGCTTTGTTGTGAGTTGGGTACACCAGGTCCAACAAATTGTCTCCTCTTGTTGGGAAGTCTACATGTTGGTGTAGATTTGGTAGGAGGGCCTTTAAATCTACATGGTTGAAGTCTCGTGCTGTGATGAGGAATCTGTCTGGATGCGCTGTTTGTGTCTCACTGATGGCCTGATAGAGTTCTTTTAATGCCTTACTCCTCTCGCCAATTGCGGTGGGCGGGAAATACATGGCGACAAGCAGGACAGATGATAATTCTCTCGGTATGTAAAAGGGTTGGCACTTGATGATCATAAACTCCACCAATGGAGAACAGTGTTTATGCACAACAGTTGCATCACAGCACCAAGCGTCACTGATGTAAACACACATGCCACCCCCACGTGTCTTCCCTCCTTCCATGAACACTCTATCACCATGGTAGCATGTTAGCCTTGCTAACTGAATAGCATAGTCTGGTATACTGTCATTTAACAATGTTTCCATAAAGATAAAAAAGCAGTTCCGTGCATCACATTGCGTAGTTCTCAGGAGCTGTATGTGGTCTATTTTGTTGTCTCGTGATCGTACGTTGGCCAGAATGAGGGAAGGAATCAGGAGTCTGTGTGGGCTAGCGGCTAGCTTCGTTCAGATACCTCCATATTTACCTCTGTTTTGTTGCCGCTCACACTGCCTGTGGTGTCTCCATTTGGGATGAGACACAGCAGTCGAGTCTGGGGGTGTGGAGGTCTGGTGGAGGCGACCTCGGCGACGGAGTTCCTCTGTAACTCTCACTTCCAAGACTTAATTTTTAATTTTTTTTTTGGTATTTATTTTGTACCTGTAGGTAGATTTGTTTTGCAGTCTGGTGACAAGCCACCAGCTGCCGGTCGCTGCGTGCGCAAGCGCCCCGTATCCCTAACCTGCATGTTTTTAGCATGTGGGAGGAAACCGGAGAAATCCCGTAGTAAACCCACGCTACACGGAGAGAACATGCAAACTCCACACAGATCACTGTTTGCCGGGGGCAGGGATCGAACCCACGATCTCATGATCCCCGCGATCCCCCGGCCGAGGGTAAAACTGTGCTGCCGCAGTGCTAACCACTGCGCCACCGTGCAGCCCTATTTGGTCATATTCCTCATCTTCAGAAGGCTGTGGCAGTTGTAGCTTGTGCGCAGTATAATATACAGACATTAAACACATCAATATATACTTAGGCCTTATTTAAAGAACACTAAATGGCACAAAAACACGAAGTGAAAAGATAATGAAGTAATGCAATAATTATTGATTCAAATTGTTAATTATTAATAACCCTGTTCATATAATTGTAATGTAAACTCTACATGTGTATTTGCAGCTTCCTTCCCAGAACATGCAGATAATGATCAGATAATTAATATTTCAGGCTTTTATCTGCTTCTCGTGGCAGCTCTGTGTACACACACTCAACAGTGCTGGATGGTTTTAGCCCACGCTTTCACCGCAGAAATGTTGTTCTGTTTTGTTTGTTCTTGAAGTCGAAGTGAGAGATAACAACACTCATAGCGAGGCAGCGGGGATGAAGCTCAGCGCTCCTCTGGGAAGAGATTGTCAAACAGACAAGGGACAAACAAATCATTAAGTTGTAAGTGATTCAGTGCAGCTGCAAGGTCACCGTTGTCTGATGTAAACAGCAGTACAAGGATTAGCATGACTTGTATTTCAACTTCAATCAGTGCAATTATTCATCCAAACTGCTGAATTATTGCAGCTAGTAAGGAAAGTCATGGAGAACACAAGCTGTGGAGACCTTCTGAGCACCATTCCATCATTCCGTTTTTCTGTTTTTGTCTGCTGTAAGCACATCAGAGTCTTCTTAAACTAATCCTACTTGTAAATGAAGCTCATGGAACTGCCAAAAGTGCCGTTCCTTAGAACCACTTGAGGCTGGCTCCAAAATTACACCCCCCACTTCAAAAACACTAAGACACTGTGGAACATCTAAATAAAACAGAATGCAATGACTTTGCAAATCTTACAAAAGCTCTGTTTTATTCACAATAGAACACCGAAAACATTCATGTTGAAAATGAGACATTTCACCAAAACTTGCATTCTCTAGTGAAAATGCTATATGAATACTGCTTTCTGTAATGCTGAAAAAGGCGGTAATATGCTGCTTTAAAGTAATTGTAAATGCTAAAATAGTGAAGTTATTAAAAACATTAACCTAAAAGTGGAAATGGCTCAAAGTTGTACAAAGTTAGCTAAAAATGGTAAATGGTAAATGCATTCACTTATATAGCGCTTTTATTCTCATCTCTAGATGACCAAAACACTTTACAGATCCTGCTATCCACTCATTCACACACTGATGGCAGCAAAAATGCTAACAATAAGGTTAACACTTAAAAAAAAAATGCTAGTTTGTGAAAATAAATTTAGATTTAGATTTAGATTTCTTTATTAATCACACAATGGGGAAATTAAAGGGCAGCCACTGGTGCGGCGCCCAACCCTTTCACCATTCACACACACATTCACACCTAGGGCCACTTTAGAGTCTCCAATTAACCTAACTTCCGGTTGTAGCATGTAAGGTGAGGACGCACAGGTAAAGGCTCCCGGTTCGTTTCTTGCTTTAAAACTCAGTTTAGAGCTGGCGTTTTGAGCTGTTGCTTTGTAACTACCGCTGGAGAGTGAACCTGCACGTGCGGAAAAAAAAGAGAAATTGCCAGTCTCATAACTTAATATTGTAGTGGCTGGTGAAGCAATCAGTCCCCTCACACTCCAGGAGAACAAAGGGATTTCTCCCACGTGTTTTTTTTTTTGTTTTTTTTTCCTCATGGGTCCTTGGGATCATGGGTCCCAAGAAAGCTCAGCAGACTGAGGAGGTGGACGGCATTAAAAGAGCGCTGGACTTCTTGGCGGAAGAGATTTCTGCTGTTAAGCTGCAGCAAAAAAAACATTCTGGACCTGGTCGAGGAGGTGAAAGCGCTGCAGATCCAGAACACCGAGAAGGACAAGAGGCTGGCGTATTTGGAGAGCAGAGTGTCGGAACTGGAGCAGAACACTCGGGTGAACGACGTGATCATCACGGGGCTCCACATTAAACCCCAATCGTACGCGCGAGCGGTGGCCGTGGACGGCAGAGGGAGGCTCGATGCACTGGAAGAGGAATCCACGGAACAAGAAGTGGTGGCCTTCATGCAGTCCAAAGGAATCCAGCTGGACTGTAACACCATAGAGTCCTGCCACCCTCTGCCCAGGAAAAACGGCGACAAACCGGCTGTGATCATGAGGTCTGTGAACAGAAAACACAAGACTGCGCTGTTAAAACAAGGTAGGAAACTGAAAGGAACAAACATTTACATAAACGAGCACCTTACAAAAGAAAACGCAGAAATAGCCAGAAAAGCAAGATACCTGAGAAAGCAGAAAAAGATTCAAAACACCTGGACATCAAACTGTAAAATATACATCAAATTAAACAGATCACCTGAAGAAGCCAAGGTCATTAACATCTGTAATGTTATGGAACTGGACAAATATCAATGAATATTATGAACTGGAGTCACAGCAACAACAGTCAGTGGTAGGACACTGAAGGATTCTACTCATCTGCTACAACACATTTAACAACATGAAACAAAAGATCAACAAACAGGAACAACAGGAACTGAAAGTTTTTGAATATACAGATCACAACCCACAGGACGTAGACTATAACATAGACCCTGATAATAATTTATTTAGCTCCATCAATAATGACGGTAGTTACTACACGGATGAACAGTTTAACACAATGGTCACATCTGATTTCAATATTTCTATGATCCACTTCAACAGCAGAAGTCTCTATTTTTTTTTTTGTACTTATTTTGTACCCGTAGGTAGATTTGTTTTGCAGTCTGGTGACAAGCCACCAGCTGCCGGTCGCTGCGTGCGCAAGCACCCCGTATCCCTAACCTGCATGTTTTTAGCATGTGGGAGGAAACCGGAGAAATCCCGTAGTAAACCCACGCAACACGGGGAGAACATGCAAACTCCACACAGATCACTGTTGGCCGGGGGCAGGGATCAAACCCACGATCTCATGATCCCCACGATCCCCCGGCCGAGGGTAAAACTGTGCTGCCGCAGTGCTAACCACTGCGCCACCGTGCAGCCCTATATGCTGACATAACGCACGGCTCAGGAGATGCACACACACAGGCTCAGAGAAGTTCAAATAGTTTATTAGCAACAGGGGTGAATGGATGTGTGTCTGCGGGATGTAAATGTATTGGTGGCAGCGTCTGCTTCGGGCACAGACGCAGGAGACCGTACAGCCGGCAACCCTATGGGAAAGAGCACAAAGACACAGGGTGACGGGCACACACCAACACAGGAGGAGAATGAGCGAGAGAGGAGCTTACTTGCAAGGGACAGATGACTGGCACCACAAAGACGGAACCCGGAAGACAGCCACCTGCAGGGCTCGGTGCAGCAGCGAGGAATGGCGAGGGAGAGGCGTTGTCCGCCGCCGAGGAATCCACCTGTACACAGGGGAGCAGACTGGAGAGAAAGGAGGTAAGGGCTTCTTACCCAAAGCGTCGTGCTGAAGGAAAGGTAGACTCACGATGATGAGTGGAGAAGTCTGACGGCTTCAGGCCGAAGCTCAGGGCGAGGCGGCTTATATTCCTCACCGCTGATGATGTGCAGGTGTGTGTGCAGGTGGCGCCGCTGATGAGCGGCGCGGCGTGACAGTACTCCCCCCTCTAGCAGCGCCTCCTGGCGATGGCTTCTCTGGGTGCGCTCGGTGGAAATCAGCGATGAGCGAGGGGTCTAACACAAACAACCGGGGCACCCACTGTCGATGTTCAGGCCCATAGCCCTCCCAGTCCACCAAGTACTGCAACCTACGACCCCGGCGCCGGGAGTCCAGGATGGAAGAGACGGCCCAGGCCAGATGGCCACCAACCATCCGGGGCGCGGGTTGCGCAGCAGGAGGAGGGCAAAGGGGGTCGGAGACTGCCAGCTTCACCTTGGACACGTGGAAGGTGGGATGGATGCGGAGGGAGGGGGGAATAGCCACACGCACAGCTACCGGGTTGATGATCCGGGTGATGGGGTAGGGTCCCATAAAGCGCTGTGCCAGCTTCCTCCTCTCACCTTTCAATGTTACGTCCTGGGTCGACACGTAGACTCGTTGCCCAACTCTGTACGCCGGGGCAGGTCTTCTGTGCCGGTCCGCCACAGTTCTGTTGCGCTCCGCCGTGCGTAAAAGCGCATTACGCGCAGATGCCCAGATGGGGCGGAACTGCCTGAGATGCGCCCTAACTGAAGGGACAGTTACCTCACTCTCCTGCGCCGGGAACAGCGGGGGGTCGTAACCCAGGGACGCCTTGAAGGGGGACATCCCTGTAGCAGAAGAGCGAGCGGTGTTGTGGGCGTATTCAACCCAGGCAAGATGGTTACTCCAGGACGTAGGTTTGGATGCAGTCACACAGCGGAGCGCAGCCTCCAGCTCCTGGTTGGTCCGCTCACACTGCCCGTTGGATTGGGGGTGATGGCCGGAGGAGAGGCTCACCTTGGCTCCGATGGCGTTACAAAACGACTTCCAAACCTCAGAGGAAAATTGGGGCCCCCGGTCCGAGACCACGTCCACCGGAATCCCGTGCAGCCTGACCACGTGTTGGATGAGGAGGTCCGCCGTCTCCAGGGCAGTAGGGAGACCTCGCAGGGGAACGAAGTGTACCGCCTTGGAGAAGCGATCCACGATGGTCAGGATGGTGTTGTAGGAGTTGGAGACTGGGAGTCCGGTGACGAAGTCCAGGGCGATGTGCGACCAGGGCCTGCCAGGGACGGGCAGGGGCTGGAGCAGACCCGCTGGAGGGGCATTTCCCGACTTATTGGTGGCACAAATTGGACAAGCCCGGGCGTAGCGGGCCGCATCCCTCCGCAGGCCCGGCCACCAAAAGGACCGCTGGAGGAGGTCTATCATCCGGGAGGAGCCAGGGTGACAGGTGAGCCTGGAGGTGTGTAGCCAGTGGATGACCTCTCCTCGAACCGCAGATGGCACGAATAGTCTTCCCTCTGGTCCGCCGCCAGGGTCAGGTTCCACCTCCTGCGCCTTCCGGATCTTGCTCTCTATGTCCCAGGAGATGGCTCCCACGACGCACGACCTGGGCAGAATGGTGTGGAGCGCGTCCTCCGACTCCTCGGGGGCGAATTGTCTAGAGAGTGCGTCGGGCAGGCCGTTCTTAGAGCCAGGCCTGAAGGTGATGGAAAACTGGAACCTGGCGAAGAATAAGGACCAGCGCGCCTGGCGGGCGTTCAGGCGCTTGGCAGATCGAAGGTATTCCAAGTTCTTGTGGTCCGTCAGGACCACGAACGGCAGGTCCGCCCCCTCTAGCCAGTGACGCCACTCTTGCAGCGCGAGCTTGATGGCGAGGAGCTCTCTGTCCCCCACGTCGTAATTTCTCTCCGCCGGGGACAAGCGCCGGGAGAAGAAGGCGCAGGGCCTTTTGGCGCCGTCGTCAGGCGACCGCTGGGATAGCACCGCCCCCACTCCTGTGTCCGAAGCATCCACCTCCACGATGCACTGCAGCGCGGGGTCGACCTGGCGAAGGACCCGGGAGGAGGAGAACTCCGCCTTCAGCGCCTGAAAAGCAGCTGCGACCTCTTCGGTCCACCGGAACGGGACCTTAGAGGACGTGAGGCGGGTCAGCGGTCCGACGATGGTGCTGAAGTTTGGAACAAAGCGGCGGTAGAAGTTCGCGAATCCCACGAACTGTTGCACCTGTTTCCTCGACGCAGGTGTAGGCCACTCTACCACCGCCTTCACCTTCTCTGGGTCTGGACGCACCTGGTCGTGAGCGATGACGAATCCCAGGAAGGATGTTGTTCTAGCAAAAAATTCGCACTTCTCAGCCTTCACGTATAGCCGGTTCTCCAGCAGCCTTTGGAGGACCCGCCTCACATGGACCTGGTGCTCGTCCCTGGACTTGGAGAAGATGAGTATATCATCCAGATAGACGAACACAAAGAGGCCGATGAAGTCCCGGAGGACGTCGTTGATGAGGCGCTGAAAGACGGCAGGAGCGTTGGTCAACCCGAAAGGCATTACCAGGTATTCAAAGTGGCCGTTCGGGGTACGGAAGGCTGTCTTCCACTCATCTCCCTCCCGGATCCGGACGAGGTGGTATGTGCTGCGTAGATCCAGCTTGGTGAACCAGGTCGCCCCCTGGAGGGAGTGGAAAGCGGTGTCCATGAGGGGCAGGGTGTAACGATCCCTCTCCGTGATGTCATTTAGGGCCCGATAGTCAATGCAAGGACGGAGGGATCCGTCCTTTTTCCCAACGAAGAAGAACCCTGCCCCCACGGGTGATGATGATGGGCGGATTATCCCAGCACTCAGTGACTCTTTGAGGTAGGCGTTCATCGTCTCCTTCTCCGGCGCCGACAGACTGTAGAGCCGACCAGAAGGTAAGGGTGCCCCCTGGCAGAGGTTGATGGCGCAGTCATAGGGCCGATGAGGAGGGAGAGACATGGCCTTGGTCTTACTGAATACCATGCCCAGGTCGTGAAATTCCAGAGGCACCAGGGACAGGTCCAGGGGTGCAGCGTCCGTAGCGGGGGGAGAAGCGGACGGAGAGCAGGCAGCGGACTGAAGGCAGGTGCCCATGCAGAACGTGCTCCATGCCGATACCCCAGCTGACTTCCAATCCAGGACAGGGTTGTGGAGGCGTAGCCAGGGATACCCCAGGATGACGGGCGACACAGAGTTGGGCAGGATGAGAAAGGTTATCTCCTCCCAGTGGTTACCAGAGATGATCACCGGGACCGGGACGGTCTGGTGCGTGACTCTCCCAAGGGAAGCACGGGAGAGGTTGACCAGGGAGATGGGGTCTTTGAGCGCCTGGCAGCGGATGCCCAATCGGGTTGCCAGGCTTTGTGAAATGAAGCTGCCTTCTGCGCCTGAATCCACCAGTGCGTGGGTGAGGTGCCCAATGGGGTTGTGGCAGAAACGGATGGGCAGCTTTAATTGAGTGTGTGAGTTTAACCGATCGAGATCCGCAAGGCCCCCTACAGTGACTCGCAGACCCCGCCGACTGGCTTTCCGTGGGCAAAGCTTCACCGTGTGTTGGTCATCTCCGCAATACATGCAGAGATCCAACTCACGGCGGCGTTGTCACTCCGCAGGCGAAAGCTTTGTCCAGCCCGTCACCATCGGCTCCGACTCCTCGGGGCACGATGGTGGCGGCGCCGCCAGGGGATGAGCTTGGAACAGGTGCGGCGAGGCTCCACGAGGGCGAGAAGAAGACGACTTCCGCCCTGAGGAGCGCTCGTGCAGCCTGTTATCCAAACTAATCGCTAAGGATGTCAGCTCCGCTAGCGTCTCAGGAATATCCCGCCCAGCCAGTTCATCCCTCAGATCATCATTGAGGCTGCGGAGAAAAAGGCCGCAGAGGGAGCGTTCCTCCTAGCCTACTTCCTCCGCCGCTAACCCGGAAGTCGACCGCGTATTCCGCTGCCAACCGGCTTCCCTGCTGGAGGGCGAGAAGCCGATCGACCTGGACCGTCTCGGTTGGAGTATGGTCAAAGACCTCCAGGAAGCGCCTCACGAATTGGTCATATGTGAGGGCGGCATAATTGGGCCTCGCCATTACGGCGTAGGTCCACGTTAAAGCTCGCCCCTCCAGGAGATTCCCGATATAACCAATTCGGCTATGATCTGAGGGAAAGTCTCCGGGCACACGGTGGAAAACGGACTCACACTGCATAATAAACCCCCGCGCTCCGCCGAGCTTACCGCTAAAGCGGGCGGGGATTGGAATGGGTGTGAGCCGAACCGGTGCACTCGGAGCCTGCTGGACGGCCACTGGAGCAGCAGGAGCCGCGCCACCCTGACGAGCCGGGGGGAAACGACTGTTGGGGGTCCAAGCGGCCCAACCGGTTAGTCAAATTTAACAATTGATTGAAAATCACCTGTTGCTGATAGGCTAATTGATCCACTCGAGCCTCGAGAGTGGAAAACCGGTGTGCGAGCCCGCCGTCTGCCGAGCCGCTCTGCTGAAGCCGTACTGACATAACGCACGGCTCAGGAGATGCACACACACAGGCTCAGAGAAGTTCAAATAGTTTATTAGCAACAGGGGTGAATGGATGTGTGTCTGCGGGATGTAAATGTATTGGTGGCGGCGTCTGCTTCGGGCACAGAGGCAGGAGACCGTACAGCCGGCAACCCTATGGGAAAGAGCACAAAGACACAGGGTGACGGGTACACACCAACACAGGAGGAGAATGAGCGAGAGAGGAGCTTACTTGCAAGGGACAGATGACTGGCACCACAAGGACGGAACCCGGAAGACAGCCACCTGCAGGGCTCGGTGCAGCAGCGAGGAATGGCGAGGGAGAGGCGTTGTCCGCCGCCGAGGAATCCACCTGTGCACAGGGGAGCAGACTGGAGAGAAAGGAGGTAAGGGCTTCTTACCCAAAGCGTTGTGCTGAAGGAAAGGTAGACTCACGATGATGAGTGGAGAAGTCTGACGGCTTCAGGCCGAAGCTCAGGGCAAGGCGGCTTATATTCCTCGCCGCTGATGATGTGCAGGTGTGCGTGCAGGTGGCACCGCTGATGAGCGGCGCGGCGTGACATATGCCTACTTTAATAACATTAAAGATTATTTACATCAGTTTAAAGAGCCGTTCAATATTGTGGCAATATCAGAGACGTGGCTCAGTGAAGAGAAAGGAGTGGATTTTACCATGGATGGCTATGCATTAAATGATATAAATACAAAAGTGAAAAAAGGAGGAGTTGCAATTTATGTTGACAAGAGCTTGAAATACAAGGCTGTTGAAAATCTGTCAGTAACTGTGGATGATTTATTTGAATGTATTACAATAGAAATCTGTCTGGACAATGTGAAGAATATAGTAGTGAGCTGTGTATATAGAACACCTGGATCAAACATTGACTTATTTAAGGACTGGATGGAAAAAATGTATGCAAAACTAACTCATAAACTTATGTTCATCTGTGGGGATTTCAATATAGATCTGATGAATTCAAAACAACATAGTTTGACAGAAGAATTTATCAACACAATGTACAGTATGGGCTTACATCCAACAATTACCAGACCTAGCAGAATCACGTCACACAGTGCCACACTGATAGATAACATATTCACAAACATTATGGAAAATAATATCAGGAGTGGGCTTTTATTGAATGATATCAGTGACCACCTGCCGATTTTTGTTGTCTATCAATGTGATTATAGGAAGAAAAAGTATACCAAAAATATTAAATATAAAAGAATAAGAACCGAAGAATCAATGTATTTACTGACAAAGGAATTATTAATACAAGATTGGAAGATAGTTTATGATGAAAATGATTTAAATAAAGCATATGATAAATTTTTGCAAATATTTCAATTATTGTACAATAAAAACTGTCCTATAAAACAATACAGTGACAGACAACAAAAGAAAAATATTCCTTGGGTCACAGAGGGGTTAATAAATGCATGTAAAAAGAAGAATACATTATATAAACAATTCATTAAGTGCAGAACTGTGGAGGCTGAGATCAAATATAAAATATATAAAAATAAGCTTACTAATATAATGAGGACCTGTAAGAAAGAATATTACAACAGAATACTAGAGGATGATAAAAATAACTTAAGAGGAATATGGCAAGTACTCAATGGGATTATTAGTAATCGACCTAAGAATGCTAATTATCCAGAATATTTTATTGAAAATGGCAATTTGATAAATAATATGGAGGATGTGGTCAGTGGTTTCAATAAATTTTTTGTAAACGTTGGTCCTGAATTAGCAAAATCAATAGTGGCAACAGAAACAAACAACAGTGGTTCTGTAAATGAAATCAAAGATAGAAATCCAAACACAATCTTTTTGGGTGCAGTTACTGAAAAGGAAATTATCGAGACTGTGAGTAAATTTAAGAACAAAAAATCAACGGATTGGAATGAAATTGACATGACAATAGTGAAAAAAGTAATTGAAGGAATTGTTAAGCCATTCACCCACATCTGTAACCTGTCATTTCAAACTGGTAAATTTCCAAACAAAATGAAAATAGCAAAAGTAATACCTCTATACAAAACAGGAGACAGTCATCGTTTCACAAATTACAGGCCAGTCTCTTTACTCTCACAATTCTCCAAAATACTTGAAAAAATCTTCGCTAAGAGACTGGATGATTTCACTGAAAAACACAACCTCCTTACAGACAGCCAGTATGGTTTTAGAGCAGATAAATCTACATCTTTGGCATTGATCGAATTTATAGAAGAAATTACTAGTTGTATAGATAAAAAAATGTTTGCTGTAGGAGTATTTATAGATTTAAAGAAAGCTCTTGACACCATTGACCACAGAATAATACTAAGGAAACTGGAAAGGTATGGGATAAGAGGGGTAGGACTGAGTTGGGTGGAAAGTTATTTAAGTAACAGACAACAATTTGTACAAATTGGTGAGCACAAATCACCCTTCATGGACATCACTTGTGGTGTTCCCCAGGGGTCAGTTTTGGGGCCCAAACTCTTTATTTTGTATATAAATGACATATGCCAAGTATCAAAAATTCTGAAATTTATTTTGTTTGAGGATGACACAAATATCCTTTGCACTGGTGAGAATTTGCAGCAGGTTTTAGAGGTGGTCACAACTGAAATGAAAAAGTTAACGCAGTGGTTCAACAAAAATAAATTTTCTCTAAATCTAAAAAAAACAAAGATTATGTTGTTTGGAAATTATAAAATAAATCATGAAATAATGGTAACGATAGATGATACCAGAATAGAAACAGTACAGGAAAATAAGTTTCTTGGGGTGACGCTAGACAATAAAATCTGCTGGAAACCTCACATCAGTCACATCCGGGCCAAGTTAGCAAAATGTATAGGCATACTGAGGAAGACAAGACACATCTTGGACTATAAATCATTGTTCTTACTGTACAATTCACTGTTTCTACCTTATCTTAACTACTGTGTAGAAGTCTGGGGAAACACCTACAAGACCAACCTACAGTCAATATGCACATTACAAAAAAGAGCTATAAGGATAATAAATAATGTAGGCTATAGAGACCATACCAATTTGTTGTTTTTAAAATCACGTCATAAAGTTCATGGGTTTAGTTAAATTTAAGACAGCACAAGTCAAGTACAGGGAAATCAATAATCAACTCCCAACTAATATACAAAAAATATTTAAAAAAAAGTGACAATGATCTTAATTTGAGAGGAGACTTAAACTTTACAAAACCCAAGATACGAACAACCAAGAAAAGTCTGTGCATATCTGTCTGTGGGGTGGATTTGTGGAACAGTCTGGAGCCGGAACTGAAACTATGTACAAACAGAAATCAATTCAAAAAGAGGTACAAACATTATTTGCTGAAAGGATATATGTTAGAGGGGTAGTATTTATATGTATGATTCACTATGCTCACTCTGGGACACTATGGAATGGTGGGTGGGACAGCACTGTGTATATCTATGTTGTTTGAGGCTGGTTTTGATGTATGGACATCAATGTATGCTAGGATGGATGGGTGTTAATGTTCATATGTACAAAATACAGTTAATTGTTTACTTGGGGTCTTAAATGTGGTAATTTGTATATAATTCACATGGGTGTATTTATGGAAAAGAGGAGATGGAATTAATACGTGTTCACTTCTTCCTTCTCCCTTTCGAACACTGTATACTGTTACTTTATTGCATTTGTCATTTGTTTTGTTTTTGTTATACTTTTTTGTTCAAAATAAAGTATCTATCTATCTATCTATCTATCTATCTATCTATCTATCTATCTATCTATCTATCTATCTATCTATCTATCTGTTTTTGGTGCAACTGTAAAAGGTAGAAATACTTTTTTGATACAGGATAGTGTTTGGGGCCTTACTGAACGGAAATGCTACTTGATACCACTAAAAAACTTAGTATCGAATAATTTTTTAAAAACATGCTCAACCAAATGGTTGATTTTCCACTTTATGGTAAGTGTCAGTTCAGGCATTGGTTTGCTTGCTACTGGATAACCATGAACGGTACTACCTGTCTCATGGGTCGGGCTGTCGGCAACTCAACCGGCAACCCTGCCCTTCCGAGGGTGTAGAGGGTGAAACTGAAACAATCCTATATGTGTAAAATATATTCAAAACTAAGCTATCTTCATATATGCACCTATTATTTCATTAATCATTTATCACAAAGGAAACCTGTAGGGCAGAAGCACAGCAGAGCAAAATCTAACACCATGTGAATGTGCATTGCAGACCCAATTGCAGACCCTAAACTATCTCCTCGGCGTCTTCTAGGTCCCCATCTAGGTTCGGTCATGGCACAACCTCGTCATCGTCCTGGCAATAGGAGAGCAGGTGGGCAGCTTCCTGGACCCCTTGATATGGAGGCGGATCCTTGGAAGAGAAGGCCACTAAAATAGATCTTTCTTTTATTTCTTTTTTGTTTTATTCTTTTAATTTTTATTCTTTAATCATGGGAATACAACAACATCCACAAAAAACAAAGATCAATAAACTAATAATAATACTTATAAGGGCTCCTTGCATTATTTTTCCCCATTTGCCAAATATATTATCAAACCAACTACCTACAAGATTATCAATGCCAGATTAAGCTTTATTGAGCTTTTAGTTCTTATAAAGATTTTAATTTTTCTAAAATTTAAGCTATACTTTATAATAATTTTATTAAAAATATGCAACTTATGGATTTTATAACTATTTTAGTAAGTTGATTGATTATGCAAAAGTTTTTTTTTAAACATTAATTGTGCTGTATAATAATCAACCAGATCCTGCAATTTCAATAACTTTAAATGTGTAAACAATAAATTAGTATGTTCAAGATACCCGACTTTGTGTATAACATAGACTGCCCTTTTTTGTAATATTAGCAATGAATTAAGTGTACTTTTATAATTGCTACCCCAGACCTCTATACAATAGTATACGTGAATCGTATAAACGTGAACCTAGAGACTCCAGCGGCCATAGTCAAATGCATTCCTGGGGCCAGAGCAGGTGACATCGAGTCAAATTTGAAAATGCTGGCTAAAAGTAACTGTAAATATTCCACAATTGTTATTCACGCCGGCATTAATGACATCCGTCTCCGGCAGTCGGAAGTCACAAAACTTAATGTAGAATCGGTGTGTGACTTTGCAAAAACAATGTCTGCCACTGTAGTATTCTCTGGGCCCCTCCCCAATCTGACCAGTGATGACATGTTTAGCCGCTTGTCATCCTTGAACCGCTGGCTGTGTGGTGTCCTGCAAATGATGTGGGCTACATTGACAATTGGAGCTCATTTTGGGGAAAACCTGGTCTTATGAGACGAGACAGCATTCATCCACTTTGCATGGTGCTTCTCATTTATCTAACAATCTGGCATCTTTTTTTATCCAAATTTCCAAAACCCTGACTACTCAGAGTTGGGACCAGGAAGCAGAGTTCCAGTCTTACACGCCTCTCTGCAGCTCCTCTTCATCCGCCACCCCTCAACTTAGCCTCTGTCTTCCCCATCAGAGAATCGTTGTCTGCTCCCTCCAAAGTAAATAAAAATATAATATATAAGCATCCCAAAGTGATTAAGCAAAATATTGGTAAAACTCAAATTAAACATAAAGCCTCTAAATTGAAAGCTTGGGGAAAGCTTCGTCCTGGCCGTGGCACATCGGACCAGCTCTTTACCCTCTTGAGAATTCTTGAGGGTTCGTGGGAGTTTGCCCAACCAGTTTACATGTGTTTTGTCGACTTGGAGAAGGCATTTGACCGCGTCCCTCGTGGATTTTTGTGGGGGGTGCTTCGGGAGTATGGGGTATCGGGCTTGTTGTTACGAGCTATTCGGTCTCTGTACGACCGTTGTGAGAGTTTGGTTCGTATTGCCAACACTCTGTCGGAGTCATTCCCAGTGAGAGTTGGACTCCGCCAGGGCTGCCCTTTGTCATCGACCCTGTTCATAATTTTTATGGACAGGATTTTTAGGCGCAGCCAGGGAATGGAGGGTGTCATGCTTGCTGACCACAGGATCTCATCTCTGTTGTTTGCAGATGATGTTGTCCTGTTGGCTTCATCCAGCAATGACCTACAGCTCTCGCTGGGACGGTTTGCCGCTGAGTGTGAAGCGGCTGGGATGAGAATCAACACCTCCAAGTCCGAGTCCATGGTCCTCAACCGGAAAAAGGTGGATTGTCCTCTCCAGGTTGGGGACAGACTCCTGCCCCAAGTGGAAGAGTTTAAGTATCTTGGGGTCTTATTCACGAGTGAGGGGAAAATGGAGCGAGAGATCGACAGACGGATTGGAGCAGCATCTGCAGTGATGCGGACATTGTACCGGTCTGTTGTGGTGAAGAGGGAGCTTAGTTCTAAGGCAAAGCTGTCGATTTACCAGCCAATCTATGTTCCTACTCTCACCTATGGTCACGAGCTTTGGGTAATGACCGAAAGAACGAGATCGCGGATACAAGCGGCTGAAATGAGCTTTCTCCGTAGGATTGCTGGACTCACCCTGAGAGATAGGGTGAGGAGCTCAGTCACCCGGGAGAGGCTCAGAGTAGAACCGTTGCTCCTCCACATTGAAAGGAGTCAGTTGAGGTGGTATGGGCATCTGATTAGGATGCCTCTTGGACGCCTCCCACTTGAGGTGTTTCAGGCACATCCCACTGGGAGGAGACCCCGGGGCAGACCCAGGACTCGGTGGAGAGACTATGTCTCCCAGCTGGTCTGGGAACGCCTTGGTATCCCCTCTGAAGAGCTGGAGCAGGTGGCTGGGGAGAGGGAAGTCTGGGCTTCTCTGCTTGAACTGCTGCCTCCGCGACCCGGACCTCCGGAAAAGCAGTAGAAGATGGATGGATGGATGGCCTCTAAATTGAATGATTTGGCCTCTGTTCCTCCTCATAATTTAAAAATTAAATGTGGTTTATTAAATATTAGGTCTCTATCTCCCAAGTCTCTGTTAGTCCATGATCTGTTAATTGATCATCAGATTGATTTAATTTCCCTTACAGAGACTTGGTTAGGACAAGAGGATTATGTTGGTTTAAATGAATCAACTTCCTCTGGTTATTTAAACTGTCAAAATCCCAGAAGTTCTGGTCGTGGAGGAGGAGTAGCAACAATTTACCATCCCAAATTACTAATTAATGTAAAGCAAAAAACATGTTATAATTCCTTTGAGGGCCTGGTCCTCAGTATTTGGCACTTTAGCAATTTTAGGTTAAACCCAATTTTATTTGCCATAGTTTATCGTCCCCCATCAACCTACTCAGAATTTTTATCCGAATTTTCTGATTTCTTAGCTGATTTAGTGCTGAAATCTGATAGAATAATTATAGTAGGGGAATTTAATATACATGTGGATGTAGATAGTGACTGCCTTAATGTGGCATTTAATTCAATATTAGACTCGATTAGGTTTTCTCAGAAGGTAGGAAATTCTACTCATTACCTCCACCATACATTGGACCTTGTTCTGACATATGGCATAGAAATGTACTGTCAGACCATTGTCTGTTAACCTTTGATTTTACTATTTCTGACTATTTGGCTCCTAAAGAAAAATATTATTACAGTAGATGCCTCTCAGATGATGCTGTTACCAAATTTATGCAGATTGTTTCCTCTATGCCATGTGTCAACACAACGGAAATAAGCTATAGACAGCTTGCTCCTTCTGTAATTGATAACATGGTGGATAGTGTTACAGCTTCTCTTCATCAGACTCTAGACTTGATGGCCCCCTTAAAAAAGAAAAAGTCTAATCAGAGATTTCTAACTCCTTGGTTCAACACAGAAACTCATAGCTTAAAACAGAAGACTCGTCAATTAGAAAGAAAATGGCGCTCCACTAATTTAGATGAAATCTATTTTGCTTTGAGAAATCATCTTTTAATTTATAAAAAATCTCTTAGAAAAGCTAGAACAAGTTTTTATTCTGCATTAATAGAAGAGAACAAGAATAATCCCAGGTTTCTTTTCAGCAATGCAGCCAGGTTGACAAAGAGTCAGGACTCCTAGCATTCCCTTAGAGCTTACTAGTCAGGACTTTATGAACTTTTTCAGTAATAAAATTTCACCCATCAGAGACAAAATCAATCAGGTTCTTCCCACCGTTAACTTAAATACAGTAACTACTACAACTCCTTCAATTGATATCTATTTTCATAAGTTTACTCCAGTTGACCTTTTAGTTAGACAAAATAGTTTCCTCATCCAAGCCTTCAACTTGTCTTTTAGACCCTATTCCTACCAGGTTATTTAAAGAAGTCTTCCCACTTATTGGCAACTTTATTCTTCATATAATCAATTCTTCATTAACTTTAGGCCATGTACCGCAGGCTTTTAAAACTGCTGTAATTATACCCTTACTCAAAAAGCCAATGCTGGATCCAGGAGCTTTAGCTAACTATAGACCAATCTCTAATCTCCCTTTCATTTCAAATAATCTTAGAAAGAGTTTTACTATGCAATTATTTGACCACCTGCAGGGAAATGGTTTACTTGAAGAGTTTCAATCTGGGTTTAGAATCCATCATAGTACTGAAACAGCCTTAGTGAAGGTCACTAACGACCTCCTCATTGCATCTAATAATGGACTTGTCTCTGTACTTGTCCTTTTAGACCTTAGTGCAGCTTTTGATACTATCGATCATAATATTCTACTTGATAGATTAGAACACTATGTTGGACTTAATGGAACTTTGTTGCAGTGGTTTACATCTTATTTATCTGATAGGTTCCAGTTTGTTCATGTCAACAATGAGTTCTCTTTCAACTCAAAGCTCAGTCATGGATTTCCACAGGGATCTGTGCTAGGCCCTACTCTTTCCAGTTTATATATGCTTCCGTTAGGCAACGTTTTTAGAAAGCACTGTATACATTTTCATTGTTATGAAGATGACACACAGTTATACCTGTCAATGAAGCCAGATGATAGTAATCAATTAGCCAAGTTAGAAGCCTGTCTTAAGGAAATCAACGCTTGGATGACTTGTAATTTCCTGCTATTAAATTCAGATAAGACTGAAGTCATTCCTGTTGGTCCAAAAAAACCTAAGAAAAACCTTTCCAAATCAAACTTTCAGTTTGGATGTGGTTACTCTTTCTCTTAATAGCTCTGTGAGAAACCTTGGAGTTATTTTTGATCAAGATCTGCCTTTCAATTCACATATTAAATTTGTTTCTAAGACTGGCTTCTATCATTTGCGTAATATTGCCAAGATTAGGAGCATTTTGTCTCAGAGTGATGCTGAGAAACTGATCCACGCTTTTGTTAGCTTGAGATAAGATTATTGTAATTCTTTATTATCAGGTTGTCCTAAAACATCTTTATAAAGTCTTCAGCTGATCCAAAATGCTGCAGCAAGAGTTTTAACAGGTACTAGAAAGAGAGATCATATCTCTCCGGTTCTGGCCTCCCCTCATTGGCTCAGAATCAGAATCAGAATCAGAATCAGGTTTATTGCCATTGTTCATGTAGTACACAAACTAGGAATTTGTCTCGGTACAATGCTGCAACATTAAACATGATAGGATAAGAGAAATAAACTATACATGTAATAAAGTGTAGGATAAGATTAAGTGATACTGGTCAACAGTTAAAATATATATTAGCCAGCAGCAGATACTGTGGAGAACTATATAGTGCAGTCGGTAATGCAGGAAGAAAACAGTGATGATTGACATGAGTCTGGTTGAGCTGCTGTACATGGTGCACGAGAGTCAATAAGTCACTTAGTGTTCAGCAGTCTAATGGCAGAGGGGAAGAAGCTGTTCATGTGACGGGAGGTTTTAGTCTGGATGGACCGAAGTCTTCTACCAGAGGGGAGGGGGGCAAACAGTACGTGACCAGGGTGTGAGGGATCGGCTATGATCCGGCCAGCACGCCTCCGGGTCCTGGAGATGTACAGATCCTGGAGAGATGGGAGCTTGCAGCCGATCACCTTCTCAGCAGTGCGCACGACGCGCTGCAGCCTTAGTCTGTCCCTGGCAGTGGCTCCTGCATACCACACGGTTATGGAGGTGGTGAGGATGGACTCGATGATGGCTGTGTAGAACTGCACTAACATCTTGGTGGGTAGCTTGAGCTTCCTCAGCTGCCGCAGGAAGAACATCCTCTGCTGGGCTTTTTTGATGAGTGAGCTGATGGTCAGCTCCCATTTGAGGTCCCTGGTGATGGTAGTGACTAGGAAGCGGAAGGAATAAGCAGTGGTGATGGGAGAGCCTGAGAGGGTGAGGGGGGGCAGAGGAGTAGTGACTTTCCTGAAGTCTACAATCATCTCCACTGTCTTCAGAGCGTTCAGCTGCAGGTTGTTATTGCTGCACCAGGACGCCAGCTGGGCCACCTCTCTCCTGTAGGCGGACTCGTCGCCATTGGAGATGAGCCCGATGAGGGTGGTGTCGTCCGCAAACTTGATCAACTTGACAGACTGGTGGCTGGAGGTGCAGGAGTTGGTGTAAAGGGAGAAGAGTAGGGGGGAAAGTACACAGCCCTGGGGTGATCCGGTGCTGATGCTAGTATAGTCTGAGACAGTCTTTCCCAGCCGCACATGCTGCCTCCGGTCCGTCAGGAAGTCGATGATCCACCTGCAGAGGGAGTCAGGCACGTTGAGCAGGGACAGCTTGTCCCGGAGCAGAGCGGGGCGGATGGTGTTGAATGCGGAGCTGAAGTCCACAAACAGGATCCTGGCGTAGGTTCCCGGGGAGTCCAGGTGCTGCAGGATGGAGTGGAGGGCCAGGTTGACTGCATCGTCTACAGACCTGTTGGCTCGGTAGGCAAACTGCAGCGGGTCCAGGAGAGGGGTGGTGATGGACTTGAGGTGGGACAGGACAAGGCGCTCAAAGGACTTCATGACTACAGAGGTGAGCGCTACAGGTCTGTAGTCATTAAGTCCAGTGATCCGTGGCTTCTTGGGGACAGGGATGATGGTGGAGGATTTGAGGCAGGACGGCACGTGGCATAACTTAAGGGAGGTGTTAAAAATGTCTGTGAAGACAGGAGCCAGCTGTTTCGCACAGAGTCTCAGGGTGGAGGGAGACACGCCGTCTGGGCCGGGGGCCTTGCGCGGGTTCAGTCTGGAGAACTGTTTGAGCACATCCTGCTCACTGATGATAAGGGGAGGGGGGGAGGAGGGGGGGTGCCTTAAATGAAGTAGGGAATGTGGAGGCTGTGGAGCTGGAGGGAGGGGGGGAGTTGGACACAGATGACGAGGTGTCAAAACGGGCATAGTGTTGGGACAGTCTTTGACAAAGGGCTTTGTCATCCTGACCTTTAGGAGCCTTAGGTCGATAGTTGGTGATTTGCCTCAGTCCTCTCCACACGGAAGCCAAATCATTAGCAGTGAACTGCTGCTGGAGTCTCTCTGAGTATAGAGATTTAGCCCTCTTCAGCTCTCTGTTAAACCGGTATTTAACCTCCCTGTAGCAGTCCCTGTCTCCACTTTTCAGCGCTGCTTCCTTCTCCTTCCTGATCTGTCTGAGCTTAGCTGTGAACCAGGGTTTGTCATTAGAGTAACTCACCCTGGTGCGTGATGGAAGAATGTTCTCTTCACAAAAGTGGATATATGAGTTCACAGTGTCCGTGTACTCATCCAGATCATGCGTGGCTCCTTTAAGCATGCCCCAGTCAGATATTTCCATGCACGTTTCCAGCTTCTCCTCAGCATCACTGGTCCGTATCTTCGTAGTGCTCACAACAGGTTTAGTGAGCTTCAATCTCTGTCTGTATGTGGGAATGAGGTGAACCATCACGTGATCAGATAATCCCAGCGCAGCTCGAGGGACAGCGCGATATGCGTCTTTCACTGTGGTGTAACAGTGATCCAGTGTGTTTAATCCTCTGGTGGGGCATTTAATAAACTGTTTGTAGCGGGGGAGATCGTGGCTCAGATTGCACTGATTAAAGTCGCCAGCCACAATAATCAGCGAGTCTGGAAAACTCCGCTCTGTGTGTTGAATGTGATCCGCGAGCACGCGCTGAGCTTCGCGCATGTCCGCGTCGGGAGGGGCGTACACAGCGATCATTATGAAAGAAGCAAACTCCCGCGGGGAATAGAAGGGCTTGCAATTGATAACAAGAAATTCCAAGGCAGGAGAACAGTGTTTGGAAATTACCGTTACATCAGAGCACCAGCTGCAGTTGATGTAGAAGCAGACACCGCCTCCTGTGGTCTTGCCGGAAAGCTCTGTGTCACGATCAGCACGGAAGAGCTGAAAGCCGTCGAGGCGCAGTGCGCTGTCCGGTATATTTTCCCGGAGCCAGGTCTCAGTAAAGCAGAGGACAGCTGAGGAGGCGAGGTCCTTAAAACGCATCAGCAGTCTCAGTTCATCTACCTTGTTAGAGAGAGAGTTGGTATTGGACAGAAATATGCCAGGCAGCGCCATTCGCGAGCCTCTCCTGCGAAGCCGCACGAGAGCGCCCGCTCGTCTACCTCTCTTTCGCCGTCTCACTTTCCGAGCCAAACAATAAACCAGATCGGCGGCAGGGGCTAGAAAAACTGGGAGGAGGTCCGTGGGGGTGAAAGTCCTGATATTTAGAAGTTCTTCACGGGTATAAGTGCAAGCAGACACACAATTGACAAACAAAAACAAACAAAGAGCGCAGCGAAGCACCATGTCGACCGCTGTGGGCGCCATCTTGGATCTTCCCATAGAGTCCAGAATTAAGTTTAAAATCCTTCTTCTTACTTACAAAGCTCTAAGCAATCAGGACCCTTGTTATTTAAAAGATCTGATACTACCGTATTATCCTAACAGAGCACTACGCTCCCAAAATGCAGGACCATTTGTAATACCTAGAATGTCCAAAAGTACAATGGGAGGCAAAGCCTTCAGTTATCAAGCTCCTTTCCTGTGGAACCAGCTGCCAATCTGGATTCGGGAGTCAGACTCGATCTCTGTTTTTAAGAATAGGGTTAAAACCTTCCTTTTTGATATAGCCTACAATTAGGGAGGGATCGTGTGTTCCTGAACCCTCCCTTAGTTATGCTGCTAATAGGTTTAGTCAGCCGGGGGACCTCCAATAATGCACTGGGCCTCACTCCTTTCTTCACTCTCAATTAAATTTTTTTTTTTTGCTGGTCATTAACATCTGTTTGTTCTCTCTCATAGATTGAGTCCCCATCATGCTGTTTGTTCTCTACATGTCTGTTCTTTTCATCTTCTCTATCCCCTCACCCCCCAGCCAGTTGCAGCAGATGACCGCCCCTTCCTGAGCCTGATTCTGTTGGAGGTTTCTTTCTGTTAAAAGGGAGTTTTTCCTCTCCACCGTTGCCAAGCGCCTGCTCACAGGTGATCGCCTGATTGCACGGGTCTTTCTGCAACTGTGGGGGTTCCCCTACGGTTGAAAGTACTATGAGATGACTGTTGTTGTGAAATGGCGCTATATAAATAAAGCTGAATTGAATTGAATTGAACATACAACAAAGTTAAAGGGTATTTGCTTGATGGGTAGTGTCTTTTACTGGAAGGAAGCGTGTTATCACTTTTATGTGTTACACACAATTAATTTAGATGGAATTTGTGGTTAGTAAAGCTCCTTCAAAGCTCCTTCAAAATGAGATTTCAATAATCATGGTTTCTTTTATAATGTCTCTTGAACTAATTTACAAATTCCATTTAGGGAAAACAATATAGCTGTCTTTGCAGATTTGATAGGCTTTAGCATTGATAACTAAAGTCAGTTTATCCAGTTGAACACAGACAGGTTGAATCCTTTTGAAATGTTGTGTCATACTCCTTCAGTCAATGGAAAGGTGGACATTTTTGCCTAATTAGATTTTAGCTTAATTTTGTACAAGGAATGCCTCATTTTATACATTCCTTGGTAAATTATGGGGTGGAATGTAGTCCCGAGGCCCAGCTTGGCCACGGCTGAGCATCAGGAAAACACATTCCTTATTACTGTCACATTTCTGAAATGTGATGTTATCACACCATTATGTGGTGAGCAACATCAGATGTATCCTGCAGTGTAAAATTATGTAAACATTACATTTGTAAAGTCAGAGTCATTTAAATTGTTATACTTTATGTCATTTACAATGTCATACAAAGTCATACTTAGCTTCAAAAAATGCTTATCAATTTAGGGGTCCTTTCCCCTGTGGACAGTCACTGTCGCCCCTTCCACTCAATGAGCCCGCCACACACCCACTGTCCGGCCTCTCTCCATCTCCCACAAAGATCAAATCTCAGTGTTATCCTGCAAAGAAAAATTTGGGGAAAACCTTACGGCTTCCCAGTCTGCACATCAATGTTTACATCAACAGGAGTGCAAATTTTATCACCTCATAAATTGATTTTACTTATGTTCCAGCGATTATCATTAGTTTTGTATCCCTTAAATGTTTATCCCAGATGTTTATTAATATTAAGAAACACAAGTGAATTATTGTTTTTTATTATTTTATTACATATTTCATATTGCCACCAAAGATTTATTAAATTGAAAGGTAATGATGATGTTATGATTCCTTGTTAATTTGGCAAATCTAATTCCTGGTGAAAGCTAAAATAAAAAAAAATTGTGAATGCTTTTCCCTTTCCTTTTGAAAAACAAAGAATAAAGAATAGCAGAAAAACCTTTAAATCACACCTAAAGCTTCCACAATCTGAATGTGAGTTCACTACTCACAACAAGTATTCGCTAAATATTCTGTGAATCAATTAAGGTTTTCCCAATTGACATGGGTAATCACTTAGTTTAGGATTATGTTCAAACAAAACAGTATCATATATTAAAAGCCTTAGACCAGTGCAGGATTTAGAATTAGTAACTGCAGGTGTAAACCTATTCTCTATTTTCAGGAATTTATGGCACAGGACCACAATCTGTGGCCTGTGTGTTTTTTTCCCTTTGAAGGCTGATTCTGTCTATTCTTATCTACTAGGTCAGACTGACGCAGTTCACTAATCGGTCTCAGTTTTCCATTGAAATTAAATTCCCTTTCTCCATTTTATCAGAATTCTTGTGCTATTTCTGTCTTTTCTGTTCATAAATTTACCATCTCCCAATAACAAAAACTTCATCATCGTCTTGCTATGTTCTTTAGGATGGAAAAAATCACAGCATGGACTGTCTCAGATCCTGCTCTTGTGTCCCCCCCCCTTTTTTTTACATGGTCAGACCTAGGGTCGAAATGTAAATAAGATTGCATATGTCATTTATTAAAAGGTGAGTATAGTATTATTTAAACAAAGGAACAATAAAACATACAATTACCAAGACCTCTGTTTGATATTCCGTAGTCTCTGGCAAATCATATGCACAAACACATTAATTATCAATCTCTTTTGAACCTCTATGCTTTAAATCATGTAATATAGGGTATACATAAAGCCTTCAGTGATTAGGCATTATTAAGTGACAGCATGATATTGTAATATTCAATTAATTTCATCATTGTCATGCTGGTAACATTGATTAAGATGTAAGCATTTGTACTTAACTTAGTGTTCTATGTACCTATGGTCACGTTGAGGGAGGCACGGACAGCTGCGAGGGACCGGGTCGCAGAGGCCGGTTGTTTTGGTGACAGTGGGGAAATCGTTAGTCCTGTGTCCTTTTTCCCTGTAAAGTGCACTCTTATGCTTCAGTCAAAGAAAAAAGTCAGTGATACGTCAAAAAATTTCTTTAAAAATATGTAAATAATTTATCACGTACGCAACATTAGTTAAAAACCCGCAAAGTTAGATTGAAAAAAATAAAACCCCAAAACTTTGCAAAAATACCCATATTTAGATTACTTCTCTTTCACTCCCCTGTCACCACACAGGTCAGCACCCACACAGCCTGTGTTACACACACACACACACACACACACACACACACACACACACACACACACACACACACACACACACACAAAAGACTCTTTTTGTGTTATCACCACAAGTTCATCCAATAAAGACTTTTAGGTTCATGCCAAAACCCAAAACAGCATGAGAATTACTTCAATTAATCTCCGGACCTGGCCACTCTTAGTGGAGATATCTCACACATGGCAACCCTTTTCCACACCGTCACTACAGCATGAAGCTCCCTTCCTTTTTACCGCTGTGAAAACGCAAAACCAGACCACTGTTTTTGCTCAAAACTACTATTTTCTTATACCTATAATTTTAAACACTTCTCAAAAGGATAACAGTTAACTAATCAATCCTTTTATGCTAAAAAAATTACAATAGTTTTACAACCTGCTCCTTCCACCTCCACGGAGAACTCTCATCCTTTTTTTCTTCCACACCACAGCAGATTACACAAAGACAAAACAACCCAAACTGCAATAGTCCACATAAATGTGTTCACTTCCGCTCTTCAAGGAGAGTAGACGCTTCTCTCTTTTCTCTCTTCTCTAGCTCCCCACTTCCCTAACTAACTGGATCCCAGCTTGCTGTTGTCTGTCTGCGTCTACTGCTGATTATCGAAAAGAAATTATGGAATTGATAAGCTGGGCTTTGAACGCAATTGACACTATTTTTTCAACAAGGAATAGTGCTCCGGGGGAAGCTGTTTGCCCCGCAGGGACGGCTCCAGCGGGCTATTTACGGGTGACAAGTGTTTGGAGGATCTTGTGCCTGAGTAATTTCTCTATCGAAGATATTGAAGATTTGTATATCTTCGTAATAATGGTGACTGGGATCGTTCTGATTGGAACTGGGATTGTCCTGGTGTACCGCAAATTGCTGAAGATGGATACAACCTATCAAAATGCTGGCCACGCGAGGTGCATCCATCAAATTGGAAAAATGGAGGAGACTTTGATAGCGACAAATGGAGAACTGTCTCGGAAGGTGGATTACATCTACGCTTAAGTCTATCCACGACGGACTCAAAGCCCTCGCAATGAAGGATTAAACACTGAATCTGCAGAAGAAAATAAAGTTCTTTCTCTGTGTTCAGTCTATTTGGCTCAATTTCCCTTACAAAAATCCTCCTGATAATCCCCAGTCTTTGTTTTTCAAAACACTGAGCACACGGCCTCTGGACAGTAGCTGCTTGGGACAATTGCCAAGGACAATTGCTGCAGCCAGACAAAACATCTTCTGCCAAAGTGTCCTTGTGCTCATATTGATACAACATTGCTTCAACACTACATCCACACTGACCCAGAAACTGACAACAAGATAACATTCACTGCTCTCCTTGTGTCCTGTGGACTCTGGTCTTGAATGTGCATCGTGGGCTTTTTTTGTCTTTGTAATCATAATATTGATTACTTATGGTCAATATTCTGAATTCAATGATTTTTTTGCTCCTTCCTATTGTATGATTTCTTATCTGTACCATCCTATTGGCAGGCGCGTCCCCGATGCAGCCGTGTCACTGGAAATGCAGGTTCATTTTCTGTGTCAAGTCAAATTCTCTCGTATGTTATCAGTGATCTGTTAATGTACTTGGCAATAAATCTTTTTCTGATTCTGATTCTGAAATGGCTTTGTCTGATTTATTTGGTAGGGGGCCCCCTATATTGCCAAACAAGCCATCTCTTAGTAACCTTTTTACCCATGCTTTAAGCTGTTTTCGCTCCTCATTTAGTTTCTCTTGACACACAGTAGCTTTTAACACTTCCTCCATTTCATTTATAGCATAACCCAGACTACCCAAAGGATATTCAGAGCTGCATTTATCCTTATCCATTTTATCATTGTCTTTATCGTTATCCAGTTTTGTTGCCATTTTAATCCAACCGTCTTTAAATGTTATAGTCTAATATCGATATCTTATAACATAGAATGAAATTATTATTATGATCTTATTTATTTCCACTTTTTCACACCAACTTTTCCACAGTTTTAAAACTCTTTGCAGTAAGACCAACTATATTTCAGAGACGCGCCTGTTGCAATTTCTCAAGGAGTTACAACCTTTTGGTCTGAGCTAAATACGCTAGGGGTGCCAACTCTACTTTTTGAAATCAAGCAATGATCTCAAGGGGGTAAAACCTTTTGGCAAAGCTATGCATAATGGGGTAACACTACTTTTTCGGTGGCCCTATTTCAGCCACCCCGGGGTTTAAACCTATTACCCAAGCTCTCTCCAACTCTACTTTCTGGAAAAGTATTAACGCGTATAACTAATTCCACGGGGTTAAGATAAGATAAGATAAGATAAGCCTTTATTAGTCCCACAACGGGGAAATTCCAGGATTGCAACAGCACAGGGATAGCAACACTCAGAGCAACAATCAGAAGGTAAGAAAAAAAAAACAAAAAAAAAACAAGCAAGCAAGAGCAGCTAATATACATATGTACATATTACTATAAAATATATATATATACACACACACACACAGACACACAGTGCAGAGCATTGTAGCTGGATGGAATAAATATATGAATATATGAACACACAGTGCAGAGCATTGTAGCTAGATGGAATAAATATGTAAATATATAAACACCCACAGTACGGAGCATTGCAGCTAGGTGGAATAAATATGCAAGTATATAAACACACACAGTGCGGAGCAATGTAGCTAGATGGAATAATATGTAGATATATAAAAACACAGTGCGGAGCATTGTAGCTAGATGGAATAAATATATAGATATATAAATATAAACACACCCAGTGCTGAGCATTGTAGCTAGATGGAATAAATATGTAAATATATAAACACACACAGTGCAGAGCATTGTTGCTAGGTGGGATGAAACAGCATAACCGTCTACTTAGTTATCCTACATGGTATGATTATGTGCCCATACATATTCTCACCCTCCATAGCGACCGGTATGTTCCTAGTTGTATGCCGGAGTTAAAACCGTTTGGAGATTTCCTCATCAAACTCAGTAAACATATTTCTTAAAACAACATATAAATTCTAAGACCATATCTCAGTTTCATTCCACAAATAAAATCACACGTGCATAAATATTTAATCTCTACAGAAAGGTCTGTCCTGATGGGACAGGCAGAAATTTGTTGAAAAAGGTTTTCTGCTTACCTCTTATAATTTTGCAACCGCCAGACTGTAGAGAAAAAATCCTCATGCCGTTTACAAAACTAAAATTTAGCCTCGAAACCGGGCGGAAACACCAAATTGTTACATCTAAAATACCTTAATCCCGAGTTCTTTTATACGAAGGCCAAATAACCAGAGTGAGAGATGAAGTATACTTTCACTTATTTTACTGAAAGTGAGATATGGATACAGGCAGCGCTGGAACACAGCTCTTTAGGCAATACCCCAAGAGAGTGCTGCTAGAAAAGTGGGCCCTATAGTTTTTAATAAATCTTCACCACTCCCTCATGCAAGAGGGAGGGTTTTCCTCATTTTATCAGTAACAGTAATTTTCCGCTATGTGACAGTTTGGCTGTGTGCAGAACTGATTCTAACTGGTTTCAATGAGTGAATTATAGGATGTAACCTAAACTCTGCAATGTAGCGTGTGAAGCAAGCAGATAAAGAATTGTGAGAAAGACAGGCCAATCATGTCATTTTACCGACAGCAGAGATAAACAAACCTATCATCTGGTCAGTCACTGCAACAGATACTGGAGTCAGTTTGTCTTGGCCTGTCCTTGCCACTGATAATACCTCTATCTGCCAAGAATCTGCCACTAGTCCAGCAAAATCTAGCGGTACCCAAATAGTACAGCTAGTACTTGAAATCTGGTAATGTCTCCTCATAACCCTGTACTGTCAGACCATTGTCTGTTAACCTTTGATTTTACTATTCCTGACTATTTGGCTCCTAAAGAAAAATATTACTACAATAGATGCCTCTCAGATGATGTTGTTACCAAATTTTTGCAGATTGTTTCCTCTATGCTGTGTGTCAACACAACTGAGATAAGCTATGGAGACCTTGCTCCTTCTGTAATTGATAGCATGGTAGATAGTATTACAGCTTCTCTGCATCAGACTCTAGACTTGGTGGCCCCTTTAAAAAAGAAAAAGTCTAATCAGGGATTTCTAACTCCTTGGTTCAACACAGAAACTCGTAGCTTAAGACAGAAGACTCGTAAATTAGAAAGAAAATGGTGCTCTACTAATTTAGATGAAATCTATTTTGCTTGGAGAAATCATCTTTAATTTATAAAAGATGTCTTAGAAAAGCTACAACAAGTTATTATTCTGCATTAACAGAAGAGAACAAGAGTAATCCCAGGTTTCTTTTCAGCACTGTAGCAAGGCTGACAAAGAGTCAGGACTCTGTCAATCCTAGCATTCCTTTAGCTTTTACTAGTCAGGACTTTATGAACTTTTTCAACAATAAAATTTCATCTATCAGAGATAAAATCAGTCAGATTCTTCCCACCGTTAACTTAAATACAGTAACTACTACAACTCCTTCAACTGATATCTGTTTGGATGATTTTACTCAAATTGACCCTTTAGAGTTAGATAAAATAATTTCCTCATCCAAGCCTTCAACTTGTCTTTTAGACCCTATTCCTACCAGGTTATTTAAAGACATCTTGTGGTGGTTCGGTTAACCCCCGCAACAGATAAGGACAATCAGCTCTCTTGTCTCTGTTTTTCCCGCTGCACTACTGAGGTGTAATGTGCCATTCATGTATTTGTGATGCAAATGCCATGCATGTATTGTGATGTAATGTGCCATTCTCGTATAGTGTTCATGCGTCTTGTCCTTACTGTGCTTCTTCTGAGCATCTTACATATGTAGATGTGCTTTGATGTAAATTCCCACAAACAGACTGGTCAAACACAGTGCTCGGCTAGAGCAAATAACAGAACAGGGAATGTGTATTAATGTCTACAGGCAGACTCGTTTCGTCTGGCGCACTTCTGTAATGCTAATGTTGCCTTTCATGCAAATGTCTCATACCTGTCCTGTTATCTCTTTGATCAGACCAACTGCTGTGAATGCTTTGATGTATTGTTGTAGTTGGGTGTATATATACTGCATTGTAACCATGCTCTCATCCTCTCTCACTCTCACTTCAACCTCTGCTGCAGGACACAGACTTTGTGTCCCTCCTTCTCTGAGAGCCGTGGGCTCGCTCTCGGCGCTCATGCACGGCGCTGGGAGTGGAGCTTGTGACGGCAGTATGATTAATAAAACTCTACTTAAAACCTCCAACAACGCCGCTTTATTTCATGCCGCCGCACTGGTGACCCCTTGAAGACGCACACGTTTTATGCGACGCAGCCTTCTGATTTGGACGGCCACGCTGGCGAACCGACGCTGAAAAAAACGAGCGGCCAGCGAACGCAGCACCCGAACACGCACACGCTTTGTGCGAAGCAACCTTCTGAGCTGGACAGCTGCACTGGTGACCCGTTCTTCAGGATGAGATCTGCATGTCTGAGATCTGCTCATCCATGCTGGACCGGCCGCGCTCGCAGCTCCTTCACACGAGAGCGCGGGCACCTCGTCCCTTCTCTGAGGGGACGAGGTGCCCGTGGGCCGCTCGTGCCCGTGGGCTCGCTCTCGGCGCTCATGCACGGCGCCGGGAGCGGAGCTTGTGACGGCGGTATGATTAATAAAACTCTACTTAAAACCTCCAACAACGCTGCATTATTTCATGCCGCCGCAATCTTCCCATTGATTGGTAGCTCTTTTCTTCAAATAATCAATTCTTCATTAACATTAGGCCATGTACCGCAGGCTTTTAAAACTGCTGTAATCCCCCCCCCCCCCGTCGGCCTCCGTCGGTCTATGATGACCATGGAAGAGAATTCTAAACGTCTACTCTGCTGGAACAGCACCGCCTGTGGCTGAACAGGCCGATGTGCGAATGGCAGTCCCTGTCACACAGGTCGCACTTGTGGGTGGTCTCCGTGCTGCTGGGTCTGTGGCGGTTCTTCCTGCGGGTCCTTTTTTCATCTGCTGCAGCAGTCACTCTCTCTTCACCCACCTTGAGCTGTCTGGTCAGGGTGCCTCTCCATTTGGAGCGGTCCGCTGCAAGGTCCTCCCAGCGCTCTGTGTTGATCTCTAGTGCCTTCATGTCTCTCTTGCAGACATCTCTAAAGCGCAGCTGTGGGCGGCCAACGTCTCTCCTGCCAGTTGCCAGTTCTCCGTAGAGGACATCTTTGGGGATTCTGCCATCCTCCATACGGTGAAGGGGCCTAGCCAGTGGAGCCTGTGCTGCCTGAGTAGAGTGAACATGGAGGGAAGGCCGGCGTGGGACAGAACTTCTGTGTTGGGCACTTTGTCCTGCCAGGATATGTCCAGGATGTGGCGAATGCAGCGCAAGTGGAAGGAGTTCAATCTCTTTTCCTGCCGGGCGTATGTTGTCCACTTCTCACTCCCATAGAGCAGTGTGCTGATGACGCAGGCGTTGTACACTGCCATCTTCATCTTGACAGAGAGTTTGGGATTCTCCCACACTCGTGTGGTGAGGCGAGCGAGTGTGAAGGCTGATTTTCCAATCCTTTTGTCGATCTCTGTATCAAGGGAGAGGCTGTTGCTGATCGTGGACCCCAGGTACATGAACTGATTCACGACCTCCAGCTTGTAGTCCTTGATGGTGATGGTTGGTGGTGCTTCCGTGCCTTGCGCCAAGACGTTAGTCTTCTTCAGGCTGATGGTAAGCCCGAAGTCCTTGCATGCCTGGGAGAAGCGGTCCATCAGGGTCTGAAGCTCCTGCTGTGTGTGGGTTGCGACTGCAGCGTCGTCTGCGAACAGCATGTCTCTGATTAGAGCCTTGCGTACTTTGGTTCTGACTTTCAGGCGGGTGAGGTTGAAAAGCCTGCTGTCAGATCTTGTGTGCAGGTAGATTCCCTCTGTTGCTGTGCTGAAGGCATGCCTCAGTAGCATAGTAAAGAAAATCCCAAAGAGGGTTGGCACAAGTACACAGCCCTGTTTCACTCCGCTGCATGTGTTGAATGGCTCTGAGACGTTGCCATCGTGCTGCACTATCTCCTGCATGTTGGTGTGAAATGATTTGATGAGGCTTTGCAACTTTGGTGGGCATCCTATCTTTGACAGGATCTTGAAAAGGCCCTCTCTGCTGACCAGATCGAACGCTTTGGTGAGGTCGATGAAGGCGACGTACAGGGGCATGTTCTGTTCTCTGCATTTCTCCTGGAGTTGGCGGATGGAGAATATCATGTCTACCGTCGATCGCTCAGCGCGGAAGCCACACTGAGACTCGGGGTAGACACGTTCGGCAAGCTTCTGTAGACGAACGAGAACAACTCGTGCGTAGACTTTGCCAACAACGCTGAGGAGGGAGATGCTCCTGTAGTTGTTGCAGTCACTTCTCTCCCCCTTGTTTTTGTAGAGGGTGATGATCTTGGCGTCCCTCATGTAATTAAACCCTGTAATTAAACCCTTACTCAAAAAGCCAATGCTGGATCCAGGAGTTGTAGCTAATTATAGACCAATCTCTAATCTGCCTTTCATTTCAAAAATCTTACAAAGAGTTGTTGCTACACAATTATTTGACCACTTGCAGGGAAATGGTTTATTTGAAGAGTTTCAGTCTGGGTTTAGAATCCATCAAAGTACTGAAACAGCCTTAGTGAAGGCCACTAATGACCTCCTTATTGCATCTGATAATGGACTTGTTTCTCTACTTGTCCTTTAAGACCTTAGTGCAGCTTTTGATACTATCGATCATAATATTCTATTCAATAGATTAGAACACTATGTTGGACTTAATGGAACTTTGTTGCAGTGGTTTAGATCTTATTTATCTGATAGGTTCCAGTTTGTTCATGTCAATAATGAGTTTTCTTCAAACTCAAAGCTCAGTCATGGAGTTCCACAGGGATCTGTGCTAGGCACTACTCTTTTTAGTTTATATATGCTTCCGTTAGGCAACATTATTAGAAAACACTGTATACATTTTCATTGTTATGCAGATGACACACAATTATACCTGTCAATGAAGCCAGATGATAGTAATCAATTAGCCAAGTTAGAAGCCTGTCTTAAGGAAATCAAAGCTTGGATGACTTGTAATTTCCTGCTATTAGATTCAGATTCAGATTCAGATTCAGATTCAGCACCGCCTGTTCAGCCACAGGCGGTGCTGTTCCAGCAGAGTAGACGTTTAGGATTCTTTTCCATGGTCATCATAGACCGACGGAGGCCGACGAGATTCAGATTAGACTGAAGTCATTCCTGTTGGTCCAGAAAACCTTAGAAAAACCTTTTTAAATCAAACTCTTTGTTTGGATGTGATTGCTCTTTCCCTGAATAGTTCTGTGAGGAACCTTGGAGTTATTTTTGATCAAGATCTGTTTTTCAATTGACATATTAAATTTGTTTCGAAGTCTGCCTTCTATCATTTGCATAATATTGCCAAGATTAGGAGCATCTTGTCTCAGAGTGATGCTGAGAAACTGATCCACGCTTTTGTTAGCTCTAGATTAGATTATTGTAATTCTTTATTATCAGGTTGTCCTAAAACATCTTTAAAAAGTCTTCAGTTGATCAAAAATGCTGCAGCAAGAGTTTTAACAGTTACTAGAAAGAGAGGTCATATCTCTCCGGTTCAGGCCTCCCCTCATTGGCTTCCCATAGAGTTTAGAATTAAGTTTAAAATCCTTCTTCTCACTTACAATGCTCTAAATAATCAGGCCCCTTGTATTTAAAAGATCTGATACTACCCTAGGGGCAGCACGGTGGCGCAGTGGTTAGCACAGTGGCAGCACAGCAAGAAGGTCATGGGATCGCTTCCACCCTTGACCATCGTGGGTTCGATCCCACCCCCAGACCATCGGTGACCCTTCTGTGTGGAGTTTGCATGTTCTCCCCGTGTCTGCGTGGGTTTACTCCGGGCACTCCGGTTTCCTACCACATGCCAAAAACATGCAAGTTAGGTTAATTGGCATCAAAACTGGGGATTCTAAATTGTCCTTAGGTATGGATGCGAGAGTGAATGGTTGTCTGTCTCTCTGTGTTGGCCCAGCGATGGACTGGCGATCTGTCCAGGGTGTACCCTGCCTCTCGCCCAAAGATGCTGGGATAGGCTCCAGCCCCCCTCGCGACCCGAAAGGATTAAGCGGTAGAAGATGGATGGATGGATACTACCCTATTATCCTAACAGAGCACTACACTTCCAAAATGCTGGATTACTTGTAATACCTAGAATCTCCAAAAGTACAATGGGAGGCAGAGCCTTCAGTTATCAAATTCCTCTCCTGTGGAACCAGCTGCCAATCTGGATTCGGGAGTCAGACTCGATCTCTGGTTTTAAGAATATTGTTAAAACCTTCCTTTTTGACATAACCTACAATTAGGGAGGGATCCTGTGTCTCTGAACCCTCCCTTAGTTATGCTGCTAATTACCTCCGCCAGGCCGAAAAGGCCAGGAGGAGGTTATGTTTTTGCCGGGGTTTGTCTGTTTGTTTGTCTGTCTGTCTGTCTGTCTGTCTGTCTGTCTGTCTGTCTGTCTGTTGGTTAGCAAGATAACTCAAAAAATCTTGGACGCATTTCCATGAAACTTTCAGGCGTTGTTGGAAATGGTACAAGGAAGAACTGATTACATTTTGGGGATGATCCGCATCACCGTCTGCATACAGGAATTTTTTAAAGCATTTTTCCACACTGTGACATATGGCCATTTCCAACATGTGCGCAGGCGCAATGGACGGCGCTGGGCGTCGTGTCTGACCAACACAAACTCCGCCTTCTTCAACGTTTTAGCCACAAAAGCATGCGGAAAACACTGGTAGCCTGGGCCCGCCAGCCATAGGCGCTGCGCACATTGCGCTGCTTGTCGCGTCTGACCAACACAAACTCCGCGTTCTTCAACGTTTTAGGCACAAAAGCACGCGGAAAACACTGCTGGCCTGGGCCCGCCAGCGTGCCCGCTTTTTCTGCAACGCTGCAAAACCTGACACGGCCACCTGTCCGCTGCCCGATTATTTGCCACAAATTCCCCGCCCAGCTATAGGCGCTGCGTAAAAACGACCTCTCTGCCGGGGAAAATTCTAAATTCTGTTTTGCCGCCGAGCGCAACCCCAATATAATATAAAACCCACGGCAACCTGTCTAACCAATCTGCATCCGTCAGTAGAGGAGATGGACACACCAACACTTCAGTTTATTACCTCCGCCAAGGAGGCAATGCTTTTACAACCGTAAAACGGGGCTATAAGGGACGGCGGGATAATCTGGGACACTTTTCTAAATGTAATTCTGCTTTTTTAATTTTGCTTCCGCCTACATTTGATGAAGGATTCATGGATATTTGACAATAAAAACACAACTCAGCGTCCTGCTCAAAATAAAAAAAGCAGAATTACATTTAAAACATTTCCCACAAAAGTGTCCCTTATTAACCCGCCGTCCCTTATAGCCCCGTTTTACACTACTGAACCACTAATCCTATCACTATCACATTGATTGTCATTCATTAATTGTCTGTTTATTGCACTGTCCATGTCAAATAAACAAATAATCATTGTGAATCCAATTGCTAGTCATATCTTTTCATGCTCAGGGAATCTGAAAACGTACACACAAACACTGTATGGGGGGAACTGTGCCGCTTGGCGGAGGTCTGCGCTCTCTGAGTGCTTTTCTAGTTACCGCTGCCAAGGAGGTTATGTAATCGGGGTGGTCTGTCTGTCTGTCTGTCTGTTAGCAGGATTACGCAAAACCTACTGAATGGATTTTGATGAAATTTTCACCAGAGGTAGCCCTCGGGCCAAGGATGAACCCATTAAATTCTGGTGATGATCTGAGAGTGCATACCTCCACCAAGGCCTTTGTTTATATTTGTGCAGCAGGATTACACAAAAATTACTGAATGGATTTGGATGAAATTTTTACCAGAGGTGTTTCTTGGGCTACAGAGGAACCCATTATATTCTGGTGATGATCTGACCATGCATACCTCCTCCAAGGTTCTTAACTTCTCACAGAGTGTTAGCAAGAATACTCCAAAACTACTGGATGGATTTGGATGATATTTTTACCAGAGGTGGTCCTTGGGCTAGAGAGGAACCCATTACATTTTGGTGATGATCTGAAAACGCATACCTCCACCAAGGCTCTTATCTTCTCACAGTGTGTTAGCAAGAATCCTCCAAAACTACTGGATAGACCTTGCTGCAATTTTCGCCAGAACTGGCTCGTGGCCTACACATGAACCCATTAAATTTTGGAGGTGATCCATGATGGACGGAAGGAGCCTTGGCAAAGGTGTGTGGTATCTGAGTGCTTTTCTAGTTACCTCCACCAGGCCGCAGGCCGCAGGAGGTTATGTTTTTGCCAGCGTTTGTCTGTTTGTCTGTCTGTTGGTTAGCATGATAACTCAAAAAGTTTTGGACGGATTTCTATGAGACTTTCAGGCGTTGTTGGAAATGGTACAAGGAAGAACTGATTAAATTTTGGGGATGATCCGGATCACCGTCTGGATACAGGAATTTTTTAAAGGATTCTTTAACATTGTGAGATACGGCCATTTTCAACATGTGTGCAGGCGCAATGGAGGGCGCTGGTCGTCGTGTCTGACGAACACGAACTCCGCGTTCTTCAAAGTTTTAGGCACAAAAGCACGCGAAAAACAGTGGTGGGCCGGCCCCGGCAGTGTGCCTGTGTTTGCGCTACGCTGCAAAAGCTGAGACGGGCAGCTGTCCGGCGCGGGGTTATTTGGCAGAAATTCCCCGGGCAGCCATAGGGGCTGCGCAAAAACAAGCTCTCTGCCGGGGAAGCTTCCAAATCCTCTTTTGCCGTGGAGCGCAACCCCAATATAAAACCCACGGCAACCTGTCTACCCAATTTGCAGCCGCCAGTGAAGCCCTGAGTGCTGCTTTCAGTGATCTATGAAAACGCTCGCATAACCCATTGGCCTGTGGGTTGTACGCGGTTGTGTGATGAACTGCAATGCCCGCAGCCTGGGAGTTTGAAGATGGAGGAGATGGACACAACAGCAACACTTCAGTTTATTACCTCCACCAAGGAGGTAATGCTTTTACTACTGAACCACTAATCCTATCATTGTGAATCCAATTGCTAGTCATATGTTTTCATGGTCAAGGAATCTGAAAATGTACACACAAACACTGTATGGGGGGGAACTGTGGCGCTTGGCGGAGGTCTGCGCTCTCCGAGTGCTTTTCTAGTTGTTTAATGCTGCTAATAGTTTTTTTGATAAACTATGTTTTTTCTCTCTGCCCAATGTGTCATCCCCCCCCCCCCTCTTTACCCTCCACTGCATGACAGGTGCCTTGCATGGCTGCCGCATCATTAGGAAGCGCTTATCGAGCGCACCTAATGTCAAGTCAAATTCCTCGTATGTGTAAAACATGCTTGGCAATAAAGCTCATTCTGATTCTGATTCTGATTCTAATAGGTTTAGACAGCCGGGGGACCCCCAATAATTGCACTGGGCTTCACTCCTTTCTTCACTCTCAAGGAAATATTTTTGCTGGTCATTAACATCTGTTTGTTCTCTCCCATAGATTGAGTCCACATAGTGCTGTTTGCTCTCTGCATGTCTCTTCTTTTCATCTTCTCTATCCCCTCACCCCCCAGCCAGTCGCAGCAGATGACTGCCCCTCCCTGAGCCTGGTTCTGCTGGAGGTTTCTTCCTATTAAAAGGGAGTTTTTCCTCTCCACCGTTGCCAAATGCTGCTCACAGGGGATCGCCTGATTGCTGGGGTCTTTCTGCAATTGTGGGGGTTTCCTCTACAGTTGAAAGTGCTATGAGATGACTGTTGTTGTGAAATGGTGCTATTGTGGAGTGTGTCAAATAAGAGGCAGATCCATGGTTTATTACACACTTCACATCTCACAAGCACAGAACAGAATGAATGAATTCAACCAGCTCTCCTCTCTCCTCTCAAATCCTCTTCACACGTTTCATGGAGTTTTTCCCTCACACAGCATGACATCTACACCACACAGCATTCAACCCCCTATGCCTCTGACTCCTTCCTGCTATATCTCCAGGAACTCTCTGGGCATTGTTCTCCCATGTTTATTCCTTGTCTCTGTCTAAGATGCTGCATAACCCCATCCTACACCCCCCCGCCAGCGTCTAAGATAGAACATTAGTCCATACGCTCTCTTGGCTTCATCCTCCTCCCATATCTGCTGTAACTGGGGTTTACCGTCTCCGTGGCGCTGCTGTGCCGGTGGGGGGCTGCTGGGAGTATGTCTGACTGCGGGTGGGCCGTGGCAAGTGGGGGGGGACTTCGCCCTGTCCTTGTGGCTGCTCAGTTGCATCGCTTCCCTGGGGAGCTCTCCCTGGGGGTCTTCCACGCTGAGGGGCCCTAGCCAACAGCACTTGCTCATCCGCTGCTACAAAGGCGGGTTTGAGTCTGTCTATGCCAATTTTCTCCTGTCTACCCCCCAAGTCTAGCACAAAATGCTTATCCCCTGTTTCCAACACTCTGAACGGTCCATCATAGGGTGGGTGCAATGGAGGGCGGTGGGCGTCGTGTCTGACGAACACGAACTCCGCGTTCTTCAAAGTTTTAGGCATGAAAACACGCGGAAAACAGTGGTGGGCAGGGCCCAGCAGCGTGCCTGTGTTTGCACTACACTGCAAAAGCTGAGACGGACAGTTGTCTGGCGCGGGATTATCTGGCAGAAATTCCCCGGCCAGCCGTAAGGGCTGCACAAAAACCAGCTCTGCCGGGGAAGCTTCCAGATCCTCTTTTGGCATGGAGCGCAACCCCAATAAAACCAACAGCAACCTGTCTACCCAATTTGCATCCGTCAGTGAAGCCCTGAGTGCTGCTTTCAGCGATCTATGAAAATGCTCGCATAACCCATTGGCCTGTGGGTTGTATGCGGTTGTGCGATGAATTGTAACACCCAGGCTGCAGGCCATCGCAGACCAGAGATTGGAAACAAATTGAGGGCCCCTGTCGGACGTAATGTCCAACGGGACTCCAAAACGCGCCACCCATGCTGTTAAAAAAGCGCGTGCTACGTCTGCGGACGTGGTTGCCGCCAGTGGGACTGCTTCTGGCCAGCGCGTGGTGCGGTCCACCACTGTCAGGAGTTGCGTGCACCCCTGTGATGGTGGGAGGAGGCCCATGAGGTCCACGTGAACATGGTCGAACCTCTTAGCTGGTACCCGAAACGGCTCCAAGGGAGCCTTCGTGTGCCTGTGTACCTTGGCTCGTTGGCACACCACACAGGCTGCAGCCACTCTTTTACTTGTTTGCGTAGGCTCGGCCACACAAACTTCTCTCCCACCATTTCGACAGACGCATGCACTCCTGGGTGCACCAGAATGTGAACTGACTCAAACACGCGGCGGCGCCACGCGACCGGGACCACCGGACACGGGCGTCCCGTGGAGACATCGCAGATTAGGGGGGGCGTGCCGTCTTGCAGCACTCTGCTCTCCAGCCTTAACCCTGTTGGTCCAGACTGGAGCGTGCGCACGTCTGCATCACTAATCTGCTCCGCGGCCATGGCTGGGCAATCTATCCCCACATAGACCGGGGCCACCACGGCATGCAAGAGGCAGTCCACCACCACATTCAGTTTACCCGACACATGCTGAATATCGGTAGTAAACTCTGAGATCGCAGCCAGCTGTCTCTGCTGCCGGCCCGACCACGGTTCTGAAACCTTGGCCATCGCGAACGTTAGTGGCTTGTGATCCACGAACGTGGTGAAGTTGCGCCCTTCCAGCCAGAACTGGAAGTGGCGTATGGCCAGGTGGAGAGCCAGCAACTCTCTGTCGAACGCACTGTATTTATGTTCGCTGTCGCGCAAAGTTCTGTTGAAAAAGGCGAGCGGCTGCCAAGCCCCGGCGACGGGCTGCTCCACGACAACCCCTATGGCCATGTCTGAATCGTCGGTGGTGAGCGCTATCCGGGCTGCCGGGTCCGGATGCACCAGCAGTGCGGCGTATGCCAGGGCTGCTTTAACCTCCGAGAACGCCTGGGGTCCATTCGACCCTATCCGCGGGTTTCTGTCTCTTGAGCGCGGCGTACAATGGTTGCATGAGCTGCGCCGCGTGGGGAAGGAAACGGTTATAAAAGTTCACCATCCCCAAAAATTCCTGCAGCGCCCTGACCGTCTGAGGCTGGGGAAAATCCACCACTGCGTGCACTTTGTCAGGCAGCGGGATCGCTCCTTCCGGCAAGACGCGATGCCCCAAAAAATCAATCTCCGTCACGCCAAACTGGCATTTCGCCGGGTTGATTATTAACCCATGCTCCTCCAACCTCCGGTAAAACGTCCTGAGGTGGGTTTCGTGTTCATCTTCGGATGCACTGGCTACCAGGATAGCGTCCAGGTAGACGAACACGAATGGGAGATCGCGCAGCACTGCATCCATCATGTGCTGGAACGTCTGTGCCACGTCTTTTAACCCGAATGGCATGAGCAGGAACTCGAATAAACCGAACGGAGTTATTACCGCTGTTTTGGGTATGTCCTCTGTGCGCACTAGGACTTGGTGGTGACCGCGGACCAGGTCTATTTTGGAAAAATGCATGCTCCGGCGAGGTAGATGGAAAAATCCTATATGTGGGGAATCGGGTAGCAGTTGTGTGCTGTGGCGTTGTTCAACCTGCGGAAATCACTGCACGGTCGCCACGCTCCCTCAGCCTTAGGGACCATGTGTAGCAGGGATGCCCATGGGCTGTTCGAACACCTGATGATGCCCAACCTTTCCAGGTTGGTGAACTCCTCGCGCGCTATGGCCAGTTTAGCTGTGTCCAAGCGCCGAGGTCTAGCAAAAACGGGCGGCCCGGTGGTGGTGATAAAGTGCTCCACCCCGTGTTTAGTGATGGCCACTGAAAACGTCGGGACCGTGAGTGCTGGGAACTGAGTGAGCAGTGCATGGACCTTACCGCCTGTAGCTGTGACGTTGGCTTGTGCTGTTGGCCGGGTCACTCGAGCTATACAGGGGAGAGAGTCAAAGGACAGTGCATTAACCAGGAGCCTGTTAGCAACATCAACCGGTAAACCATGTGCACACAGAAAATCAGCCCCAGTATATGGTAATTCAGTGCTGCTACGACAAAAGTCCACTCATATGTACGGCCGTGTAGAGATAAGATCAGTGTCCTCTCACCAAAGGTCTTAATTTCCGAGCTGTTTGCTGCCAACATCACGGGGCCGCAAGGTCCTGCCAGCCGGTCAGGCGTAGGTCGGCAGGATGAAGCTCTTCTGGGCTCCGGTGTCCATGAGGAAATGCCTCCCCGAGCGCGCGTCCATCAAGTAGAGCAGCTTGTTCTCTTCACCGAGGGCCGCAGCTGCTACCGACTGCCGGCCTCGGCGTTTTCCTGAGCGCTTGAATTGGCACGGTGGCGCACATCTGCGTGCGTTCTCTCCGAAGCGGTGGTGGTAGAAACAGAGCGTGTCTCTCTGCAGCTCCTTGGCCCCAGCTGCTGCTACCGTCGGTGGCTCCTCGCCTCCTCTGGTCGTCTCGCTGGGCTCCGCCGCTGCCGCGTTGACTGTGATCACCCGGCTGGTGAGGATGATCCTGTCTGCCTCCTGGGCTAGCGCACGGTAGTCACGCGCGGCCAGCAACGGCGAATTGGCCAGAACCGCTCTCGCCACTGTTGGAAGGTTCTGGAGGAACAGGTGGGCAAACAGAAAGTGCCCGTTGTCCGTGCCCATTAATGCCAGCATCTTCTCCATCAGGTCAACGGCCAAACCATCTCCTAACTCGGTCCTTCTCAGGAGCCTCTCCGCTCTCTCACATTCCGAGAGCGTGTAGCGCCGGGTGAGCGCAGCCTTGAGCGCTTCATATTTGTTGCTGGCTGGTGGCTGATCAAGCAGGCTCGCTACCTGCTGAGCTGTGCGGGCGTCCAGCGCTGCGACCACATGGTAGAATCTGGTGTCATCTGCCGTTACTCCCCGGAGGGCGAACTGGGCCTCGGTGTGGTGGAACCAAGAGCGTGGGTTGTGCTGCCAGAAATCCGGTAGCTTGACTGAAACCGCACACGCGTGGCTGGGGGTTCCAGTCCGGGCTGTCTGTGGGATGGCTGCTGCCTTGCTGGGGCTTCCCGACCGGGCCGGCTCTGGGGTTCTTGCCTCGTGTTCCATAATACGTCTTGGGTCACCAGTGTGGAGTGTGTCAAATAAGAGGCAGATCCATGGGACAGACGGTTTATTACACACTTCACATCTCACAAGCACAGAACAGAATGAATGAATTCAACAAGCTATCCTCTCTCCCCTCAAATCCTCTTCACACGTTTCAAGGAGTTTTTCCCTCACAAAGCATGACATCTACATCACACAGCATTCAACCCCCTATGCCTCTGACTCCTTCCTGCTATATCTCCAGGAACTCTCTGGGCATTGTTCTACCATGTTTATTCCTTGTCTCTGTCTAAGATGCTGCATAACCCCTCTTACACCATATAAATAAAGTTGAATTTAATTGAATTGAATTGAAATACTTTGCAAGCAGTTTCATGAAATGGTCAGTCAGAAAACAACTCAAACTGGCTCGGACGTCACCTGGGTTAACAAGGTCAGGAGTTCCTGGCAGCGGAGGGCGAAGGACAGAGCTGTGTGGAGGAATCTGATCAGACCTAAATGAAACAAACAAAAACAAACGCTGAAATAGCACGGCAAGCACGGATGCTGAAAAGACAAAATAAGATACAGGCAACCTGGACAAGAAATTGTAGAATTTGGATAAAACAAAATGGAACACCTGAGCAAGCAAAGAGTATAATGATCAGAGATGTTACTGACTTAGATAAATACAGATGAACACTGATTAAGAAAATTATGAGTCAATGATAATCCATATTCACACACACGGTAAGAATAGTTCTTTTGATATACCATGCCAAAGTACTTTAAAAAAAAATAAGCAAAACAAACATAAACTTATGACTGACTTGAGTAGACATCAATTATCCCCAGTTGGAGGAAGTCATTTGACACAGAGTGAGGAAACTCAAACTCTGAAAATATGCCATTATGCTGAACATAAACCACAAGAGATGGAGAATGATATTGATCCTGATAACCACTTTTTCAATAATATCCATAATCATTGTGAATATTACACTGAAAAGCAATTCAAAAGTCAAGTGCAACTAGATGGTAAACTGTCAATAATATACTTCAACAGCAGAAGTCTTAACAAAAACTTTCCACAGATTCAGGACTATTTAAAACAGCTTGACAGAAAATTTACAGCTATTGCAGTCTCTGAAACCTGGCTTAATGAAGAGCAGGCTCCCCTGATGGCAATAGAGGGATATCAGATGTTTTATATTAACAGAACTCAAAAAAAGGGTGGTGGTGTTGCACTGTATATTGATGACCTGTATAGGTGTAAGCTTGTAAATGGAATGTCCTTTGCACTACCAGGGATCTTGGAATGTGTTACTGTTGAGATTGACCAAGATAAAACAAAAAATCTAATTATAAGTTGTATATATAGAATGCCGGGAACTTGCATTGAGACATTCAGAGATAAATTAGTCGAGCTGTACTATAATATTACTAGTAAGAAAATGGTTGTAATTTGTGGTGATTTCAATGTTGATTTACTAAATCCACATCAACAAAATGTAGTTACAGAGTTCATGAACTCTATGTACAGTATGAGTCTATATCCCACAATAACACATCCCAGTAGAATCACAGTTCACACTGCTACACTTATTGACAACCTGTTTGTCAATGTTATTGATAAGAAAATAGAAAGTGGATTATTGATAAATGATATAAGTGACCACTTGCCAACCTTTGCACTTATCCATGGCCACACGGGGGCCAATACAGAAAAAATTTTAAAATCGTTCAGATACAAATCACAAAATGCAATCAGTTCTTTTAAAGAAGACTTGCTGAAGCAAGACTGGACAGAAGTCTATGTATCAGATGTAAATGAAGCCTATGACACATTTATAAACATTGTAACCACTCTTTATGAAAAAAACTGTCAATTAGTAAAAAAAAAGCTTAAACATAAATTTGCTGATAAGCTATGGTTAACCAAAGGATTACAAAAGGCGTGTAAAAAGAAACATTTATTATATAAAGCTTTCCTAAAGAAAAGGACAAAAGAAGCAGAGCAGCGGTATAAAACATACAAAAATAAGTTAACATATATAATAAGATGTAGTAAGAGAGACTATTACAGTAAAGAACTGGAGAAAAACAAAGACAATATTAAAAATACATGGACAATACTTAACAGTATTCTTGGAAATAAAAGCAGAAATACAAGCAACCCAACCGATATTTCAAAAAAAAAATAAAATGACTCAGAGTGTGAATGCAGCTTCACCTGCAGAGGAATTTAATAACTTTTTTGTTAACATTGGTCCTAATTTGGCTCGAGAAATACCCATTACGGCACCTACAGGTGATACAATATGCAATAGCACTGCTATAAAAGACTCCATTTTCATAAAGAACACAGACGAGAGAGAGCTCATTGAAACTGTTAAATCGTTTAAAAGTAAAACATCTACGGACTGTGATGGTATTGACATGCTCTTAGTCAAAACTGTTATTGAATGCTTAGTGAAACCACTGACGTATATCTGTAACCTGTCTCTCCAATCAGGTATATTTCCCAATGCAATGAAAATAGCTAAGGTAACTCTGATATACAAGACGGGTGACAGAGGGGAATTCTCAAACTATAGACCAATTTCACTATTGCCACGATTTTCCAAGATACTTGAAAAAATATTCTATGAGAGAATTGACAACTTCATACTGAAGAATAATTTATTGTGTGAGGAGCAATATGGGTTCAGACACAAGAGGACAACTGCATTTGCTCTAATGGAATTTACAGAAAAAATATCAACAGCCATTGAAAATAAAGAGTGTTCAGTTGGAGTATTCCTGGATCTTAAAAAAACATTTGATACAGTGGATCATAATTTATTATTAAAGAAACTACAAAATTGTGGTATTAGGGGGTAGCACTGACCTGGTTAAGTAGTTACTTAAAGAATAGATATCAGTATGTATGTGTTGGTAACAAAAACTCACAGTTACTGAAGGTTACTTGTGGAGTCCCACAGGGTTCAGTTTTGGGGCCATTATTATTCAATATGTATATAAATAATATATGTAAAGTTTCAGAAAAAATGGACTTAATATTGTTTGCCGATGACACTAATCTATTATGCAGTGGAAACAATTTGGAACAACTTTTGGATACACTCGGAAAGGAATTAGGAAAGCTTAAACTGTGGTTTGATTCAAACAAATTAACGCTCAATTTAAGTAAGACAAAATTTATAGTTTTTAACAACCATCACAACAACTCAGCATCTAAACTCAGTGTAAATGGTGTAGAGATTGAAAGGGTATCTGAAACTAAATTTCTTGGAGTAATAATTGATAATAAACTGTGTTGGAAGTCACATATTAATTATATTAAAGGTAAAATATCCAAATCAATTGCAATATTACACAGAGTGAAATATTTGCTGAATCAACCCACACTATATACCTTGTATCATTCATTAATACTCCCATACATGACATATTGTAATGAAGTATGGGGAAATACATATAAAACAAACATATATCCAGTCTTTATGCTTCAGAAGAGAGCTATTAGAATAATAAACAAAGCTGCTTACAGGGAACCAACAAACTCACTTTTTCTTAAATTAAAAGCTCTCAAGTTGAAAGATCTGGTTGACTTTAAAACTGCAGTAATAATGTTTAAAGTGAAGAATCTATCACTGCCCACAAATATCCAAAAGTTGTTCCAAATAAGGGAGAAACAATATCATTTCAGAGGAACATGTATATTTCAAAAACCTTCAGTGAGAACAACCACCAAGCAACACTGTGTTTCAGTGCAAGGAGTCAGATTATGGAACGATTTTGGACCTGAATTAAAATCATGTACAACGCTTGGACAATTTAAACAAAAACTAAAGGAAGAAATACTCCAAACATATTTACAAGATGACATGTAAAATCACATAAGGATTGTCATATCCAGTCTGCGTTGTGTTGTTGCTTAGTTGTTGTTTTTTTGTCACGTTTTGTCTTAGCTTTGTTCTGAATTGTAATCGCTCTTGTTTTGTTTTTCTTTTGAATTCTTGGATGGAATATGGGTGGGCAATATAAGCTGCGGCTTCAGCCATCACCCATTTCGGAAAACTTTTGTTGAACTGTATAATCAGTGGAGTTATTGTCTAATTTGACCTTGTTGGATTTTCTTTCCCCCTTTTGCTATATTATTCAGTTCCTTTTAACCTGTACTAACCGAAATAAAGATTCATTCATTCATTCATTCAAAAAAACAAACAGTCATTCTCGCCCCCGACAGACTGCTATGATGATGGTAAGTGTAACAAAATTAAGCTAATGTAATTACTAATTGAATATTTATGATAAAGTCAAAACTTCTGTTTGTCCATTATTGTAAATATGAAACTTTAAGTGTCTGTATATACTGAATATGCTAAAATAATTTTAGTAAGTATTTTTTGACATTTTCTGAGTTGACTTTAGTAAATATGGTTAAAAAAATCTATTCATTCATTCATTCATTTTGTTTTAGCTCAATGACTGTATTCACTGATTGCGGTTGTTGATTAGAATTTCATTTTTTGACTTGTTTTACAACTACTAGATGAACAGTAAAGCATTCTATGGTGCAAGACCACACACTCTTATGGCCCTTGTACCCAAAAATCCTCAAGACTCTGATGCTGATCTGAGTGATGACGATGACCGATTAGAGGATCCTGATTATCACCCGACACAAGCAGAAGGTACAGGTGACGTTCTTTTGAATTCCTAGATGAAGAGGAGGCTTCCACAACAAGCAGATCTTCCACGCAGCTGCCTCGTAAGAGGAGCAGCAAAGGCAAACGGACCCTAATAACAGTTTCCGTGGAGGAACCAGGGGACAGCCCTGACCCAAGTTCCCAGTCAGGCCCAAACAAAAGCACGAGAAGAATCTGGAAGCATGAAGACATTGATGGATTCCAGATTCTGGATTCAAGATTTGAACCCCCTGAGGCTGTACAACACACCCTTTCATTCTTCAAAATGATCTTCAGTGATGAGATGATCCCCCTCATGGATCATCACCTTATCATGGTTGGGGGGGGGGGGGGGGGGGGTTTGCGTGCCCCAGTGATCCCAGGAGCTATGTTGTCCGGGGCAATTTGCCTCTGATAGGGTCACCCAAGACAAACTGGTCCTGGGTGAAGGGCCAGACTAAGAATGATCCAACAGACTCTCATGATAAATTCTATATCAAGGATTCAGTGTACCCTGCCCAGTATGGGGTTCCCGGGGCCCCACCCTGGAGCCAGGCCTGGGGGAGGGGCTCGAAGGCTAGCGTCTGGTGGCTGGGTTTCCACCCATGGGACCTGGCCGGGCTCAGCCCGAAGGAGTTACATGGGTCCGCCCTCCAGTGGGCTCACCACCTGCAGGAGGGATCATGGGGGTCCGGTGCTATTCAATTCAATTCAATTCAATTCAACTTTATTTATATAGCGCCATTTCACAACAACAGTCATCTCATAGCACTATCAACTGTAGGGGGGACCCCCACAGTTGCAGAAAGACCCCAGCAATCAGGCGATCCCCTGTGAGCAAGCACTTGGCGACGGTGGAGAGGAAAAACTCCCTTTTAACAGGAAGAAACCTCCAGCAGAACCAGGCTCAGGGAGGGGCAGTCATCTGCTGCGACTGGCTGGGGGGTGAGGGGATAGAAAAGAAGAAAAGAACAGACATGTAGAGAGCAAACAGCACCATGGGGACTCAATCTATGGGAGAGAACAAACAAATGTTAATGACCAGCAAAAAAAAAAATATTTCATAGAGAGTGAGGAAAGGAGTGAGGCCCAGTGCATTACTGGAGGTCCCCCGGCTGACTAAACCTATTAGCAGCATAACTAAGGGAGGGTTCAGAAACACATGATCCCTCCCTAATTGTAGGCTATATCAAAAAGGTAGGTTTTAGCCCTATTCTTAAAAACAGAGATCGAGTCTGACTCCCGAATCCAGATTGGCAGCTGATTCCACAGGAGAGGAGCTTGATAACTGAAGGCTCTGCCTCCCATTGTACTTTTGGAGATTCTAGGTATTACAAGTAAACCTGCATTTTGGGAGCGTAGTGCTCTGTTAGGATGATACGGTAGTATCAGATCTTTTAAATAAAAAGGAGCCTGATTGTTTAGAGCTTTGTAAGTAAGAAGAAGGATTTTAAACTTAATTCTAAACTCTATGGGAAGCCAATGAAGGGAGGCCAGAACCGGAGAGATATGATCTCTCTTTCTAGTACCTGTTAAAACTCTTGCTGCAGCATTTTGGATCAGCTGAAGACTTTTTAAAGATGTTTTAGGACAGCCTGATAATAAAGAATTACAATAATCTAATCTCGAGCTAACAAAAGCGTGGATCAGCTTCTCAGCATCACTCTGAGACAAGATGCTCCTAATCTTGGCAATATTACGCAAATGATAGAAGGCAGTCTTAGAAACAAATTTAATATGTGAATTGAAGGACAAATCCTGATCAAAAATAACTCCAAGGTTCCTCACAGAGCTATTAAGAGAAAGAGTAACTGCATCAAAACTGAAAGTTTGATTTGGAAAGGAATTTCTAAGGTTTTTTGGACCAACAAGAATGACTTCAGTCTTATCTGAATTTAATAGCAGGAAATTACAAGTCATCCAAGCTTTGATTTCCTTAAGACAGGCTTCTAACTTGGCTAATTGATTAGTATCATCTGGCTTCATTGACAAGTATAATTGTGTGTCATCTGCATAACAGTGAAAATGTATACAGTGCTTTCTAATAATGTTGCCTAACGGAAGCATATATAAACTAAAAAGAGTAGGGCCAAGCACAGATCCCTGTGGAACTCCATGACTAAGCTTTGAGCTGAGAGAAAACTCATCATTTACATGAACAAACTGGAACCTATCAGATAAATAAGATGTAAACCACTGCAACGAAGTTCCATTAAGTCCAACATAGTGTTCTAATCTATCAAGTAGAATATTATGATCAATAGTATCAAAAGCTGCACTAAGATCTAAAAGGACAAGTACAGAAACTAGTCCATTATCAGACGCAATGAGGAGGTCGTTAGTGACCTTCGCTAAGGCTGTTTCAGTACTATGATGGATTCTAAACCCAGATTGAAACTCCTCAAGTAAACCATTTCCCTGCAGGTGGTCAAATAATTGCGTAGCAACAACTCTTTCTAAGATAACAATGCTATGTGGATTAGGTGGCGGTCAAAGGCGGAGACCTTGACGGAGTGATCCCAAGCTTTCTAAACTGGCTTTTGGTACGTGGAATGTCACCTCTCTGGTGGGGAAGGAGACTGAGCTGGTGTACGAGGTTGAGAGATACTGGCTAGATATAGTCGGCCTCACCTCAAAACACACAGCTCTGGTTCTGGAACCAGTCTCCTAGAGAGGGGCTGGAGCGTGGCCTTTTCTGGAGGTACCCTGGGCGAGAGGCGATGAGCAGGGGTGGGTATTCTTGTATCCCCCCACCTTGCTGCCCCTATATTGGAGTTTTCCCCGGTGGACGAAAGGGTTGCTTCCCTGCGCCTTCAGGTTGGGAGACGGGTCCTGACCATCATGATGTTTCAGAGTACCCACCCTTTTTGGAGTCTGTGACTGGGGTGCTGGAGGGTGCTCCTCTTGCAGACTCCATTGTCCTACTGGGGGACTTCAATGCTCATGTGGGCAACGACAGTGAAACCTGGAGGGGGGTGATTGGGAGAAACGGCCTGCCTGATCTGAACCCAAGTGGTGTTCAGTTATTGGACTTCTGTGCTAACCACAGTTTGTCCATAACAAACACCATGTTCAAACATAAGGGTGTCCATATGTGCACCTGGCACCAGGACACCCTAGGTCGCAGGTTGATGATCGATTTTGTTATTGTGTCATCAGACCTGTGACCGTATGTCTTGGACACTCGGGTAAAGAGAGGTGCAGAGCTGTCAGCTGATCACCACCTGGTGGTGAGTTGGATCCAATGGCAGGGGAGGATGCCATTCAGACCTGGTAGACCCAAACGTATAGTGAGGGTGTGCTGGGAACGTCTGGCTGAGGCCTCTGTCCGGGAGGTCTTCAACTCCCACCTCCGGAAGAACTTCAACCACATTGCGAGGGAGTCTGGAGACATGGAGTCTGAATGGGCCATGTTCTCCACCTCTGTTGTTGAAGCGGCGGCCCAGAGCTGCGGCTGCAAGGTGGTCGGTGCATCTCGTGGTGGCAACCCCTGAACCAAGTGGGGGACACCAGTGGTGAGGGTGGCCATCAAGCTGAAGAAGGAGTCCTATCAAGCTTGGTTGGCTTATGGGACTCCCGAAGCACCTGAGGTGTACCGGTAGGCCAAGCAGAGTGCAGCTCGGGTGGTTGCTGAAGCAAAAACCCAGGTATGGGAGGAGTTCGGTGAGGCCATGGAACAAGACTTTCAGTCGGCCTCGAAGAAATTCTGGCAAACTGTCCGGCAGCTCAGGAGGGGAAAGCAGCTCCCTGTCCACACTGTGTATGGTGCGGATACGACACTGTTGACTTCGACTGGGGATATCGTAAGGCGGTGGAAGGAATACTTCGAGGATCTCCTCAATCCCACTGAAACGCCTTCCACAGAGGAATCAGGGTTTGGGGACAAGGAAGATGACTTGCCTATCACAGGGGCTGAGGTCGCCAATGTGGTTAAAAATCTCCTTGGTGGCCGGGCCCCGGGGGTGGACGAGATTCGCCCTGAGTACCTCAAGGCCCTGGATGTTGTAGGGCTGTCATGGTTGACACACCTCTGCAACATTGCGTGGAGGTCGGGGGCAGTGCCTTTGGCATGGCAAACCGGGGTGGTGGTTCCTCTCTTCAAAAAAGGGGACCAGAGGGTGTGCTCCAACTTTAGAGGGATCATACTCCTCAGCCTCCTTGGGAAGGTCTATGCCAAGGTACTGGAGAGGAGAGTCCGGCCGTTGGTCAAACCTCGGATTCAGGAGGAGCAATGTGGTTTTTGTCCTGGCTGTGGCACATCGGACCAGCTCTTTACCCTCTCGAGAATTCTCGAGGGTTCATGGGAGTGTGCCCAACCAGTTTACATGTGTTTTGTGGACTTGGAGAAGGCATTTGACCACGTCCCTCGTGGTTTTTTGTGGGGGATGCTTCGGGAGTATGGGGTATTGGGCTTGTTGTTACGAGCTATTCGGTCTCTGTATGACCGTTGTGAAAGTTTGGTTCGTATTGCCAGCACTCGGTCGGAGTCATTCCCAGTGAGAGTTGGACTCCACCAGGGCTGCCCTTTGTCACCGATCCTGTTCATAATTTTTATGGACAGGATTTCTAGACGCAGCCAGGGAATGGAGGGTGTCATGCTTGCTGACCACAGGATCTCATCTCTGTTGTTTGCAGATGATGTTGTCCTGTTGGCTTCATCCAGCAATGACCTACAGCTCTTGCTGGGATGGTTTGCCGCTGAGTGTGAAGTGGCTGGGATGAGAATCAGCACCTCCAAGTCCGAGTCCATTGTTCTCAGCCGGATAAAGGTGGATTGTCCTCTCTGGGTTGGGGACAGGCTCCTGCCCCAAGTGGAGGAGTTTACGTATCTTGGGGTCTTGTTCACGAGTGAGGGGAGAATGGAGTGAGAGATTGACAGACGGATTGGAGCAGCATCTGCAGTGATGTGGACGTTGTACCGGTCTATTGTGGTGAAGAGGGAGCTTAGTTCTAAGGCAAAGCTGTCAATTTACCAGTCAATCTACGTTCCTACTCTCACCTATGGTCACGAGCTTTGGGTAATGACCGAAAGAACAAGATCGCGGATACAAGCGGCTGAAATGAGCTTTCTCCGTAGGATTGCTGGACTCACCCTCAGAGATAGGGTGAGGAGCTCAGTCACCCGGGAGAGGCTTAGAGTAGAACCGCTGCTCCTCCACATTGAAAGGAGTCAGTTGAGGTGATATGGGCATCTTATCAGGATGCCTCCTGGACGCCTCCCACTTGAGGTGTTTCAGGCACGTCCCGCTGGGAGGACACCCCGGGGCAGACCCAGAACTCAGTGGAGAGACTATGTCTCCCAGCTGGTCTTGGAACACCGTGGTATCCTCTCTGAAGAGATGGAACAGGTGGCTGGGGAGAGGGAAGTCTGGGCTTCTCTGCTTGAACTGCTGCCTCCGTGACCCGGACCTTGGGAAAAGCAGTAGAAGATGGATGGATGGATGGATGATGAGATCATCGAACATACTGCTCATCATCCAAATTTGTACTTCCTTCAAGTGTTGGGAGATCCAGTTAAGACTAGCCCTGAAGAAACTGAGGATTTCTTGGCCATTGTTCATCCTTGCCCACAGTTTGAACCAAGTCAACAAGCCAGCATCCAGAGTAGGCCGACCATCATTCAGCTCTCCACCACCACAGAAGAAAGGCTACACCCCAAGACCCTCATCCACAACCAGATGTGCGTTATGATAACTTGGTACACTGGCCTTTTCATTCTGACAAGTGGGGATGATGCAACCTTTGTCTTACGGGTGTATCAAGGCGGAAATGTAACAAATGCAATGTTTTCTGTCACAAGCCTCCTTGTGCGTAGTAACGCAGCACATGGAGGAGGGGAAGGATGAATGGATTTACGTGCAGGTTACATCACAACACATTTATGAACAGAGATGATGACAGTTCCAAAAATACAGACTTACAAAAATGCAACAGTGTGCACAAAATAGCTTACCACTGTGCACCGTGGCCACAAGACAAACAACAGAAAAAAACAATGTTACAACTCAGGTCACTTAGAGTCCTCCAGGACACTCGACTGACACAGGAGAGGGAAACTGGGCAACTGTGCCTAAGCGTAGTAGCCTGACTACAAAGAGAAATGCAACAGCTCGTACTCACAGTGCAGGAACAGTCCGAATAGTCCAAGTGTACCAGCAAGCACACACAAACGATAACTACACTGAGGGGAATGGCGACAGTGTAGCTCTCGACTCCCTCACGGACAACACACACATATGGCGGTTAACGTCTGTAGATAATGCACAATGGTCCAGCAGTGCTTGTCTGGCCAAGGCTGCCTAAGTACGAACACTGCCGGCGCCACAAATTGGGCACACCTGGGCGAGGCATGGGAAAGACAATTACAGGGGAGGAATCAGCTTGCTGATGAGAGAGGGGGCATGGTCGGACCGGTGAATGTTAGACAACGCCCACACGAATTTGGGTCAAAGAGGCTGCCTAACAGCCGCAGGTCAGAGCGGTGACTACGGGCACGGAAAAGAAAAAGAACAAAGACATAAACACCACAAGGACTCAAAAGATAACACAATACATAAATCACCCGACACCTGAGACACAGAGAACGGTCAGAGCCGAGCCTACAGGAAACACCTGCTCGGTTCATGACAGTTTTCCTGTGTTTGAACACAAACCAGGAATGCTTTCTAGCATGTCACCATAGGTAAAGGGGATCTGATGCTCAAAAAGCGTTTTTGCTGTTGCACAGTCACATAAATGAAGTCCAAAATATAATGTTTTAATATGTTTGGCAAAGTTTTCCTGTTTTCAGTGTTTTTTCAAAGTTAAAATGGAAATCAACTTTATTGATCCACCAGAAATATGGATCTTGTGTCCCATAAAACTTAAGTGCTGTTGCACCGTTGAGATGCTGAAGTAGGAAATGCAGCTGTTTTTTATGTTTTTGAATGCAAAAATGAATGTTTTGTACTGTAGCACAATCAGAAGTTGACTGATTGTGAGAATTTTGTGCTGTTGCATCTTAAGACAGTTGCAGTTAAGATGACAAAGTTGGAAATGCAATCTTTCATTGTTTGATGCCGTATTTTCCTTTGCTGAAATGAAAACACTTAATATATAGAATCGGTGTGTGACTTTGCCAAAACGATGTCTGCCTCTGTAGTATTCTCTGGGCCCCTCCCCAATCTGACCAGTGATGACATGTTTAGCCGCTCGTCATCCTTGAACCGCTGGCTGTCTGTGTGGTGTCCTGCAAACAACGTGGGCTACATTGACAATTGGAGCTCATTTTGGTGAAAACCTGGACTTATGAGATGAGACAGCATTCATCCCACTTTGGATGGTGCTTCTCATTTATCTAACAATCTGGCATCTTTTTTATCCAAATTTCCAAAACCCTGACTACTCAGAGTTGGGACCAGGAAGCAGAGTCGCAGTCTTACACGCCTCTCTGCAGCTCCTCTTCATCCGCCACCCCTCAGCTTAGCCCCTGTCTTCCCCATCAGAGAATCGTTGTCTGCTCCCTCCAAAGTAAATAAAAACATAATGCATAACCATCCCAAAATGATAAAGCAAAATATTGGTAAAACTCAAACATAAAGCCTCTAAATTGAATGAGTTGGCCTCTGTTCCTCCTCATAATTTAAAAATTAAATGTGGTTTATTAAATATTAGGTCTCTAACTCCCAAGTCTCTGTTAGTCCATGATCTGTTAATTGATCATCAGATTGATTTAACTTCCCTTACAGAGACTTGGTTAGGACAAGAGGATTATGTTGGTTTAAATGAATCAACCCCCTCTGGTTATTTAAACTGTCAAAATCCCAGAAGTTCTGGTCGTGGAGGAGGAGTAGCATCAGTTTACCATTCCAAATTACTAGTTAATGTAAAGCAAAAAACATGTTATAATTCCTTTGAGGGCCTGGTCCTCAGTATTGGGCACTTTAGCAATTCCAGGTTAAACCCAATTTTATTTGCCATAGTTTATCGTCCCCCATCAACCTACTCAGAATTTTTATCCGAATTTTCTGATTTCTTAGCTGATTTAGTGCTGAAATCTGATAGAATAATTATAGTAGGGGACTTTAATATACATGTGGATGTAGATAGTGACTGCCTTAATGTGGCTTTTAATTCAATATTAGACTCGATTGGGTTTTCTCAGAAAGTAGGAAATTCTACTCATTACCTCCACCATACATTGGACCTTGTTCTGACATATGGCATAGAAATAGAAAATCTTGTAGTGTCTCCTCATAACCCTGTACTGTCAGACCATTGTCTGTTAACCTTTGATTTTACTATTTCTGACTATTTGGCTCCTAAAGAAAAATATTATTACAGTAGATGCCTCTCAGATGATGCTGTTTCCAAATTTATGCAGATTGTTTCCTCTATGCCATGTGTCAACACAACGGAAATAAGCTATAGACAGCTTGCTCCTTCTGTAATTGATAACATGGTGGATAGTGTTTCAGCTTCTCTGCATCAGGCTCTAGACTTGGTGGCCCCCTTAAAAAAGAAAAAGTCTAATCAGAGATTTCTAACTCCTTGGTTCAACACAGAAACCTGTAGCTTAAAACAGAAGACTCGTCAATTAGAAAGAAAATGGCGCTCCACTAATTTAGATGAAATCTATTTAGCTTTGAGAAATCATCTTTTAATCTATAAAAAATCTCTTAGAAAAGCTAGAACGAGTTATTATTCTGCATTAATAGAAGAGAACAAGAATAATCCCAGGTTTCTTTTCAGCACTGTAGCCAGGTTGACAAAGAGTCAGGACTCTGTCAATCCTAGCATCCCCTTAGAGCTTACTAGTCAGGACTTTATGAACTTTTTCAATAATAAAATTTCATCCATCAGAGATAAAATCAATCAGATTCTTCCCACAGTTAACTTAAATACTTTAACTACTACAACTCCTTCTATTGATGTCTGTCTTGATGAGTTTACTCCAATCGACCTTTGTGAGTTAGACAAAATAGTTTCCTCATCCAAACCTTCAACTTGTCTTTTAGACCCTATTCCTACCAGGTTATTTAAAGAAGTCTTCCCACTTATTGGTAGCTTTATTCTTCATATAATCAATTCTTCATTAACTTTAGGCCATGTACCGCAGGCTTTTAAAACGGCTGTAATTAAACCCTTACTCAAAAAGCCAACGCTAGATCCAGGAGCTTTAGCTAACTATAGACCAATCTCTAATCTCCCTTTCATTTCAAAAATCTTAGAAAGAGTTGTTGCTACGCAATTATTTGACCACCTGCAGGGAAATGGTTTACTTGAAGAGTTTCAATCTGGGTTTAGAATCCATCATAGTACTGAAACAGCCTTAGCGAAGGTCACTAACGACCTCCTCATTGCATCTGATAATGGACTAGTTTCTGTACTTGTCCTTTTAGACCTTAGTGCAGCTTTTGATACTATCTATCATAATATTCTACTTGATAGATTAGAACACTATGTTGGACTTAATGGAACTTCCTTGCAGTGGTTTACATCTTATTTATCTAATAGGTTCCAGTTTGTTCATGTAAATAATGAGTTTTCTTTCAACTCAAAGCTTAGTCATGGAGTTCCACAGGGATCTGTGCTAGGCCCTACTCTTTTTAGTTTATATATTCTTCCGTTAGGCAACATTATTAGAAAGCACTGTATACATTTTCATTGTTATGCAGATGACACACAATTATGCCTGTCAATGAAGCCAGATGATAGTAATCAATTAGCCAAGTTAGAAGCCTGTCTTAAGGAAATCAAAGCTTGGATGACTTGTAATTTCCTGCTATTAAATTCAGATAAGACTGAAGTCATTCTTGTTGGTCCAAAAAACCTTAGAAATTCCTTTCCAAATCAAACCTTCAGTTTGGATGCAGTTACTCTTTCTCTTAATAGCTCTGTGAGGAACCTTGGAGTTATTTTTGATCAGGATTTGTCCTTCAATTCACATATTAAATTTGTTTCTAAGACTGCCTTCTATCATTTGCGTAATATTGCCAAGATTAGGAGCATCTTGTCTCAGAGTGATGCTGAGAAGCTGATCCACGCTTTTGTTAGCTCGAGATTAGATTATTGTAATTCTTTATTATCAGGCTGTCCTAAAACATCTTTAAAAAGTCTTCAGCTGATCCAAAATGCTGCAGCAAGAGTTTTAACAGGTACTAGAAAGAGAGATCATATCTCTCCGGTTCTGGCCTCCCTTCATTGTCTTCCCATAGAATTTAGAATTAAGTTTAAAATCCTTCTTCTTACTTACAAAGCTCTAAACAATCAGGCTCCTTTTTATTTAAAAGATCTGATACTACCGTATTTTCCTCACAGAGCACTACGCTCCCAAAATGCAGGATTACTTGTAATACCTAGAATCTCCAAAAGTACAATGGGAGGCAGAGCCTTCAGTTATCAAGCTCCTCTCCTGTGGAATCAGCTGCCAATCTGGATTCGGGAGTCAGACTCGATCTCTGTTTTTAAGAATAGGGCTAAAACCTACCTTTTTGATATAGCCTACAATTAGGGAGGGACCATGTGTTTCTGAACCCTCCCTTAGTTATGCTGCTAATAGGTTTAGTCAGCTGGGGGACCTCCAGTATTGCACTGGGCCTCACTCCTTTCCTCACTCTCTATGAAATATTTTTTTTTTTGCTGGTCATTAACATTCGTTTGTTCTCTCCCATAGATTGAGTCCCCATGGTGCTGTTTGCTCTCTACATGTCTGTTCTTTTCTTCTTCTCTATCCCCTCACCCCCCAGCCAGTCACAGCAGATGACTGCCCCTCCCTGAGCCTGGTTCTGCTGGAGGTTTCTTCCTGTTAAAAGGGAGTTTTTCCTCTCCACCGTCGCCAAGTGCTTGCTCACAGGGGATCGCCTGATTGCTGGGGTCTTTCTGCAACTGTGGGGGTTCCCCCTACAGTTGATAGTGCTATGAGATGACTGTTGTTGTGAAATGGCGCTATATAAATAAAGTTGAATTGAATAAATAAATAAAGTTGAAAACCAGTACTGTTTTGTGGCATACTACCAAAAACAAGGTGCATCAAATGCCCTGGATATTTTCAGTTGTCTATTTCTTTATAAGTTAGCATTTTATTTGACTTTTTCTAACGTTTATGGTATTTGTATAAAATTCCATACCTTAACTATGAAATGAAATCTCAACTGTTCGGTAGAGGTCAAAATTTTAAAAATTTCAGGGACTGTCGATAAAAAAAAAAAAAAAAAAAATCATTGATTGCAATCAATGATGATGCACCACAGATGTGGTTAATACTGACCCAAGGGAAAAAGAAATGAAATCAAAAAAATTTTCCATTGCTTTTTTCTTGGTGGGGTTGTTAAAGGGTTAAAAACAGCTTACTCCACAGCTGCATGTTGTTATTGTTCTCCGCTAGCGTATCGTGTACTGCCTCTTCCATCACCTCTCTATAATCACAGGTGCTCGCTAGGTCCATGAGATCTGCCACAAAATGCTGGCCTGACTCACCCTCATGCTGGCGGCGCTGGTTGAAAGTCACTCTCCGTGTCGTTACAGTGCTTTTGTCAGCGTATAGCGTGTTCATTGTGGCTGCACAGTCTTTGTATGTGTCCGTAGGGCCCAGAGAGCAAAGCACACACTGCTCTTCGGCGCCGAGACGGTAGGTTAGCATCCCCTTCAGCTTCTCATCATCAGCATCGTTCGCCCCTGCGGCATCGATAAAGCTCTGAAACGACTCGTACCAGCAGGGCCAGGGAATCGGCGGCTCACCTGGCAGAGAGAGGAATGGCTGCGGGGGATCTGTGCACACATTCATGATGAAGTTATTCGGGTTTATCCTTGTCGCCATTTGTTATGTCTAAGAATGAGCGGGCAGAAACTGCACTCTCCTTTATTTGATACACAACTAACTATATACAGAATATTGCTCCGCATCCCCACGGCGAGCTCTCCCACGTCATCAAGCCATCTACGGCAAGTCCTCAAGTCCTAACACAACAAGACTAAGAGCGGTCCAGGAGATCTCCATGAAAAATGTTACATCAAGAACTCAGTGAACCCAAAGGAGGCACATGGGCCCACCCTCCAGAGGGCTCTCCACCTGCAGGGGGGATCATGCGGAACATAGTGCTATGTGAACTGCGCAGAGATCTGGGCTGCTCTGCCTGGACAGATGCCCCCGTGACCCGGATCCATGGGCAAGCAGTAGAAAATGGATGGATGGATGGATTTGCAACTTGTTACCTGATAACTGCACTGTATATGGTCACGTCTTGCTCCAATAAAAACAAATTGGCGGCATCTGATTACTAACAATTAGTCTAGAGAATAACATCTCTATGGTTATGTTTTAAACCATGTGACTACTGCTAAAACGCTAAACAACAGTCAAAATGTCACAGTGCATGGCAGTGACATCTGCTAGCATGGGCACTGAGCATATCACTGGTGATCCTTTCCCCTGTGGATCCAATCATCTAACGGCAGCCCCAGCAACTGGACCCAGGCTCGCTCTGGGCCAATGAACTTGAATGTCTGTCAGTGGCGGTGGATTGAGAGCAGACAGCTGCGGTGGAGCGTGTGTCTTGGGTATCTTTTGAGCATGAAGTAGACCAGGAGCACGAGAGAAGAGCAGCCACAGTGTGGACAGGAATGTCTCCAATGTTTGGATGCTCCTCTGAAGACGAGGTGGCGGCCTCTGCTGCGCTCTGCCAAGTTTACAGAGCTTTACTTCATCAGGGGATTAAACATTAAGGCCACATGAGCTAACGTCTCACACCAGTGCAGCCAAATGGCACGTTGAAGTCGCTCCTGTAGCTGCAGATTTTTTCTCAAAAATTGGCATCTTTTTTCTTGTAAATTTGCTACTTTTTTCTCAAAAAATTTGAACATTTTTCTCGTACGTCTGCAACTTTGTTCTTCTAAATTTGAAACTTTTTTCTCGTACGTTTGCATCTTTTTTCTTCTAAATTTGTAACTTTTATCTTGTATATTTGCATCTTTTTCCTTCTAAAATTTGCAACTATTTCTCATATGTTTGCAGCTTTTTTCTTGTACATTTGCAATTTTTTCTTCTAAATTTGCAACTTTTTCCTCGTATGTTTGCAACCTTTTTCTTGTACGCTTGCAACTTTTTTCTTCTAAATTTGCAACTTTTTTCTTGAATGTTTGTAACATGTTTGTTCTAAATTTGCAACTTTTTCCATTCACATTTGCAACTTTTTTCTTGGACATTTGCATCTTTTTTCTCCTAAATTTGAAACTTTTTTCTTGTATATTTGCAGCTTTTTTCTTGTATATTTGCAGCTTTTTTCTTGTATATTTGCAACTTTTTTCTTGTATATTTGCATTTTTTTCTTCTAAATTTGCAACTTTTTTTTTGAATGTTTGTATCTTGTTTGTTCTAAATTTGCAACTTTTTACTTGCACATTTGCAACTTTTTTCTTGTACGTTTGCAACTTTTTTCTTGGACATTTGCATCTTTTTTCTCCTAAATTTGTAACTTTTTTCTTGTATATTTGCAGTTTTTTTCTTCTAAATTTGCAACTTTTTTCTTGAATGTTTGTATCTTGTTTGTTCTAAATTTGCAACTTTTTACTTGCACATTTGCAACTTTTTTCTTGTACGTTTGCAGCTTTTTTCTTCAAAATTTGTAACTTTTTACTTGTATATTTGCAACTTTTTTCTTGTATGCTTGCAACTTCTTCTGAGTACATTTGCAACTTTTCTTCTAAATTTGCATCTTTTTCTTGTATATTTGCATCTTTTTTCTTCTAAATTTGTAACTTTTTGTCATATGTTTGCAACTTTTTTCTTATACGTTTGCAATTTTTTTCTTCTAAATTTGTAACTTTTCCTTGTACATTTGCCACCTTTTTTGTACGCTTGCCACTTTTTTCTTCTAAATATGCAACTTTTTTCTTGAATGTTTGTAACTTGTTTGTTCTAAATTTGCAACTTTTTCCTTGCACATTTGTAACTTTTTTCTTGTACAGTTGCAGCTTTTTTCTTCTAAATTTGTAATTTTTTTCTTGTATATTTGCAGTTTTTTTCTTCTAAATTTGCAACTTTTTTCTTGAATGTTTGTATCTTGTTTGTTCTAAATTTGCAACTTTTTACTTGCACATTTGCAACTTTTTTCTTGTACGTTTGCAGCTTTTTTCTTCAAAATTTGTAACTTTTTCCTTGCACATTTACAACTTTTTTCTTGTACGTTTGCAGCTTTTTTCTTCAAAATTTGCAACTTTTTCCTTGCACATTTGCAACTTTTTTCTTGTACGTTTGCAACTTTTTTCTTGGACAGTTGCAGCTTTTTTCTCCTAAATTTGTAACCTTTTTCTTGTATATTTGCAGTTTTTTTCTTCTAAATTTGCAACTTTTTTCTTGAATGTTTGTATCTTGTTTGTTCTAAATTTGCAACTTTTTACTTGCACATTTGCAACTTTTTTCTTGTACGTTTGCAGCTTTTTTCTTCAAAATTTGTAACTTTTTACTTGTATATTTGCAACTTTTTTCTTGTATGCTTGCAACTTCTTCTGAGTACATTTGCAACTTTTCTTCTAAATTTGCATCTTTTTCTTGTATATTTGCATCTTTTTTCTTCTAAATTTGTAACTTTTTGTCATATGTTTGCAACTTTTTTCTTATACGTTTGCAATTTTTTTCTTCTAAATTTGTAACTTTTCCTTGTACATTTGCCACCTTTTTTGTACGCTTGCCACTTTTTTCTTCTAAATATGCAACTTTTTTCTTGAATGTTTGTAACTTGTTTGTTCTAAATTTGCAACTTTTTCCTTGCACATTTGTAACTTTTTTCTTGTACAGTTGCAGCTTTTTTCTTCTAAATTTGTAATTTTTTTCTTGTATATTTGCAGTTTTTTTCTTCTAAATTTGCAACTTTTTTCTTGAATGTTTGTATCTTGTTTGTTCTAAATTTGCAACTTTTTACTTGCACATTTGCAACTTTTTTCTTGTACGTTTGCAGCTTTTTTCTTCAAAATTTGTAACTTTTTACTTGTATATTTGCAACTTTTTTCTTGTATGCTTGCAACTTCTTCTGAGTACATTTGCAACTTTTCTTCTAAATTTGCAACTTTTTCTTGTATATTTGCATCTTTTTTCTTCTAAATTTGTAACTTTTTGTCATATGTTTGCAACTTTTTTTCTTATACGTTTGCAATTTTTTTCTTCTAAATTTGTAACTTTTCCTTGTACATTTGCCACCTTTTTTGTACGCTTGCCACTTTTTTCTTCTAAATATGCAACTTTTTTCTTGAATGTTTGTAACTTGTTTGTTCTAAATTTGCAACTTTTTCCTTGCACATTTGTAACTTTTTTCTTGTACAGTTGCAGCTTTTTTCTTCTAAATTTGTAATTTTTTTCTTGTATATTTGCGACTTTTTTCTTGTATGTTTGCAACTTTTTTCTTGTATATTTGCAGCTTTTTTCTTGTATATTTGCAACTTTTTTCTTGTATATTTGCATTTTTTTTTCTAAATTTGCAACTTTTTCCTCGTATGTTTGCAACCTTTTTCTTGTACGCTTGCAACTTTTTTCTTCTAAATTTGCAACTTTTTTCTTGAATGTTTGTAACATGTTTGTTCTAAATTTGCAACTTTTTCCATTCACATTTGCAACTTTTTTCTTGGACATTTGCATCTTTTTTCTCCTAAATTTGAAACTTTTTTCTTGTATATTTGCAGCTTTTTTCTTGTATATTTGCAGCTTTTTTCTTGTATATTTGCAACTTTTTTCTTGTATATTTGCATTTTTTTCTTCTAAATTTGCAACTTTTTTTTTGAATGTTTGTATCTTGTTTGTTCTAAATTTGCAACTTTTTACTTGCACATTTGCAACTTTTTTCTTGTACGTTTGCAACTTTTTTCTTGGACATTTGCATCTTTTTTCTCCTAAATTTGTAACTTTTTTCTTGTATATTTGCAGTTTTTTTCTTCTAAATTTGCAACTTTTTTCTTGAATGTTTGTATCTTGTTTGTTCTAAATTTGCAACTTTTTACTTGCACATTTGCAACTTTTTTCTTGTACGTTTGCAGCTTTTTTCTTCAAAATTTGTAACTTTTTACTTGTATATTTGCAACTTTTTTCTTGTATGCTTGCAACTTCTTCTGAGTACATTTGCAACTTTTCTTCTAAATTTGCAACTTTTTCTTGTATATTTGCATCTTTTTTCTTCTAAATTTGTAACTTTTTGTCATATGTTTGCAACTTTTTTCTTATACGTTTGCAATTTTTTTCTTCTAAATTTGTAACTTTTCCTTGTACATTTGCCACCTTTTTTGTACGCTTGCCACTTTTTTCTTCTAAATATGCAACTTTTTTCTTGAATGTTTGTAACTTGTTTGTTCTAAATTTGCAACTTTTTCCTTGCACATTTGTAACTTTTTTCTTGTACAGTTGCAGCTTTTTTCTTCTAAATTTGTAATTTTTTTCTTGTATATTTGCAGTTTTTTTCTTCTAAATTTGCAACTTTTTTCTTGAATGTTTGTATCTTGTTTGTTCTAAATTTGCAACTTTTTACTTGCACATTTGCAACTTTTTTCTTGTACGTTTGCAGCTTTTTTCTTCAAAATTTGTAACTTTTTACTTGTATATTTGCAACTTTTTTCTTGTATGCTTGCAACTTCTTCTGAGTACATTTGCAACTTTTCTTCTAAATTTGCAACTTTTTCTTGTATATTTGCATCTTTTTTCTTCTAAATTTGTAACTTTTTGTCATATGTTTGCAACTTTTTTCTTATACGTTTGCAATTTTTTTCTTCTAAATTTGTAACTTTTCCTTGTACATTTGCCACCTTTTTTGTACGCTTGCCACTTTTTTCTTCTAAATATGCAACTTTTTTCTTGAATGTTTGTAACTTGTTTGTTCTAAATTTGCAACTTTTTCCTTGCACATTTGTAACTTTTTTCTTGTACAGTTGCAGCTTTTTTCTTCTAAATTTGTAATTTTTTTCTTGTATATTTGCGACTTTTTTCTTGTATGTTTGCAACTTTTTCTAGTACATTTGCAACTTTTCTTCTAAATTTGTAACTTTTTTCTTCTAAATTTGCAGCTTTTGTCTCAAAAAATTTGTAACTTTTTTCCTCAAAAATACAACTTTTTTCCTTAAAAAAAATTCTACTTTTTTCCTCCAAACTTTTCAACTTTTATTCTGAAACTTTTTTAAACTTTTTTTTCCTCAAAAAAATTGGACTATTTTCCTCAAAACTGCAACTTTTTTCTTGTACACTACCGTTCAAAAGTTTGGGGTCACCCTGTGGTACACATATGTGAGTTGCTTAGGCTGCATATGTATATCACTCTTGCTTCACGTCTCAGAATGAACAATAGGTCTGGGCCTCCTGGGGATAACAGGAGGGTGTGAAATGTGACCTTTAGAGATGACCTTGTGGGATTTCCTGACCACCAGTGGTTTTAGGTGGAGGGGAGAAGACCTGGAGGATGATGTATTGTGTCTTGGGATTTAAAGACAATGCGACTCTGTACTTTGATGTCTGAGGTATAAAAAGGACAGAGGTGGGAGGATGTGTCTCTTTTTCTGTTTGGAGGATGTTGGAGACAAGTGAATAAATCTGATTTGAGAAATAAACTCAGCCTCATCTTTTCACGCTCTCCACAACCCAGACAATTATTTTGTGTTTTCCATGAAAAGTCACACTTATTTACCACCATGAGTTGTAAAATGAATAGAAAATATAGTCAAGACATTGACAAGGTTAGAAATAATGATTTGTATTTGAAATAATAATTTTTTCCTTCAAACTTTGCTTTCGTCAAAGAATCCTCCATTTGCAGCAATTACAGCATTGCAGACCTAACATGATTGCACAAGGGTTTTCTAATCATCCATTAGCCTTCTGATGCAATGAGCAAACACATTGTACCATTAGAACACTGGAGTGATAGTTGCTGGAAATGGGCCTCTATACACCTATGTAGATATTGCACCAAAAACCAGACATTTGCAGCTAGAATAGTCATTTACCACATTAGCAATGTATGGAGTGTATTTCTGATTAGTTTAAAGTTATCTTCATTGAAAAAAAGTGCTTTTCTTTCAAAAATAAGGAAATTTCTAAGTGACCCCAAACTTTTGAACGGTAGTGTATGTTTGCAACTTTTTTATTCTAAATTTGAAACTTTTTTCTTGAATGTTTGTAACTTGTTTGTTCTAAATTTGCAACTTTTTCTATTCACATTTGCAACTTTTTTCTTGTACGTTTGCAACTTTTTTCTTGGACATTTGCAACTTCCATCCATCCATCCATCTTCTACCGCTTTTCCAGAGGTCCGGGTCGCGGAGGCAGGGTAGGAGGCGTGGGTATTCTTGTATCCCCCCACCTTGCTGCCTCTATATTGGAGTTTTCCCCGGTGGACGAAAAGGTTGCTTCCCTGCGTCTTCGGGTTGGGAAACGGGTCCTGACCATCATTTGTGGCTATGCACCAAATGATGTTTCAGACTACCCACCCTTTTTGGAGTCTGTGACTGGGGTGCTGGAGGGTGCTCCTCTTGGAGACTCCATTGTCTTACTGGGGGACTTCAATGCTCACGTGGGCAACAACAGTGAAACCTGGAGGGGGGTGATTGGGAGGAGCTGCCTGCCTGATCTGAATTCGAGTGGTGTTCAGTTATTGGACTTCTGTGCTAACCACAGTTTGTCCATAACGAACACCATGTTCAAGCATAAGGGTGTCCATATGTGCACCTGGCACCAGGACACCCTAGGTCGCAGGTCGATGATCGATTTTGTTATCGTGTCATCAGACCTGCGACCGTATGTTTTGGACACTTGGGTAAAGAGAGGTGCAGAGCTGTCAACTGATCACCACCTGGTGGTGACTTGGATCCGATGGCAGGGGAGGAAGCCATTCAGACCTGGTAGACCCAAACGTATAGTGAGGGTGTGCTGGGAACGTCTGGCTGAGGCCCCTGTCCGGGAGGTCTTCAACTCCCACCTCCGGAAGAACTTCGACCGCATTCCGAGGGAGTCTGGAGACATGGAGTCTGAATGGGCCATGTTCTCCACCTCTGTTGTTGAAGCGGCGGCCCAGAGCTGCGGCCGCAAGGTGGTCGATGCATCTCGTACTGAACCAAGTGGTGGACACCACCAAGTGGTGGACAAGCGGCGGCCCAGAGCTGCGGCCGCAAGGTGGTCGATGCATCTCATACTGAACCAAGTGGTGGACACCAGTGGTGAGGGGGGCCATTAAGCTGAAGAAGGAGTCCTATCAAGCTTGGTTGACCTGTGGGACTCCCGAAGCAGCTGAGGTGTACCGGCAGGCCAAGTGGAGTGCAGCTCGGGTGGTTGCTGAAGCAAAAACTCAGGTATGGGAGGAGTTCGGTGAGGCCATGGAACAAGACTTGGAACATTTGCAACTTTTTTCTTCTAAATTTGTAACTTTTTTCTTGTGCGATTGCAACTTTTTTCTTGTATATTTGCATCTTTTTTTCTTCTAAATTTGCAACTTTTTGTCATATGTTTGCAAATTTTTTCTTGTACGTTTGCAATTTTTGCTTCTAAATTTGCAACTTTTTCTTGAATGTTTGTATCTTGTTTGTTCTGAATTTGCAACTTTTTCCTTTCACATTTGCAACTTTTTTCTTGTACGTTTGCAGCTTTTTTCTTCTAAATTTGCAACTTTTTTCTTGTACATTTGCATTTTTCTTCAAAATTTGCATCTTTTTCTTGTATATTTGCATCTTTTTTCTTCTAAATTTACAACTTTTTGTCATATGTTTGCAACTTTTTTCTAGTATGTTTGCAATTTTTTTTTCTAAATTTGAAACTTTTCCTTGTACATTTGCAACCTTTTTTTGTATGCTTGCCACTTTTTTCTTCTAAATATGCAACTTTTTTCTTGAATGTTTGTAACTTGTTTGTTCTAAATTTGCACCTTTTTCCTTGGACATTTGCAACTTTTTTCTTGTACAGTTGCAGCTTTTTTCTTCTAAATTTGTATTTTTTTTCTTGTATATTTGCAACTTTTTTCTAGCACATTTGCAACTTTTCTTCTAAATTTGTAACTATTTTCTTCTAAATTTGCAGCTTTTGTCTCAAAAAATTAGTAACTTTTTTCCTCAAAAATGCAATTTTTTTCCTTAAAAAAATTCTACTTTTTTCCTCCAAACTTTTCAACTTTTATTCTGAAACTTTGTAAAAAAAAATTTCCTCAAAAAAATTGGACTATTTTCCTCAAAACTGCGACTTTTTTCTTGTATCTTTGCAACTTTTTTATTCTAAATTTGAAAATTTTTTCTTGTATGTTTACAACTTTTATCTTGTATGTTGCAACTTTTTCTTCTAAATTTACAACTTTTTTCTGAAAAAAATTGCAACTTATTTAATCAAAAATGTAACAAAAATCTAAACATAAAAAAGTTTGCAACTTTTTTCTTCTAAATTTGCAGTTTTTTTTTCTCTCAAAAATGTTATATTTTTTCCTCCAAAATTTTCAACTTTTTCCTCTAAAATGTTCAACTTTTTTCCTTTAAAATTTGTGATTTTGCCCTTGTAAATTTGCAATGCTCATCTGGATGTTAGCTAAATTTTCAGTGTAATCAAATTGCAATTTGTCCATCTATCCATCCATCCATCCATCCATCCATCCATCCATTCATCCATCTTCTACCGCTTTTTCAGAGGTCCGGGTCATGGAGGCAGCAGTTCAAGCAGAGAAGCCCAGACTTCCCTCTCCCCAGCCACCTGCTCCAGCTCTTCAGAGAGGATACCGAGGTGTTCCCAGACCAGCTGGGAGACATAGTCTCTCCACCGAGTCCTGGGTCTGCCCCGGGGTCTCCTCCCAGTGGGACGTGCCCGAAACTACTCAAGTGGGAGGCGTCCAGGAGGCATCCTAATCAGATGCCCATACCACCTCAACTGACTCCTTTCAATGTGGAGGAGCAGCGGTTCTACTCTGAGCCTCTCCCGGATGACTGAGCTCCTCACCCTATCTCTGAGGGTGAGTCCAGCAATCCTACGGAGAAAGCTCATTTCAGCCGCTTGTATCCGCGATCTTGTGCTTTCGGTCATTACCCAAAGCTCGTGACCATAGGTGAGAGTAGGAACGTAGATTGACTGGTAAATCGACAGCTTTGCCTTAGAACTCAGCTCCCTCTTCACCACAACAGACCGGTACAACATCCACATCAGTGCAGATGCTGCTCCGATCTGTCAATCTCTCGCTCCATTCTCCCCTCATTTGTGAATAAGACCCAGAGATACTTAAACTCCTCCACTTGGGGCAGGAGCCTGTCCCCAACCCAGAGAGGACAGTCCACCTTTTTCCGGCTGAGGACCATGGACTCGGACTTGGAGGTGCTGATTCTAATCCCAGCCGCTTCACACTCAGCGGCAAACCGTCCCAGCGAGAGCTGTAGGTCATTGCTGAACGAAGCCAACAGGACAACATCATCTGCAAACAACAGAGATGAGATCCTGTGGTCACCAAGCATGACACCCTCCATTCCCTGGCTGTGCCTAGAAATCCTGTCCATAAAAATTATGAACAGGATCGGTGACAAAGGGCAGCCCTGGTGGAGTCCAACTCTCACTGGGAATGAGTCTGACCGAGTGTTGGCAATACGAACCAAACTCTCACAACGGTCGTACAGAGACCGAATAGCTCGTAACAACAAGCCTGATACCCCATACTCCTGAAGCACACCCCACAAAAAAAGCAAAAAAAACAAAAAAAAAACATGAGGGACGGGTCATTGTAATTTGTGGCTTTTCAAATTTTTAAATAGAGAACTTTAGTCATATTTTTGTACCTTTATTCTTGCAGATTTGTGCTTAACTTATATTTATTCAGTTCAACTCAATTCAATTCAACTTTATTTACATAGCACCATTTCACAACAACAGTTATCTCATAGCACTTTCAACTGTAGGGGGGACCCCCACAGTTGCAGAAAGACCCCAGCAATCAGGCAATCCCCTGTGAGCAGCACTTGGCGACGGTGGAGAGGAAAAACTCCCTTTTAACAGGAAGAAACCTCCAGCAGAACCAGGCTCAGGGAGGGGCAGTCATCTGCTGTGACTGGCTGGGGGGTGAGGGGATAGAGAAGATGAAAAGAACAGACATGTAGAGAGCAAACAGCACGATGGGGACTCAATCTATGGGAGAGAACAAACAAATGTTAATGACCAGCAAAAATATTTCATTGAGACTGAAGAAAGGAGTGAAGCCCAGTGCATTACTGGAGGTCCCCCGGCTGACTAAACCTATTAGCAGCATAACTAAGGGAGGGTTCAGAAACACATGATCCCTCCCTAATTGTAGGCTATATCAAAAAGGAGGGTTTTAACCCTATTCTGAAAAACAGAGATCGAGTCTGACTCCCAAATCCAGATTTAATCCAAATTTAATCTTCACATAAAGAAGATTTCTAAAACAGTAAAAAAAAATTTGAATTGCTTCAAATTAATTAGACATTATGTACCACACCAAGCAGCCGTACTGTATATGCATTCTATGGTTTTTTCGCATATATCATACTGTCTGACAGTTTGGGCTCAAGCAGCTCCTTCTACAATAAAACATATAGGTTCATTATATAATCAGACTCTAAAAAATCTGGATAACAAGCCCATTAGGTGGCATCATTGTTATATTCTAAAAAAATATAATCTACTGAGTTTAGAGAGTTTCATTGACCTTTGTTTTCTGAAATTAATTTTTAAATGTTTCCATAAATCAGCACCTGAGCCACTTATTGGATTCATCCAAAGACAGGACAGCAGCAGAGCCACCAGGAGTTCTGTTAACAATAACTGTAAAATATTCCACCGCAGAACCACATTTGGACAAACAGCTTTTTCTATGAAGGGCAGTTATATCTGGAACACAATACCAAATGAAATCAAAATAATAACGGACTTTAAAACATTTACTACAAAGGTTAAAAACTGGCTGAAAAGTAAACAAGAATGTCCCCATGTATGAAATGATTGTCTGCAGGGTGTGAGTGAAGAAGGGAAGGCAAACGTGTAACAGGCATTTTACTGTAACAGGTAAATGTGAATCAGGTTTTTATATTGTGTATTTATAATTTTGTTTGCATTGATGTATGTGGATAATGTTTATACTGTTTTCATTTTGATTTTTCTTCATCTTTTTCTCTTTTTCTCTGTTTCTTTTCTCTAAAGCCCATCCAGGGACAAGGGTTGCAAACTAGCTTAAGATAAGATAAGATCAGCCTTTATTAGTCCCACAACGGGGAAATTCCAGGATTGCAACAGCACAGGGATAGCAACACTCAGAGCAACAATCAGAAGGCAAGAAAAAAAAACAAAAAAAAAAACAAGCAAGCAAGAGCAGCTAATATACATATGTACATATTACTATAAAATATATATATATACACACACACACACACACAGACACACAGTGCAGAGCATTGTAGCTAGATGGAATAAATATGTAAATATATAAACACCCACAGTACGGAGCATTGTAGCTAGATGGAATAAATATGTAAATATATAAACACACACAGTGCAGAGCATTGTTGCTAGGTGGGATGAAACAGCATAACCGTCTACTTAGTTATCCTACATGGTATGATTATGTGCCCATACATATTCTCACCCTCCATAGCGACCGGTATGTTCCTAGTTGTATGCCGGAGAGGACCATTGTGTAAGTCTATTGCATCTTTTGCATTCAAAAAAAAAAAAAAAAAAAAAAACTATTAGTTTGTTACGTCTTTTTGCTATCTCTGCGAGCAGCCCTGCTTAGGTTGTACAGTCTGACAGCCGTTGGTAGGAAGGACCTACGAAACCTCTCGGTTGTGCACCTGGGATGATGTAGTCTGCTGCTAAATGAGCTCCTCAGTGCATCCAGTATGTCCTGCATAGGGTGGAACTCGGACTCCAGCAGAGATGACAGTTTAGCCACCGTCCTTCTCTCTCCTATCTCCTCCATCGGATCAAGGCGCTGCCCCAGGACAGAGCTAGCTTTCTTGATCAGTTTGTTCAGTCTCTTCCTATCGGCTGCAGTAATGCCACTGCCCCAGCAGACCACTCCAAAAGTGATGGCTGATGCCACCACCGTGTCATAGAATGACTTCAGCAGCGCCCCTCGTACACCAAAAGACCTGAGTCTCCTCAGCAGGAACAGCCTGCGCTGTCCCTTCTTGTAGAGTGCGTCAGTATTGTGTGACCAGTCTAGTTTATTGTTCAGATGAACACCCAGGTACTTGTAGGATGTCACCATCTCTATGTCTGTTCCCTGTATATTTACTGGTGCTGTGAGGGGCTGCCCATGCCTGCGGCAGTCCACCACCAGCTCCTTAGTTTTCCTCGCGTTGATCTGGAGGCAGTTCCGATGGCACCAGTCCACAAAGTCCTGGATAAGCCCTCTGTACTCAGCTTCATCTCCGCTATGCTATACACTATGCTATACACTATGCTATACACTATGCTTAATGCTATACACTCTCTGTGCAACACATTAGATTTTCTTTTTTGTCTGTTTATTGCACTGTCCCTGACAAATAAACAAATAAAATAAAATAAAAATAAATTGGCAGCTGGTTCCACAGGAGATGAGCTTGATACAGTAACTGAAGGCTCTGCCTCCCATTGTACTTTTGGAGATTCTAGGTATGGGTGCGGTCGGGGCTGCGTCACTTCCGGTTAGTAACACATCGCCGCCATCTTAACTCGGTGAAAACCAAACCTGTTACCAAGCCTTGTCTAGTGCAGTGTTTTGACTTTTTGTCATGGCCTGTGACTACATAGAAAAGCTTGATGAGTCAGCCAGGCTACGTTATCAGGAGAAACTGACAGCAATGTGGTCTATATTAATCATATATCCCATAACCTACATATGTATAAGCATGTGAGAATGTTTGGTGATTCCATATGTAAAGCGACTTCACACCTCAGAACAGGACAAAGAGGTCTCAACCGTCAGCGGAGATCAAAGAGCATCCGAGGCGCTGCGGTGGAGACCAGATCGATCGCCCTGACCTCCCAGGGCCAGGTGGAGGGATACCAAGACAAAGGAGGGGGATTAAGATAAGGCGGGATGTCAGCTTGGATATGCATGTCTTTTGTTATGTGTAGGTATAAGTATGTAGAGCTGAATGTGTTCTTCCTCTGTTCTACTTCTGCTTCTGCACTGAGATGAGACTTGTCAGAGGAGCAAAGCTGATAATAAACTTTGGTTTATAAGTCACATCGCCTCGTTATTCCAAGCTCTTCTACACTGGTGACCCTGACGCGAGGATGGACCAGAGGCGTTCTCCCGCGATTGACTCATCTGAGATGACCCAGGCAGACGCCGGCGCCCATGCAGACAGGGGAACGGATGGAAGACGTTCCCCCACGGCAGAAGAGAGGGCTCAACTGAGCACCAGCCCCGCCGTGAGAGCAGAAGAAAGGCACTCTCACCCGGCGGACACATCAAGGACGGCCCACACAAGCACCGTCACCGTCAAGCTGCCAGAATTCTGGCAAGAAGACCCGAGCTTGTGGTTCCAGCAAGCTGAGGCTCAGTTTGCACTGGCGGGCATAACGGCAGACGAGACAAAGTTTTATCACATCGTCACCAAACTCGACGCTGCCACGTCAAGATGTGCGCGGAGCATAATCCGACAGCCGCCCGCCTATGACAAATACAGAGAGCTGAAGGCAACCATCGTCGAGAACTTCGTCCCCTCAGCCGAGGAGAGAGCAGAGAAGATCCTGGCGATCTACGGCCACAGAGGATGCAGACCCAAGGCCCTCATGGAGGACATGCTGCAGCTCAAGGAGGAGGACAACGACAACATCCTCTTCCAACACATCTTCCTCAGCACTCTGCCGCCACACATGAGAGGGACGCTGATCAACATGTGGTTCAGCACCCAGCAGGACTTCCGCGCGCTGGCCCGAGAAGCGCAGCGACTCACCAACGCCTGCGGGGAACAGATGGCCACAGCAGCATCCGCAGATGCCCAGAGCAACGGAGAACCACAGACAACCGAGCAGAGCCCGCCCACCATGGCGGCAACACGACCAAGACGCAGCAGGCGGAACGACATCTGCTATTACCACCACTGTTTCGCCGAGGGGGCGTACAAATGCGTTCCCCCCTGCAAGTTCAAAAGTTCGGGAAAACGCCCAAACCGAGAACCGTTAACAGCTGCGGTTCTCGGCGAAAAAAATAAACTTCTTTATGTGACTGACGGACACACCAGCAAACAGTTCCTAATTGACACTGGAGCTCAACTGAGTTTTATCATGCCCTCCCACGCAGACCGGGCCATGGGCCCCCAGGGCAATGGAGCGATGGCAGCCAACGGCTCCATCATCGACACTTATGGTGAAAGGAACCTGCCCCTCTGCATTCATGGCCGCAACTACAGATGGACATTTGTTGTAGCGGCGGTGAGTTTTAACTTGTTGGGCGTGGATTTTTTGTGTGCACATGGACTTTTAGTCGATCTAGCAAATAGACGCTTGGTTAATGCACTGTCATTTTCTTCTATCCCCTGCTCAGCTCGAGTTTCTCCACCACCCGTGCAGGCCAGCGTCACTACAACAGGAGGTAAGTTTGATCAACTCCTCACCCAATTTCCAGCACTCACAGTTCCCAAATTCTCAGCTACAGTGGCGAAGCACGGGGTCAAACACTTTATTCCCACAACAGGCCCACCCGTATTCGCCAAAGCTCGGCGCTTAGACGCGACCAAGCTCGCCATAGCTCGGGACGAGTTTACCACCCTTGAAAAACTAGGCATTATCAGACGCTCAAAAAGCCCCTGGGCATCACCACTACATATGGTCCCGAAATCCAACGGTTCTTGGAGACCGTGCGGCGATTACCGCAGATTAAACAATGCGACAGCGCATGACCGCTACCCAATTCCTCACATCCAAGATTTTTCACTACATCTGGCGGGTGCGCGCATTTTTTCTAAAATAGACCTGGTCCGTGGCTATCACCAAGTCCCCGTTCGAGCAGAAGACATTCCTAAAACAGCTGTAATAACCCCCTTCAGTCATTTTGAATTTTTGCGGATGCCTTTTGGCCTCAAAGGCGCTGCTCAAACCTTTCAGTGGATGATGGACGCGGTATTACGCGACCTCCCTTTCGTGTTCGTCTACCTCAACGATATGCTGGTAGCCAGCTCATCGGAGGAGGAACATGAACAGCATCTCACTATGGTTTTTCAGAGACTAGAAGAGCACGGGTTAATAATCAATACAGCCAAATGCAAATTTGGCGTGCCACAAATTGATTTTTTGGGACACAGAGTTTCACCGAAGGGGCAGTCCCACTGCCAGACAAAGTTCGCGCAGTAAAAAGTTTTCCACGGCCACAAATGGTCAAATCGCTGCAAGAATTTTTGGGAATGGTTAATTTTTACAACCGTTTCCTCCCCCGTGCAGCTCAACTCATGCAGCCCCTATATGACGTGCTCAGAGAACAAAAGCCTTCCAACGCGGTCGAATGGACCCAGGAGCGCAAACGCGCCTTCGCGGAAGTAAAAAGTGCCCTAGCTAACGTCACATTGTTGGTTCATCCTGATCCCTCGGCCCGCATTGCGCTAACCTCAGACGCTTCAGACTTGGCCATAGGGGCGGTTGTAGAACAACACGGCGGAACCTGGCAACCTTTTTCAGCAAATCGTTAAACCAAACTGAGCGTAAATACAGCACTTTTGACAGGGAGCTGCTAGCGCTTCATTTATCCATCCGCCACTTCCAGTTCTGGTTAGAGGGACGGCGTTTCACGGCTTTTGTAGACCACAAACCACTCACCTTTGCGATGGCTAAAATTTCAGAACCATGGTCAGGCAGGCAACAAAGACAGCTAGCTGCAATTTCAGAGTTCACCACAGACATTCGACATGTGGCAGGCAAACTTAACGTGGTAGCAGACTGCCTCTCTCGCGCTGTGACATCGCCAGAGCGCGAGGAGACAGATTATACTACCTCAGCCGCAGAACTCTTCGCCAACACGGACACATACGCGGCCCCAATCCACGTAGGGATAGATTACGCAGCCATGGCAGAGGAGTAAAGTAGTGACGCAGACGTGCGCGCACTCCTGTCTGGACCAACAGGGTTAAGGCTGGAGGAAAGGGGTTTACGCGACGGTGTACCCCCCCTAATATGCGACATCTCAACAGGCCGACCTCGCCCGGTAGTTCCAGCTGCATGGCGCCGCCGTATTTTCGACTCAATTCACGCCCTCGCGCACCCGGGTGTGCGCGCCTCGGTTAAAATGGTTGCCGAAAAGTTTGTGTGGCCCGGCCTGCGCAAAAACGTAAAAGAATGGGCAAAAACTTGCATGTCTTGTCAGCGCGCCAAAATACACAAACACACAAAAGCCCCTCTAGAGCCTTTTCGAATCCCAGCTAGGTCCGACCACGTTCATGTCGACCTCGTGGGACCACTACCTTCCTCCCAAGGTTTCACACATCTGTTAACAATGATAGACCGTACTACGCGCTGGCCTGAGGCGGTCCCTCTGGCGTCAACCACAGCGGAGGAAGTCGCTCGCGTTTTTTTGACAAACTGGGTGGCACGTTTTGGCGTCCCATCAGACATCACGTCCGATAGGGGGCCTCAATTCGTCTCGGAGCTTTGGTCAGCCATGGCCAGCAGCTTAGGGGCGACAATTCACCGCACCACCGCTTATCACCCTCAGGCTAATGGGTTATGCGAGTGTTTTCACAGATTTTTAAAGGCTGCCCTCAGAGCCTCACTAACGGATACAAATTGGGTAGATAAACTTCCCTGGGTTTTATTGGGGTTGCGTGCTGCGCCTAAAGAGGATCTAGACGCCTCCCCAGCAGAATTAGTTTTTGCACAACCTCTCAGGCTCCCAGGTGAATTTTTACCAGAGAACCCAGAGCCTGGGCATCTTCCAGCCCCGAGGCTTTTAGGCAGCAACGGTCCTGACACTCTCCCCGGACCGGCACATCACTCTTTTCCACGGGTTTTTGTCCCCCAAGCTTTAAAAAACGCTGAATTCGTTTTTGTTAGGCATGAAGCTTTAAAACCAACCCTCCGTCCACCATACGATGGACCATTCAGAGTGCTGGAACCTGGTGATAAGCATTTTGTGCTTGATTTAGTGGACAGAAAAGAAACAGTCAGCATTGACAGACTTAAACCTGCCTTCTTGTTGAGAGACGAACCTGCACGGTTGGCGAGAGCACCTCGGCGGGGTAGACCCCCCAAGAGAAAAGACTCAGCCCCCCTGCAGAGAACAAATAATCACTCTCCTCCCCAAGCTGCAGATTCCTTACAGGAAGGTCCCACCAGGACGCCCAAGCGGACCCACAGTAGATTCGGAAGAAGATTAAAACCCAGACGGCACAGGGACTGATGCAAACTACTCAAAAGTTGTTCACTAATTGTGCTGTAACAGTTTAAGACTGACTTGTGATATTACTACGCAGTTATGATTACCACTGAATTCTCTACAGGAGCATAGCTGCTGGAAAGTTTCTTCCTTGTCAAGAGGTGTAGCAGTTAGTATGTCATAATAATTATCTTAAACTGTGAATTTTTCTATTGTCCTTTTCTTAGTCGTTTGGGGGGGCTGTGGTCTATATTAATCATATATCCCATAACCTACATATGTATAAGCATGTGAGAATGTTTGGTGATTCCATATGTAAAGCGACTTCACACCTCAGAACAGGACAAAGAGGTCTCAACCGTCAGCGGAGATCAAAGAGCATCCGAGGAGCTGCGGTGGAGACCAGATCGATCGCCCTGACCTCCCAGGGCCAGGTGGAGGGATACGAAGACAAAGGAGGGGGCTTAAGATAATGCGGGATGTCAGCTTTGATATGCATGTCTTTTTGTTATGTGTAGGTATAAGTATGTAGAGCTGAATGTGTTCTTCCTCTGTTCTACTTCTGCTTCTGCACTGAGATGAGACTTGTTAGAGGAGCGAAGCTGATAATAAACTTTGGTTTATAAGTCACATCGCCTCGTTATTCCAAGCTCTTCTACAAGCAAGTGGACTGACAGATTGCCCATACAAGCTACCAGCCGGAAAATGGGTTAATGACCCGACCAGGTGGCCAGATGTGCAGTGGCCGGACGTGTACAGCTACTTGATCGACACCCCTGGTAAGCATATTTGCTTCGACCCATATTAACATGATTAACCCTCTTACATGTTTTGAATGTTTTTAAGGAAAGGCCCCTATGGGTAACATGACCAATCCATTAAATATCAGGGCAGCACAGGAGTAATTCTTAAAAGAAATAATTAAATGATCCAGGGATCTTGAAAATCATGAAAATATGGTATATTCTCAAGACCCTGAGTTTCAAGTATTCAACTATTGTTGTCAAATGCAAAGTTGGTCCAACAGGTCTTGTTAAGTAATTGAACAATTAAGGCCACGTGGTTGCCTTTGTCACCTCTTTCATTAATGGCCTGCCCCTTTGTTGCACTATTTACTACAGTCTACAGTTAAATTAGTCAGGCTGACTGCACATAGAGAGGTCTGTATTGTTGGATGAAAACGGAATCAGTCATGCATTTCCACAGACGAAATGTCCGTCTCTGTTTACAATACGATACGGTCGAGTGCAAGCATGATGTTTGTGTCTGTGAACATTCCGTCTTTTGGCGAACTGATACGTAAGAATGTTTACAGTTTGATGAGAAGGTTGCCGGCATGTAACAATCATCTTATATCAGCAATTGTCAACTCGTCACTCACACTTCACTCCAGCATTTGGAAGTGGTGGCGCTCCATATTATACTGAGCCCATTACTGTATGTTATTGTTGTTACAAGATCGCCGAGTGTCTGCTGATATGTATATACTTTTATTTTATCTGTTTGTCTTTTTTCTACTTGTTTTGGTTTTGCTCTTGCTATGAACCCTGAGTTTGAAATAAACGTTTGAATTTGAATTTACAATGGCTTGTGTCGGCGGCTAGCATTTTCAAAACGTGACCCATCAAGTGGCAACTAATTAAACTAACACAATATCACTCAATTACCTGATATAGGACGTGATGAGTTGAATATAATGCACTACGACGGGCTGGACAAGCTTGAATGGGTCACGGCAGCTGCCTGGGACTAGGTCGCCACTGAAGTGTTTTCACCTAGTACGGCGTTGCCATGTGGGTTGCTAACCGGAAGTAGGCCAAATGCCCGGATGCCCGACTGCGCCCATTACAAGTAATCCAGCATTTTGGGAGCGTAGTGCTCTATCAGGATGATAGGGTAGTATCAGATCTTTTAAATAAAAAGGGACCTGATTATTTAGAGCTTTGTAAGTGAGAAGAAGGATTTTAAACTTAATTCTGAACTCTATGGAAAGCCAATGAAGGGAGGCCAGGACCGGAGCGATATGATCTCTCTTTCTAGTACCTGTTAAAACTCTTGCTGCAGCATTTTGGATCAGCTGAAGACTTTTTAAAGATGTTTTCAATTAATCAATCAATCAATCAATCAATCAATCAATCAATCAGCCTTCGTTGTCATGATGCTATGCATGCAACTGTAGTGCAAGCAAGATGAAATTGTGTTTCTCTAGGCACCTGTATTGTAAAAAGAACATAATTTAAAAACACACTCACACCCCCCCTCACACCCCCACCCCGACAGCCATTCACACATCTCTGAGACACATTTGAATATTACAGTAATGTTAACTTATTACAGTTGCAGTTAATGATAATAACTGCCTATGTATATATAAAGCAATTAAAATGGCTAAGTGAATCTAAGTAGCTAAGAGAAATAAATACTTAAAACTGACTAAAACTATAATATACTGTACATATAATATACATAATGTCCATAAAGTGCAGTAATATGTGTAAAGGATTCCGGATCAACTGTTCAGCATCCTAACAGCTTGTGGAAGGAAGCTGTTAATCAGTTTGGTGGTTCTGCCTCTGATGCTCCGGAATCATTTGCCAGATGGCAGCAGTCCAAAGTGTTTGTGCAGAGGGTGAGAACGGTCCTTGACAATGTTCAGTGCCCTGCTGCTACAACGGCTCTGAAAAAGTTCTTGGACAGAGGGGAGGGAAACTCCAATTATGATGATGAGTCTGCATACAGGCGGGAGGTGGAGCAGCTGATCCTCTGGTGCAGCCAGAACCATCTTGAACTTAACCCAGCCAAAACGGTGGAGATGACTGTGGATTTCAGGCGACACCCTCCTTCATTCCCCCCACTCACCATCCTCAACAGCACAATGTCCACTGTGGACTCCTTCAAGTTTCTGGGTACCACAATCTCCCGGAACCTGAAGTGGTCCTCCCATATAGACACTGTCCGGAAAAAGGCCCAGCAGAGGCTGTTTTTTCTGCGTCAGCTCAAGAAGTTTGATTTGCCTCAGGAGCTGCTGGTTGTCTTCTACACCGCCATCATCCAATCTGTCCTCTGCTTTTCCATCACTGTCTGGTTTGGATCTGCCACTAAACAGGACAAGACCAGACTGCAGCGGATCATTAAGTCTGCGGAGAGGATCATTGGTACTGACCTACCCTCCATTGAGAACTTATATCGGTCCATAACCAGGAAACGGGCAGGAAACATCTGTGCTGACCCATCACACCCCGGCCACAAACTGTTTGAACTTCTATCTTCTGGTCGTCGTTACAGATCACTGAAGGTCAAAACCACCCGTCACAGGAACAGTTTCTTTCCTCAAGCCATCACTCTGATGAACTCCTAACATTCACCTAGTCCTACCTGTTGCTGTACTCATGACTTTTCATCCATTATTACATTGCACATAACTCTCACACTACTTTTTACTTCATTCACATTATATCACTGAATCTGAGTTCACATTGAAATACTGTGTGACTGTATATTTTTTCATATATTTCTGCAAAGTGTGGTTAGTCTGAGTAAATAACTGCATATATTCCTGTATATATTTGCATCCTTTTATAGAAACGTGGACAGACTGTAATTTACTGTACATACTCTGTTGTCATTGAATCCTTATTTAAATCCTCCACCTGAACAATGAGAGCAAGTTTTTAGCCAAAGTCAAATTCCTTGTATGTGTTGTGCATACTTGGCCAATAAAGCTGATTCTGATTCTGATTCTGATTACCTTCTCAGCTCCCTTAATTATCCTCTGCAGAGCTTTTTTGTCTGACATACTGCAGCTGGAGTACCATGTAGCAATGCAGTACGTCAGAACACTCTCCACCACACCTCTGTAGAAGGTCCTGAGGATGCAGATGGGGAGAGAGGCCTGATTGAGTTTCCTCAAGAAATGCAGTCTCTGCTGGGCCCGCTTCCTGATCCTCAAGGAATTCTTGCTCCAGGCCAGGTCCTGCGAGATCTGCACTCCGAGGAACTTGATGTTCTCTACTCTCTCCACCGAATGGCCGCTGATGCAGAGAGGGACGTGTTCAGGCTGTGACTGCCGGAAGTCGATAATCATCTCCTTCATTTTGTCCACGTTGACCACCAGATTGTTCTCCCTGCACCAGCCCTCCAGGTCTCTAACTTCTTCCCTGTACATTGATTCCTCATCCTTCTGAATAAGTCCCACCACTGTGGTGTCGTCTGCAAACTTAATAATCTGGTTCCCCTCGTGTCTGGACACACAGTCATGTGTTAAAAGTGTAAACAACAGTGGACTGAGTACACAGGCTTGAGGGGATCCAGTGCTCAGCAGGATGGAGTTGGAGATGTTGTTTCCAACCCGGACCGACTGAGGTCTCTCGGTCAGGAAGTCCAGGATCCAGAGACATGTGGCGGTGTTCAGACCGAGAAGGAGTAATTTCTCCATCAGTCTCTGGGGAATAATGGTGTTAAATGCTGAACTGAAATCAATGTACAGGAGTCTGGCGTAGGTGTCTTTCTGATCCAGGTGGGTGATGACAGAGTGCAGGGTGGTGACTATAGCGTCCTCTGTGGAGCGATTTGAACGATACACGAACTGGAGCGGGTCATGTGATGCAGGGAGGCAGGCTGTGATGTGTGGTTTGACAAGCCATTCAAAACACTTCATCACAATTGGTGTCAGTGCGACAGGATGATAGTCATTCAGACAGGACACAGTCGCTTTCTTTGCCACCGGTACTATGATAGAGGTCTTAAAGCATCTCAGGACGATGGCCTGACTCAGGGAAATGTTATATATGTCAGTCAGGACATCCACCAACTCACTCGCCCAGACTCGGAGCACACGTCCCGGGATGTTGTCCGGACCTGCAGCTTTACGTGGGTTGACCCTGATTAGGGTCCTCTGTGTGTCCATTGTGTTGATGGTGATAGCTGGCCCCACAGATGGTGGAGATGAGCCAGCCCTCCCTCTGATTGTTGGGTTTGATGCTTCAAAACGTGCAAAGAAGTTATTGAGCCTGTCTGGAAGCAAAGCATCATCATCATCAACCCCCTGCCTAGACTTATAATCCATCAACGCCCAAATTCCCTGCCACATCCATTTGGTGTTCCCTGTGTCACAGAAATGTCCCTGGATTTTCTCCATGTAGGCGCGTTTCGGCATCTTAATTCCCTTTGCGAGCGCAGACCTGGCTGAGCGGAGGGCGATCCTGTCCTTCGCTCTGAAGGCTGCATCTCTGGCTGTGAGCAGCAAGCGCACCTCTGCAGTCATCCAGGGTTTATAGTTTCCCCGTGCAGTGAAGGTCTTCAATATAGTGACATCCTCTGTGCACTTCAGGATGTAGCTGGTGACCATTTCAGCGTACTCCTCCACATCAATCCTGTCTCCCTGAGAGGCTGCTATTTTGAAAACCTCCCAGTCTGTATGCAGAAAACAGTCCTGAAGTGCCGAGGCTGCACCCTCTGGCCAAGTCCTGAATTGTTTCTCTACTGGCCTGCTGCATTTCAGTAAAGGTTTGTAAGCAGGCACCAGCATCATGGATAGGTGGTCAGAATGGCTGAGGTAGGGCTGAGGTGTTGCCTTGTATGCATTTGGGAAATTTGTGGACATCAAGTCCAACATATTCTCTGGTCTTAAAGTCTACACATTGTTTGAACTTGGGGAGCACAATCTTTAGACTGGTGTGATTAAAATCCCCTGCAACCACCACAAAACTGTCCGGGTGTGAAGTTTGAAATTCACTGATAGCATCATGCAGCAATTCGAGTTCCTCGTTAGCATTAGCTTTAGCATTAGCACTGGGAGCTATGTCAACAACAGCTACAAACACGTTGGTAAATTCCATGGGCAGATAGAATGGCCAGCAGTTTACGATAAGGAACTCCGCCAAAGGAGAGCAGTGTTAAGTTGCTAACATGGCGTTAACACACCAGTTCTTGTTAATATATATGCATAGGCCCCCCCTCGGCTCTTACCGGAGCTAGCGGCCTCCCTGTCCGCCTGGAACAATGTCATCCCTTCCAGCTGAATGGCCGCGTCAGGGATGTTGTTGTGGACCCATGTCTCCGTGAACGCAAACACACAGCAGTCCCTCCACTCTCTGAGGGTTTCTCTCAGCAGACGCACCTCATCCAGCTTGTTGTCAAGGGAACGGACACTGGAAAGTAGGAGTGATGGTACTGCTGGTCTGGAGGGGTTAGCCTCTAGCTTAGCATAAATTCTGGCCCTCTTTCCTCTCCTTTGTTTGCGTTTGCGGGGCTTATGCTTCCTCCTCTCCCGGGTAGCTGCCAGTCTAACCCCCGATAGTATTCCATGCTGGCACAGAATGTCCAAATCGCACCCGAATGCCACAATACTTGCAGCGTACATTACCTTGATGCTTAATAAGGTCTCTCGGTTGTAAGTTGTACGTCTGGGATGATTAAAACACTCAAAACTCTCACACTCACTGATTCCTAGAGGGGCCGCAGTATCCATGTGCGCCGCCACCATGTTTTTGGACAGCCTGATAATAAAGAGTTACAACAATCTAATCTAGAGCTAACAAAAGCGTGGATCAGTTTCTCAGCATCACTCTGAGACAAGATGCTCCTAATCTTGGCAATATTACGCAAATGATAGAAGGTAGTAGTAGAAACAAATTTAATATGTGAATTGAAAAACAGATCTTGATCAAAAATAACTCCAAGGTTCCTCACAGAGCTATTAAGAGAAAGAGTAACCACATCCAAACTAAGAGCTTGATTTGGAAAGGTATTTCTAAGGTTTTTTGGACCAACAAGAATGACTTCAGTCTAATCTGAATTTAATAGCAGGAAATTACAAGTCATCCAAGTTTTGATTTCCTTAAGACAGGTTTCTAACTTGGCTAATTGATTACTATCATCTGACTTCACTGACAGATATAATTGTGTGTCATCTGCATAACAATGAAAATGTATACAGTGCTTTCTAATAATGTTGCCTAATGGAAGCATATATAAACTAAAAAGAGTAGGGCCTAGCACAGATCCCTGTGGGACTCCATGACTGAGCTTTGAGTTTGAAGAAAACTCATTATTGACATGAACAAACTGGAACCTATCAGATAAATAAGATCTAAACCACTGCTATGAAGTTCCATTAAGTCCAACAAGGTGTTCTAATCTATCAAGTAGAATATTATGATCGATAGTATCAAAAGCTGCACTAAGGTCTAAAAGGACAAGTACAGAAACAAGTCTATTATCAGATGCAATAAGGAGGTCATTAGTGACCTTCACTAAGGCTGTTTCAGTACTATGATGGATTCTAAACCCAGATTGAAACTCTTCAAATAAACCATTTCCCTGCAAGTGGTCAAATAATTGCATTCAACAACTCTTTCTAAGATTTTTGAAATGAAAGGCAGATTAGAGATTGGTCTATAGTTATCTACAACTCCTGGATCCAGCGTTGGCTTTGTGAGTAATGGTTTAATTACAGCAGTTTTAAAAGCCTGCAGTACATGGCCTTTTTTTTTTTTTCTACTTCCGGTGCCACACGGGTCGGCTGCCTTTTTGCAACAGTGGCTCAATTCTGAGTTTTTTCTTCCTCTCACTTTCTGATCCGGTGACATCTTTCTGATCCGGCGACACCTTACACACCTTATACATCATGGACACACAGATTGCCCCAAATGTCTCCCGAGCCAGTGGACGGAGCCACTGTTTATAGCAGGAGACGGTACAGCAGGGAACAGCTGCTAGCACTCAACCGCGACTCGGTGATAATGGAAAAACTCGACATACCGGGAGAACTGAGGAGAAAACGACATGGGTGTCGTGCTGGAGTAAGACGGCGGGCAAGAAATATAAGGTACAAACCCACCCTCCCATCCATTGTTATGGGGAATGTACGATCGATACTGGGAAAGGTAGATGAGCTAGCGGCTATCTCCCGCTATGATAGCATATACCGGGAGTGCTGCCTTCTGTTATTTACTGAGACGTGGCTAACTGAACTAGCAGCAGATGCTAACATTGAACTGGAGGGTTTCCACGCGATACGAGCAGACTGAACACCAGACAGTGGCAAAGTAAGGGGTGGTGGAGAGATAATGTATGTTAACAACAACTGGTGCAGACCGGGACATATCACTGTTAAACAACAACATTGCAGCAAAGACATCGAGTTGCTAGCTGTTAGCATGCTGCCTACATATCTCCCAAGGGAATACTCACACGTGATCTGCATTGTTATTTATGCAAATCCGACGGCGAACACTGGGACAGCACGTGACGTCATCCACTCAGTAACTGGCAGGCTGCAGACAGAAGACCCAGATGCTCTTCTCCTCATCTCAGGCGATTTCAACCATGTTTCACTGTCTCCCATTCTACCCACGTTTACCCAGTATGTCACATGCCACACTAGAGACAATAAAACACTGGACTTATTCTACGCAAACACTAAGGAGGCGTACACCTCATCACCACTCCCCCCACTCGGGAGATCGGATCACAACTTGGTTCATCTCCGGCCGGTGTACAAACCCCTAGTGCACAGACAACCTCCGGCCATGTGCACAGTGAAGTTATGGTCTGAGGAGGCAATGGACACTCTCAAGGGCTGTTTTGAAACCACCGCCTGAGAGCAGCTCTGCGATCCACATGGTGAGGACATCGATGGCCTCACTCACACCATCACGGACTACATCAGCTTCTGTGTGGACAACACCGTTCCCACCAAGACCATACGGTGTTGCTCAAACTGCAAACCTTGGATCAACCCTGAGATAAAAACACTTCTCAGAGAGAAGAAGAGGATCATCAGGTCAGGGAACAGGGAGATGCTGAAGTCCGTACAGAGGGAGCTGAGGAGAAAGATCAGAGAAGGCAAGGACAGCTTCAGGAAGAAGATGGAGGACAAGCTGCAACAGCGAGACTTCTCCAGTGCTTTCAACACCATCCAACCGATGATCCTGGAGGACAAGCTGCTGTGCGCAGGGGTGGACCAGCACCTGTCATCATGGATCCTGGACTACCTCACAAACCGGCCTCAGTTTGTGAGAACCCGGGACTGTGTGTCCGACACGATCATCGGTAGCACGGGGCCCCCCCAGGGAACGGTTTTGGCTCCCTTCCTGTTCACCCTTTATACTGCGGACTTCTCACACAACACAACACACTGCCATCTACAGAAGTTCTCTGACGACTCTGCGATCGTTGGCCTCATCTCCAACGGAGATGAAGCTGAGTACAGAGGGCTTATCCAGGACTTTGTGGACTGGTGCCATCGGAACTGCCTCCAGATCAACGCGAGGAAAACTAAGGAGCTGGTGGTGGACTGCCGCAGACAAGGACAACCCCTCACAGCACCAGTAAACATACAGGGAACAGACATTGAGATGGTGACATCCTACAAGTACCTGGGTGTTCATCTGAACAATAAACTAGACTGGTCACACAATACTGACGCACTCTACAAGAAGGGACAACGCAGGCTGTTCCTACTGAGGAGACTCAGGTCTTTTGGTGTACAAGGGGCGCTGCTGAAGTCATTCTATGACACGGTGGTGGCATCAGCCATCACTTTTGGAGTGGTCTGCTGGGGCAGTGGCATTACTGCAGCCGATAGGAAGAGACTGAACAAACTGATCAAGAAAGCTAGCTCTGTCCTGGGGCAGCGCCTTGACCCAGTGGAGGAGATAGGAGAGAGAAGGATGGTGGCTAAACTGTCATCTCTGCTGGAGTCCGAGTTCCACCCTATGCAGGACATACTGAATGCACTGAGGAGCTCATTTAGCAGCAGACTACATCATCCTAGGTGCGCAACCGAGAGGTTTTGCAGGTTCTTCCTACCTACGGCTGTCAGACTGTACAACCTAAGCAGGGCTGCTTGCAGAGATAGCAAAAAGACGTGACAACAGTATTGAATGCAAAAGATGCAATAGACTTACACAATGGTCCCCTCCGATATACATCTAGGAAAATACCGGTCACTATGGAGGGTGAGAATATGTATGGGTACATAATCATACCATGTAGGATCACTAAGTAGACAGTTATGCTGTTTCATTCCATCTAACTACAATGCTCCGCACTGTGTGTGTTTATATATTTACATATTTATTCCATCTAGCAACAATGCTCCGCACTGTGTGTCTATATATATATATATTTATATTTATATGTACATATGTATACTCGCTGCTCTTGTTTTTTTCTTGCCTTCTGATTGTTGCTCTGAGTGTTGCTATCCCTGTGCTTTTGCAATCCTGGAATTTCCCCATTGTGGGACTAATAAAGGCTTATCTTATCTTATCTATCTTAAGTTAATGAAGAATTGATTACTTGAAGAATAGAGTTACCAATAAATGGGAAGACTTCTTTAAATAACCTGGTAGGAATAGGGTCTAGTAGACAAGTTGAAGGCTTGGATGAGGAAATTATTTTGTCTAACTCTAAAAGGTCAATTGGAGTAAACTCATCCAAACAGATATCACTTGAAGAAGTTGTAGTAGTTACTGTATTTAAGCTAATGGTAGGAAGAATCTGACTGATTTTATCTCTGATAGATGAAATTTTATTATTGAAAAAGTACATAAAGTCCTGACTAGTAAGCTCTAAGGGAATGCTAGGATTGACAGAGTCCTGACTCTTTGTCAGCCTGGCTACAGTACTGAAAAGAAACCTGGGATTATTCTTGTTCTCCTCTATAAATGCAGAATAATAACTCTTTCTAGCTTTTCTAAGAGATTTTTTATAAATTAAAAGATGATTTCTCCAAGCTAAATAGATTTCATCTAAATTAGTGGAGCGCCATTTTCTTTCTAATTGACGAGTCTTCTGTTTTAAGCTACGAGTTTCTGTGTTGAACCAAGGAGTTAGAAATCTCTGATTAGACTTTTTCTTTTTTAAGGGGGCCACCAAGTCTAGAGTCTGATGCAGAGAAGCTGAAACACTATCCACCATGTTATCAATTACAGAAGGAGCAAGCTGTCTATAGCTTATTTCCGTTGTGTTGACACATGGCATAGAGGAAACAATCTGCATAAATTTGGTAACAGCATCATCTGAGAGGCATCTACTGTAGTAATATTTTTCTTTAGGAGCCAAACAGTCAGAAATAGTAAAATCAAAGGTTAGCAGACAATGGTCTGACAGTACAGGGTTATGAGGAGACACTACAAGATTTTCTATTTCTATGCCATATGTTAGAACAAGGTCCAATGTATGGTGGAGATAATGAGTAGAATTTCCTACTTTCTGAAAAAAAACCCCATCAAGTCTAATATTGAATTAAATGCCATATTAAGAAAATCACTATCTACATCTACATGTATATTAAAGTCCCCTACTATAATTATTCTGTCTGATTTAAGCACTAAATTCTGAGTAGGTTGATGGGGGACGATAAACTATGGCAAATAAAACTGGGTTTAGCCTAAAGTTGCTAAAGTGCCCAATAATGAGGACCAGGCCCTCAAAGGAATTATAAGATGCTTTTTTCTTTACATTAACTAGTAATTTGGAATGGTAAATTGTTGCTACTCCTCCTCCACGACCAGAACTTCTGGGATTTTGACAGTTTAAATAACCAGAGGGAGTTGATTCATTTAAACCAACATAATCCTCTTGCCCTAACCAAGTCTCTGTAAGGGAAATTAAATCAATCTGATGATCAATTAACAGATCATGGACTAACAGAAACTTGGGAGTTAGAGACCTAATATTTAATAAACCACATTTAATTTTTAAATTATGAGGAGGAACAGAGGCCAAATCATTGAATTTAGAGGCTTCATGTTTAATTTGAGTTTTACCAACTTTTTATTTAATCACTTTGGGATGCTTATACATTATATTTTTATTTACTTTGGAGGGAGCAGACAATGATTCTCTGATGGGGAAGACAGGGGCTAAGCTGAGGGGTGGTGGATGAAGAGGAGCTGCAGAGAGGCGTGTAAGACTGCGACTCTGCTTCCTGGTCCCAACTCTGAGTAGTCAAGGTTTTGGAAATTTGGATAAAAAGATGCCAGATTGTTAGATAAATGAGAAGCACCATCCAACGTGGGATGAATGCTGTCTCGTCTCATAAGACCAGGTTTTCCCCAAAAAGAGCTCCAATTGTCAATGTAGCCCACGTCATTTTTAGGACACCACACAGACAGCCAGCGGTTCAAGGATGACGAGCGGCTAAACATGTCATCACTGGTCAGATTGGGGAGGGGCCCAGAGAATACTACAGTGGCAGACATCGTTTTGGTAAAGTTACACACCGATTCCACACTAAGTTTTGTGACTTCCGACTGGCGGAGTCGGATGTTGTTAATGCTGGTGTGGATAACAATTGTGGAGTATTTACAGTTACTTTTAACCAGCATTTTCAAATTTGACTCAATGTCGCCTGCTCTGGTCCCAGGAATGCATTTGACTATGGCCGCTGGAGTCTCTAGGTTCATGTTTCTGACTACAGAGTCGCCAATGATCAGAGTTTTTTCTTCAGCGGGTGTGCCGTTGAGCGGGGAAAAGCGATTAGAAACATGAACAGGTTGGTGGTGAACTGGGGCCTTGCGGCTATGCTTCCTTCTCACCATCACCCACCCAGACTCCTCGCTGCTGAGGAGGACCGGAGGACCGCTAGCAGGCCGCCCTATGCTAGGGAGCTCCGCTGCAGCTAAGGGGCGTCCTTCATTATTAACTGGCCATCATTATTAACTGGTTTTCATCCTGGCCGTGGCACATCAGACCAGCTCTTTACCCTCTTGAGAATCCTCAAGGGTTCGTGGGAGTTTGTCCAACCAGTTTACATGTGTTTTGTGGACTTGGAGAAGGCATTTGACCATGTTCCTCGTGTTTTTTTGTGGGCGTGCTTTGGAAGTATGGGGTATCGAGCTTTTTGCTACAAGCTATTTGGTCTCTGCACGACCGTTGTGAAAGTTTGGTTCGTATTGCCAACATTCAATCGGACTCATTCCCACTGAGAGTTGGACTCCGCTAGGGCTGTGCTTTGTCACTGATCCTGTTCATAATTTTTATGGACAGGATTTCTAGGTGCAGCCAGGGAACAGAGGGTGTCAGGCCTGGTCACCACAGGATCTCATCTCTGTTGTTTGCAGATGATGTTGTCCTGCTGGCTTCATCCAGTAATGACCTACAGGTCTTACTGGGACAGTTTGCTGCTGAGTGTGAAGTGGCTGGGATGAAAATCAGTACCTCCAAGTCTGAGTCCATGGTCCTCAGCTGGAAAAAGGTGGATTGTCCTCTCCGGGTTGGGGACAGGCTCCTGCCCCAAGTGGAGGAGTTTAAGTATCTTGGGGTCTTATTCATGAGTGAGGGGAGAATGGAGCGAGAGATTGACAGATGGATCGGAGCAGCATCTGCAGTGATGCGTACATTGTACCAGTCTGAACTCTAAGGCAAAGCTGTCGATTTACCAGTCAATTTATGTTCCTTCCCTCACCTATGGTCACGAGCTTTGGGTAATGACCGGAAGAATGAGATCACGGATACAAGCAGCTGAAATGAACTTTCTTCGTTGAATCGCTGGACTCACCCTCAGAGATAGGGTGAGGAGCTCAGTCATCCGAGAGAGGCTCAGAGTAGAACCGCTGCTCCTCCACATTGGAAGGAGCCAGTTGAGGTGGTATGGGCATCTGATTAGGATGCCTCCTGGACGCCTCCCACTTGAGGTGTTTCGGGCACATCCCACTGGGAGGAGGCCCAGGACTTGGTGGAGAGACTATGTCTCCCAGCTGGTCTGGGAACGCCTTGGTATCCTCTCTGAAGAGGTGGAGCAGGTGGCTGGGGAGAAGGAAGTCTCCGCTTGAACTGTTGCCTCTGCGACCTGGACCTCTGGAAAAGTAGTAGAAGATGGATGGATGGATGGAGCTTGCTGTCCAACCAATCACAGTGGTACCATGGTCATTTAACCAGGTTTTGGTACTTTTGGCAGTGTGGACAGGTACCAAATCCTGCTGGGAAATGAAATCAGCTTCTCCATAAAGGTTGTCAACAGAGGGAAGCATGAAGTGCTCTAAAATTTCCTGGTAGATGAATCTGCTGACTTTGGACCCAGTGGACCAACACCAGCAGATGACATTGCTCCCCAAATCAAGTTCTAGATTCTGTTATTTGGAAATCAAGGTCCCAGAGTCTGGAGGAAGAGTGGAGAGGCACAGAACCCAGGTTACTTGAGGTCCAGTCTGAAGTTTCCACAGGCAGTGATGATTTGGGAGCCATGTCATCTGCTGGTGCTAGTCCACTGGGTTTTATCAAGTTCAATTCAATTCAATTCAACTTTATTTATATAGCGCCATTTCACAACAACAGTCATCTCATAGCACTATCGACTGTAGGGGGGGCCCCCACAGTTGCAGAAAGACCCCAGCAATCAGGCGATCCCCTGTGAGCAAGCACTTGGCGACGGTGGAGAGGAAAAACTCCCTTTTAACAGGAAGAAACCTCCAGCAGAACCAGGCTCAGGGAGGGGCAGTCATCTGCTGCGACTGGCTGGGGGGTGAGGGGATAGAGAAGAAGAAAAGAACAGACATGTAGAGAGCAAACAGCACGATGGGGACTCAATCTATGGGAGAGAACAAACAAATGTTAATGACCAGCAAAAAAAAAATATTTCATAGAGAGTGAGGAAAGGAGTGAGGCCCAGTGCATTACTGGAGGTCCCCCGGCTGACTAAACCTATTAGCAGCATAACTAAGGGAGGGTTCAGAAACACATGATCCCTCCCTAATTGTAGGCTAGATCAAAAAGGTAGGTTTTAGCCCTATTCTTAAAAACAGAGATCGAGTCTGACTCCCGAATCCAGATTGGCAGCTGATTCCACAGGAGAGGAGCCTGATAACTGAAGGCTCTGCCTCCCATTGTACTTTTGGAGATTCTAGGTATTACAAGTAATCCTGCATTTTGAGAGCGTAGTGCTCTGTTAGGATAATACGGTAGTATCAGATCTTTTAAATAAAAAGGAGCCTGATTGTTTAGAGCTTTGTAAGTGAGAAGAAGGATTTTAAACTTAATTCTAAACTCTATGGGAAGCCAATGAAGGGAGGCCAGAACCGGAGAGATATGATCTCTCTTTCTAGTACCTGTTAAAACTCTTGCTGCAGCATTTTGGATCAGCTGAAGACTTTTTAAAGATGATTTAGGACAGCCTGATAATAAAGAATTACAATAATCTAATCTCGAGCTAACAAAAGCGTGGATCAGTTTCTCAGCATCACTCTGAGACAAGATGCTCCTAATCTTGGCAATATTACGCAAATGATAGAAGGCAGTCTTAGAAACAAATTTAATATGTGAGTTGAAGGACAAATCCTGATCAAAAATAACTCCAAGGTTCCTCACAGAGCTATTAAGAGAAAGAGTAACTGCGTCCAAACTGAAAGTTTGATTTGGAAAGGAATTTCTAAGGTTTTTTGGACCAACAAGAATGACTTCAGTCTTATCTGAATTTAATAGCAGGAAATTACAAGTCATCCAAGCTTTGATTTCCTTAAGACAGGCTTCTAACTTGGCTAATTGATTAGTATCATCTGGCTTCATTGACAGGTATAATTGTGTGTCATCTGCATAACAATGAAAATGTATACAGTGCTTTCTAATAATGTTGCCTAAAGGAAGCATATATAAACTAAAAAGAGTAGGGCCTAGCACAGATCCCTGTGGAACTCCATGACTAAGCTTTGAGCTGAAAGAAAACTCATCATTTACATGAACAAACTGGAACCTATCAGATAAATAAGATCTAAACCACTGCAACGAAGTTCCATTAAGTCCAACATAGTGTTCTAATGTATCAAGTAGAATATTATGATCAATAGTATCAAAAGCTGCACTAAGGTCTAAAAGGACAAGTACAGAAACTAGTCCATTATCAGATGCAATGAGGAGGTCGTTAGTGACCTTCGCTAAGGCTGTTTCAGTACTATGATGGATTCTAAACCAAGATTGAAACTCTTCAAGTAAACCATTTCCCTGCAGGTGGTCAAATAATTGCGTAGCAACAACTCTTTCTAAGATTTTTGAAATGAAAGGGAGATTAGAGATTGGTCTATAGTTAGCTAAAGCGTCTGGATCTAGCGTTGGCTTTTTGAGTAAGGGTATAATTACAGCCGTTTTAAAAGCCTGCGGTACATGGCCTAAAGTTAATGAAGAATTGATTATATGAAGAATAAAGCTACCAATAAGTGGGAAGACTTCTTTAAATAACCTGGTAGGAATAGGATCTAAAAGACAAGTTGAAGGTTTGGATGAGGAAACTATTTTGTCTAACTCACAAAGGTCGATTGGAGTAAACTCATCAAGACAGACATCAATAGAAGGAGTTGTAGTAGTTACAGTATTTAAGTTAACTGTGGGAAGAATCTGATTGATTTTATCTCTGATGGATGAAATTTTATTATTGAAAAAGTTCATAAAGTCCTGACTAGTAAGCTCTAAGGGGATGCTAGGATTGACAGAGTCCTGACTCTTTGTCAACCTGGCTACAGTACTGAAAAGAAACCTGGGATTATTCTTGTTCTCTTCTATTAATGCAGAGTAATAACTCGTTCTAGCTTTTCTAAGAGATTTTTTATAAATTAAAAGATGATTTCTCCAAGCTAAATAGATTTCATCTAAATTAGTAGAGCGCCATTTTCTTTCTAATTGACGAGTCTTCTGTTTTAAGCTATGAGTTTCTGTGTTGAACCAAGGAGTTAAAAATCTCTGATTAGACTTTTTCTTTTTTAAGGGGGCCACCAAGTCTAGAGCCTGATGCAGAGAAGCTGAAACACTATCCACCATGTTATCAATTACAGAAGGAGCAAGCTGTCTATAGCTTATTTCCGTTGTGTTGACACATGGCATAGAGGAAACAATCTGCATAAATTTGGAAACAGCATCATCTGAGAGGCATCTACTGTGATAATATTTTTCTTTAGGAGCCAAATAGTCAGAAATAGTAAAATCAAAGGTTAACAGACAATGGTCTGACAGTACAGGGTTGTGAGGAGACACTACAAGATTTTCTATTTCTATGCCATATGTCAGAACAAGGTCCAATGTATGGTGGAGGTAATGAGTAGAATTTCCTACTTTCTGAGAAAACCCAATCGAGTCTAATATTGAATTAAAAGCCACATTAAGGCAGTCACTATCTACATCCACATGTATATTAAAGTCCCCTACTATAATTATTCTATCAGATTTCAACACTAAATCAGCTAAGAAATCAGCAAATTTGGATAAAAATTCTGAATAGGTTGATGGGGGACGATAAACTATGGCAAATAAAATTGGGTTTAACCTGAAATTGCTAAAGTGCCCAATACTGAGGACCAGGCCCTCAAAGGAATTATAACATGTTTTTTGCTTTACATTAACTAGTAATTTGGAATGGTAAATTGTTGCTACTCCTCCTCCACGACCAGAACTTCTGGGATTTTGACAGTTTAAATAACCAGAGGGGGTTGATTCATTTAAACCAACATAATCCTCTTGTCCTAACCAAGTCTCTGTAAGGGAAATTAAATCAATCTGATGATCAATTAACAGATCATGGACTAACAGAGACTTGGGAGTTAGAGACCTAATATTTAACAAACCACATTTAATTTTTAAATTATGAGGAGGAACAGAGGCCAAATCATTCAATTTAGAGGCTTTATGTTTAATTTGAGTTTTACCAATATTTTGCTTTATCACTTTGGGATGCTTATACATTATATTTTTATTCACTTTGGAGGGAGCAGACAACGATTCTCTGATGGGGAAGCCAGGGGCTAAGCTGAGGGGTGGCGGATGAAGAGGAGCTGCAGAGAGGCGTGTAAGATAAGATAAGATAAGATAAGATAAGCCTTTATTAGTCCCACAACGGGGAAATTCCAGGATTGCAACAGCACAGGGATAGCAACACTCAGAGCAACAATCAGAAGGCAAGAAAAAAAAAAACAAGCAAGCAAGAGCAGCTAATAAACATATGTACGTATTACTATAAAATATATATATATACACACACACACAGACACACAGTGCAGAGCATTGTAGCTGGATGGAATAAATATATGAATATATGAACACACAGTGCAGAGCATTGTAGCTAGATGGAATAAATATGTAAATATATAAACACCCACAGTACGGAGCATTGCAGCTAGGTGGAATAAATATGCAAGTATATAAACACACACAGTGCGGAGCAATGTAGCTAGATGGAATAACATGTAGATATATAAATATATAAACACCCACAGTACGGAGCATTGCAGCTAGACGGAACAAATATGCAAATATATAAACACACACAGTGCAGAGCATTGCCGCTAGATGGAATGAAACAGCATAACCGTCTACCCAGCTATCCTGCATGGTATGATTATGTGCCCATACACACTCTCACCCTCCATAGCGACCGGCATGCTCCTAGTTGTATGCCGGAGAGGACCACTGTGTCAGTCTATTGCATCTTCTGCATTCAAAAAACTATTAGTTTGTTACGTCTTTTTTGCTATCTCTGCGAGCAGCCCTGCTTAGGTTGTACAGTCTGACAGCCGTTGGTAGGAAGGACCTACGAAACCTCTCGGTTGTGCACCTGGGATGATGTAGTCTGCTGCTAAATGAGCTCCTCAGTGCATTCAGTATGTCCTGCATAGGGTGGAACTCGGACTCCAGCAGAGATGACAGTTTAGCCACCGTCCTTCTCTCTCCTATCTCCTCCATCGGATCAAGGCGCTGCCCCAGGACAGAGCTAGCTTTCTTAATCAGTTTGTTCAGTCTCTTCCTATCGGCTGCAGTAATGCCACTGCCCCAGCAGACCACTCCAAAAGTGATGGCTGATGCCACCACCGTGTCATAGAATGACTTCAGCAGCGCCCCTTGTACACCAAAAGACCTGAGTCTCCTCAGCAGGAACAGCCTGCGCTGTCCCTTCTTGTAGAGTGCATCAGTATTGTGTGACCAGTCTAGTTTATTGTTCAGATGAATACCCAGGTACTTATAGGATGTCACCATCTCGATGTCTGTTCCCTGTATATTTACTGGTACTGTGAGGGGCTGCCCATGCCTGCGGCAGTCCACCACCAGCTCCTTAGTTTTCCTCGCGTTGATCTGGAGGCAGTTCCGATGGCACCAGTCCACGAAGTCCTGGATAAGCCCTCTGTACTCAGCTTCATCTCCATTGGAGATGAGGCCAACGATCGCAGAGTCATCAGAGAACTTCTGTAGATGGCAGTGTGTTGTGTTGTGTGAGAAGTCCGCAGTATAAAGAGTGAACAGGAAGGGAGCCAGCACCGTTCCCTGGGGGGCCCCCGTGCTACTGATGATCGTGTCGGACACACAGTCCCGGGTTCTCACAAACTGAGGCCGGTTCGTGAGGTAGTCCAGGATCCATGATGACAGGTGCTGGTCCACCCCTGCGCGCAGCAGCTTGTCCTTCAGGATCATCGGTTGGATGGTGTTGAAAGCACTGGAGAAGTCAAAGAACATGATCCTCACCATATTCCCGGGCTTCTCCAGGTGGGACAGAGAACGGTGAAGGAGGAAGATCACCGCATCCTCCACCCCAATGCCATGCTGGTAGGCGAACTGGAGTGGATCCATCGCTGGTTCCACCAGGGGGCGGAGGTGAGCAAGGAGCAGTCTCTCCAGGGTCTTCATCAAGTGGGACGTCAAGGCCACCGGTCTGTAGCTGTTCAGGTCTTTGGGGTGGGAAGTTTTTGGTACAGGTACCACACAAGATGTTTTCCACAGCTGTGGTACCCTCCCCAGTTTCAGGCTCATGTTGAAGATATACGTCACAATCCCACACAGCTGGTCTGCACAGGACTTGAGGAGCTTTGCGCTGATGCCGTCCGGTAAGACTGCGACTCTGCTTCCTGGTCCCAACTCTGAGTAGTCAAGGTTTTGGAAATTTGGATAAAAAAGATGCCAGATTGTTAGATAAATGAGAAGCACCATCCAAAGTGGGATGAATGCTGTTTCGTCTCATAAGACCAGGTTTTCCCCAAAAAGAGTTCCAATTGTCAATGTAGCCCACGTCATTTTTAGGACACCACACAGACAGCCAGCGGTTCAAGGATGACGAGTGGCTAAACATGTCATCACTGGTCAGATTGGGGAGGGGCCCAGAGAATACTACAGTGGCTGACATCGTTTTTGCAAAGTCACACACTGATTCTACATCAAGTTTGGTGACTTCCGACTGCCGGAGACGGATGTCATTAATGCCGGCGTGAATAACAATTGTGGAGTATTTACAGTTACTTTTAGCCAGCATTTTCAAATTTGACTCGATGTCTCCTGCTCTGGCCCCAGGAATACATTGGACTATGACCGCTGGAGTCTCTAGGTTCACGTTTCTGACTACAGAGTCGCCAATGATCAGAGTTTTTTCCTCAGCGGGTGTGTCGCTGAGCGGGGAAAAACGATTAGAAACGTGAACAGGTTGGTGGTGTACCGGGGCTTTGCGACTAGGCTTCCTTCTCACCGTCACCCACCCAGTCTCCTCGCTGCTGAGGAGAGCCGGGGAACCACTGACAGGGGGGCCTAAGCTAGCTAGCTCCGCTGCAGCTAATGGGCGTCCATCAAGATTAACTGGTGCAGATGGTGTTTCAAGGCAGCGGAGCCGGGATTCCAAATCAGACAACCTCGCCTTGAGCGCCTCATAAAGACAACATTTATTACATTTACCGTTATCACTAAAAGAGGCAGAGGTGTAGCTAAACATCTGACAGAGAGAGCACACCAGAGGAGAGGAAAGAGAGGTAGTAGCCATAGCTAGTGGCTAGAGAGCTGGAGAGCAAACCACACAGGCAGACAGCAAAACAGGAAGTGACGATACGTTACCACAAGGAAGTGACGATCCCTGAACAGCTTTGCCCAGCTTTGCAAGTCCAAAGTCAATGCAGCTGTCCTAGCTGGACTTGTTGCTAGCAGAGAATATCTTGCTTTGTTGACCTCCTGGCTCCATATGTGAAGTAATGGATAAATATTAAAAAATATCAAAGACCACAGACTCTGTGCCGGAGATATGAAGATGATTAAACAAAGAATAAATTAAAGGTTGTCACGAACCAAGCCCGTGTTCTCTGTTGGCTCACTTCTGATCGTTCTTGTTGGCTCAGGTATTGAGTTTATCATGTGTTGTGATCTTTTGATTTGCTGCTTTTTTTATGTCTGTTTATTGTTTCTTTCCATGCCCGTAGCCGCTACTCTGGCTGGCGATCGTTAGGCAGCTGTTTGACCCACTTCCTGGTGGGCGCTATCTAACATTTGCCGGTCCGACCACGCCCCCCTCTCTCTCTCTGACAATCAGCTGTTCGCCCTGGTAATCATCTTTCCCGTGTCTCGCCCAGGTGTTGCCAATTTGTCATGCCAGCGGTGTTTGTACTTAGGCAGCTCTTTGCCAGTCAAATACCGCCGGACCTTTGTACGTGTCACGTGGTTGTTCTCCGCCGTGTGACAGTCACGTCAACGAAGGATTGTTTGTGTATGTGCTTGCTGGCGGACTTGGATGACTCAGACTCTTCCTGCACAGTGAGTAAGGGCTCTGCGTTTCTGTTTGCAGTTGTGCTACTACGCTCGTCTGTAGCGTTTCCCCTTGTGGCACAACTGCTACGCTTAGGCACTGCTGCCCAGCTCTTTTCCCGTGCCAGCCGAGCATCCTGGAGAACTCTAAGTTTGCCCGAGCTGTCTATGTGTTTCCGTACTGTTTTTGTGTCAATAAATGTGTATTTGATGTAACTCGGTGAGTAAATCCATTCTTCCTTCTCCTCCATGCGCTGTGGAAAAGCGCACGGGAGTGTATGACAAAGGTCCTGTGATGATTTATGGGCTGACATGGAAGCATAAAGGTGAGATGGAATTTCACTTTTTTCCTCTTCTGTGTCTTTGTTGATTATTATTTTGAGGTGGGTTTAATTAATGCTGTAGTGTGTGTGTGTGTGTGTGTGTGTGTGTGTGTGGTAATGAAGTGCTGCAAACTGTTAAAAGCTGTTTATGTGTCTCCTGCTGATTTTGACTGAACATATTAATGTGATTAATACATCTGTAAAAATGTTGCTCTGCTTTTTAAAATGTGTTGTTTAGTTTTATTTAGTTTAAAAAATGTAGCACTTCAGCTGCCTTATTTATTCCTTAATTCTTGTGTTCTTCTTTGTGTGTTTAGTCTATTTTGAATCAGTATTCCGTTCACTGATTTATTTATTTTTTTTTTGGGGGGGGGGACCTTTAACTCCCCCCCGTGGCTGCAGAAACATTGATCTCTGTGTTCCAGAGCTGCAACTTTACAAATGAAGCAACGTTCCTGTGGTGATGCTTCAGATGACGCAGAAACTTCCCCAACAGAAACCTTGCTTCCTCTTTTGAAATGTCTTTTGTTGATCTTTTTATGGAATGGAATGATCCTCGAGTCTGACCAGCGATCATTACAATGTTCAGGTTTGGAACCCCTGGTTCTGCAGTTGAGGACACAGACAATAAAGAGACAATAAAGATTTATTAGAAAATACTTACAAATTTGTTAGGAAAAAAAGTTTTACATTAACAGGAAAACAGTCACAAATGTTTCAGAAAAAAGTTGCAAATCTATTTGAAACACTTGAAAATATAAAGAAAGAAAACGTAAATTTACAAGAAAAAAATGGTAATTATGAGAAAAAAGTTGAACTTTTTAAAAAAGTCATAAATTTCTGAGAAAATATTGCAAATTTATGAGGAAAAAGTTGCAAATTGGTGAGAAAAAGTTGCAAATTTATGGGAAAAAAAAAGGTTTAAAATTAACAGTAGAAACGTCAGAAATGTTTTAGAAAAATGCCAGTCATCAGTGGCAGAAGTGCTGTGCACGTCTCTGTCTGTCCTCACTGTCCCGCTCTAAATAAAGGCTTAAATGACTAAAAACGAGAACAAGATTCTGCTGAAAGTGTCATAGTGGAGCTCAGAAAGTTGATGGATCTAAAAATGTCTACAAAATGATGCATCATGACGATAAGAATCAGCACACATCCTACATGCCTGCAGAATCCACCAAAACGTCTAATATAAACACCATTAATTTTGTCTCTCGGCCCCCCTGTCCCCCCTCCCCCGGTCCAGATCTGCGTGTGTGGTTCCTCCCATCCTGCCCAGATTTGGCCACAAGTGTCCCTCACTGGGAGACGGGAAAACTGCTCCTCCTGCTCTCCTCCCATCCCTCGTGTGTCCACAGCATGACCCCGACCACAGACGTGACCGGGCGCAGGACGGCTCTGAAGGCACCGGCGTGAATCGGTGAACCTTTTTTAAATCGTGGTTCATAACACAATGAAATGCATCTGATGCACCAATTTTTAAAGCTGAAAGTTTTTCTTGTATTTCTGCAACTTCTTCACATATATTTGCAACTTTTTACCTTTAATTCCACAACATTTTTCTTGTAAATTTACAACTTTTTTCTCACACATTTAAAACTTTTTTCTCATGAATTGGCAGCTTTTTTTTTTTGTAAATCTGCAGCTTTTTTCTGAATTTAGTGAATAAATTCACAGCTTTTTTTGTCATAAACTTGTGAACTTGAATCTTTCTTCTTAATTTGTACCATTCATATGGACGCTGGTTTGATTTTTATTGGAGTAATTGGTTAAATGTTCTTTAACAGCTCAACGGTTTGCTTTAAAGGGTTTGAACTCTTGTCCGTTACATAAGTAAGGGCCCTAAACGCCATCCTGCCTGGGCCCTGACTACCACAGTGTCCCCTCAGTCTCTGGAGACAGTGTTCTGGTTAGTGTCCCCCCCCCGCCCCCCAACAGCCAACTGAAATGTCCTCCCATCATGCCAGAAGCTGGGGCTGAGCTCTGCATTCCAGAGGCCTGCAGATGAAGTGGAGCGCGCGCGCGCTGCCATTACATAGTGTCAGAAGATAAGGTCCCCCACCAGCAGAGGCGTGGAGCGCGCGATGATGATGTTCAGACCTGTCACTGTCAGATGGCTGACGTCAGTCCTCAGCTGTGTGGCGTCGTCCACATCAGAGGCAGACGAGCACCAAGGTGGGAGCCACACTCTCTAGTCTCAAGAGAAATGAGACGTTTATCAGCAAACTGTCTGCAGAAGGCTGTGAAGGAGTCATGTGACCTGAGAGGGCGATGAAGGTCAGCTCTGACCGTTGACTTCAGGCGGACCGCAGCGCCCCCCGATGGACTGATGACCACATCACAACTATTTAATCAGAGCATCCTCAGGAGGTGGTTGGGGTGGGGGATCCAGAATCGTCCCGCTTGTTAACCTGCCACCCCCTCATTCATAGCTGTAAATGAGGGGGGCAGCGGGGGGCACTGGGCCTTCCAAGCTGGAGGAAAGAGAAAACTGCCCCCACTGTCGTCACCAACCGCTCACATGGTTACACAACTGAATAACAGGAACGTGAACCAGTTCTCAGCAGAAATACAAAAAACAAAATCCTGGTTTCAGCCTTTTTCTCATAAAGTTACAACTTTGTTCCTGTAAATTTTCTGCCGTTTCCTCATAAATGAGGAACCAGGCAGTGGCGGCCTCATGGTTAGGGATGTGGACTGGTGAGCGGAGGGTCGTGGGTTTGATTCCTGGACCGGTGGGACAGTCAACACAGCAGCGGAGCTGTGAGTGTGAACAGGGCGTCCTGGAAAAAGACAGGCTGCCTCTCAATCGACCTGTATAAATAAAGGTTAAATTTAAAGAAGAATATATTTGTTATTTTTTTCCTTAAAAATTTGTAACCTTTTTCCATAAATTTGCAACATTTTTCCTTAAAGAACTGTATGTTTTTTCTCGTAAATTTGCATTTTTTTTCTTGTAAATGTGCAACTTTCTGTAAATTTTCCACGTTTTCTCATAAATTTAAACTTTTTCACATAAATCTTGAACTTTTTTCCTCATAAATTTGCTTTTTTTGTAAAGTTGACCTTTTTTAATGCAAAATTTAGGATAAGATAAGATAAGGTAAGATAAGCCTTTATTAGTCCCACAATGGGGAAATTCCAGGATTGCAACAGCACAGGGATAGCAACACTCAGAGCAACAATCAGAAGGCAAGAAAAAAACAAGAACAGCTAGTATACATATGTACATATTACTATAAATATATATATATATTGTGGAGATGTGTGGAAGGACGAGGCTGAGTTTATTTCTCAAGACCAGTTTTATTCACATTCACATTCTCCAACATTCAAAAACAGAAAGAGAGATAAATCCCCCAACATCTGTCCCTTTAATACCCCAGGACATCAAACAGTCACATGGTCTTTTCATCCCAAATCACAATGCTCCCCCCTCCAGGTCTTCTCGTCTCCACCCAAAGTCCTGGTGGTCAGGAAATCCCTCAAGGCCATCTCTTTGCATACAAAAGGCCAGACTTCACATCCTCCTGTTACCCCTAGGAGGTTCAGTCCTTTTGTTCCTCTGAGACGTGAAGCATATAATAAGCACACAGTAATACACATGTGAAGCATATGGAACCACATAAGTGCACCACAGTATATAGACACACAGTGTGGAGCATTGTGGTTGGTGGATGTGCAGCAGAAAGTCTAAGCTCTCTCTCTCTGCGGATGCAGCGGGCCAGCTGGATGTCTTTGGGCATGAGGAAGGGCCCAATGCATCATGTGTCTGACACTGAAACCAAAGTGGTAGTAAATTATTTATAAATTAATAGTAAATGTGCCACACCCAGTCCACCTAATTCTGCTGGCTGCTGTAAGTTTTTGTTTTATTCTGGGGTGCTTATCGTTCCAAATAAATTGGTTGCATAACTGATCAAACTGATGAAAACACTTTGATGGAACCTTCAGTGGAAGTGCTTGTAACAAATAATTACATTTTGGTGCACTGCTCATTTTAATTATATTAACTTTGCCCCAGAGAGAGAGAAACAAAGGGGACCGTGGAACGATATCTGATCTAGATTTATCCAGTAAAGGTTCAAGTTAACCCTAACTAGATCAGACAGTGAGTGAGGAAATGTAAAACCAAGATATTTCATGTCTGACTGAGGCCAGCTAAAGTCTCCTGGTTGGAATGAAGTTTTGGGGCTAAAGGATGTTAAAGGGAGCACCTCGGATTTTGACCAAATGACTGCGCTTGTTGCCGTGTTTGTCCTGTTTTTGCTCGTGTTATCGTGTGTGGATCATGGGCAGTCAGCCATCGTTTCTGATCGCCAAGTGCTGCTGGACATTCGATCTGCCACTGTGGGTTTTGGCTGTCACAATCAGGAGGGAAGATTCTTCCATCCGTCTCTGTGTTTGCAACTTCCCGTTGGTACCTGGGACCCCAGCTGTGGTTATACCGGCAAAGAGCGATCCAAACCTCAGGGAAGACGGGCAGGTGCCACGGTGAAATCCCGAAGGCTTGCTCGGCTCTGCCAGCTTGCTCGTTCCACCTCGTCTTCTCGTAATTCAGCAGCTGGCCTCTTTCCTGGATCCTGGCCCTCGGGTGTACTTGGAATGAGGCTATCATTTGTCCGCCCTGTTTTTCCTGTTCTACAGGTGGTCTTCTCCCTGCTTGGAGGCAGCCTTGCCCCTGCGTGGCACGGTAGCACGGTGTCTATGTCAGGTTTCACCAGCCCCCATTCCTGGCGAGGCTGCTGCCGGGACGGGGCCCATTCACCTGGCGTTGCTTAACGCACATTCCATCTCAAATAAATCCTTCTTTTTGAACGCTTTATTCATCACTGCAGGGCTGCACTTCTTATTTCTTGTTGAGACTTGGCAGAGAAGTGAGGAATTTACCTCCTTAACCGAACTTTGTCCGCCAGACTGGACCTTCTCCTGTACCCCGAGATTGACAGGCTGCGGCGGCGGTCTGGCCATCGTGAACCGCAGCTGCTTTGTTACCGGGACGGTGAGCCATGGAACTTTATTGTTTGAACTGATGGTTTTAAAAATCGGCTCTTCAGACCCATTTTATTTTGTTTTAATCTACCGCCCTCCACGAGTTTATGCCTCTTTTTTATCGGAGTTTAGTGATTTTTTTAACTTCTATTATTAAATTAAATTATACTATTATTAAATTTGACTGGATTTTACTACTTAGAGATTTTAATATTCATGTTAACAATCCCAGTGATATTTTTGCAGTTAATTTCTTGAGTATCATTGAATCATTTAATGACCTCCGCCAGGCCACAGGCCAGGAGGTGATGTTTCTGCCGGGGTCTGTCTGTCTGTCTGTTGGTTAGCAAGATAACTCAAAAAGTTTTGGACGGAAAGGTGTGTCATGGCACGGGGAACAGATGATTAGATTTTGGTGATGATCTGAGAGTGCATACCTCCACCAAGGGCTTTGTTTGTATTTGTGCAGCAGGATTACACAAAAACTACTGAATGGATTTGGATGACATTTTCACCAGAGGTGGTTCTTGGCCTAGAGAGGAACCCATCACATTTTGGGGATGATCTGGGAATGCATACCTCAGCCAAGGCTCTTCTCACAGTGTGTCAGCCACAAAACTCCAAAACTGATGGACAGACTTCGATGCAATTTTCACCACAAGTGGCTCTAGGCCTACACACAAGCCCATTACATTTTGGAGGTGATCCATGAGAAACAGAAGGAGCCTTGGCAGAGGTATGTGCTCTCTATGAGTGCTTTTCTAGTTTTCAATCTTTTCTAGGGGTACCATCATTTTTGTCCAGGCCTGTTTCATGAGTTTGTTTTTTAAAATAATTCTGTTGAACCACAATTCAAAAGCACTGTGTGATTTTCATTGGTTAATTTTCATAGAATTTTTATTTATCACCACTTTTGTCAGATTCAAGTTATTTCTGTGACCATTGTGGGTTTTTCTTTCATTAACAGAGGGGGGGGGGGGTCAGACACCAGTGTCGTCCTGTGTTCTAAATGCTGGAATGGCGGTTTGAGCTTCTCTGTGTTTTATGTATCTGGCAAGCAATTTACCAGCTTTATCTCCATCTTCAAAATGTTTTTACCTGGTGCAGAATAGGGAAAATTCTGCCTTTTGAGTTAAGATTGAATTGAGCTTGTATTTAAGTTTAGTCAAATAGGTCAGATTTGTGGGACTCATTAAGTTTAAAAACGGACTCAGCTATGGCAGTTTTCTTCTCTGAATCAATTTGGCGTGATTTGCCTTCCTTTTGTAAGAGGCGTGTGAATAATGAGCCGTGTAATAAAAGCTTTTAAGGCTTCCCAGGCCACCCCAGCAGAGGGAGCTGGAGGGAGGTTTCCATATAGAGATTAAGCTGGTCTCTTGGGAGTGTAAAAAATTGGGATCCAGCAAAAGGCTCGAGTTGAACCTCCACCTGGGGAACCTGGGGAGCTACAGAATGATTTTAACTGGAGAAACACAGGCGCATGGTCAGAAAAAAATATATTACCAACAGAGGTAGGCACTACTGCGGACATGAGTGAATTTGAAATAAAAAAGTAGTCAATCCTTGATACTGTATTATGGGGAGAAGAGTAACATGTATAATCTCTTGTAGATGGATTACATATTCTCCAAAGATCCACTAGACCTGAGGTCGTACACATTTTCAGAAGGACAGAGGCTGATCTAAACTGGCGCTGTGAAGGGGTGCTTCTACCCAATATATTGTCCATGACCAGATTAAAGTCCCCTGCCATTATAACTGGCTAGTCCCCCATGTCACTGATTTTGCACTCAAGATGCCCCCAAAATGCAGGATCATCAATGTTTGGTGCATACATGTTGACTAATATTACACTATGACCCTGAATCTTGTCCAAAAGCAGCAGGACCCGTCCCACGTCATCCTTAACCACTCGGGTACATTTAAACTGTGATTGCTTGTGAACTAGTATGGCTACCCGCCTCCTCTGGCCACTGCCACACGAGGAATAAACATGACCCACACAGTCCCACCAGAGTTTCCCTGATTTCTGGACCAGCAAACGAGTTCCTAGGAGAAACACAATGTCAGCTGTTTTAGAGTTGATCAATGTCATCATTTTCTTTTTCTTAACTAGACTATTAAGACCTTTAACATTCCAAGTCATTAGGGTAAGGGCCCTGTGTTGATGAACCAACATCATGCAGTTTGTATGAGACAGGCAGCTATGGGGCATAAAAAATGTCACATATTATTGGGATCATTAGATCAACACTGAGTGAGTGAAAATGACAAACCCGGCAGCAAGCTAAAAAAGAAAAGTGACTAAATAAAAATAAGAACAAGTGAACATTAAGATAAACACATTTAGAGTGACTGAAAACAGAAGTCACCCTTGGGTGCTCGAAAAGCACCAGAATTAAAACATAAATTTCTTGGTCCATGACTCTTGGTCCATGCAGCTTGAAAAGTCAATGAAAACTGGTCAGTCTATAGAGATGAACAGCGATATACCCCTCTACGCAGGTCAGCTGTTCCCTTCATATGACATCATTGTCATAATTTGCCCCTTGGGGCAGTGAGAGACAGACCCAGACTCCGACTGCAGTTTGTGGTATTTATTAACAAAAACACACAAAGTGCCAGAGAGCACCAAAACAAAAATCCAAAACACAGATAATAAGGAAACTTACGTGCAGAAATTAATTCAGGATAAACTCACCAGAGGGCACCTGACCAGACTCACCGTCTGGGCGCATGCGCATGCAGCGACCGGCAGCTGGTGAAAAAGTCCGTCGTCTGTGTGTCTGTTTTTACGCACTTTAATGTGTTTTTAACGAAATTCTCTGTGTCGTTTCTGTCCTGGAATGTTTGTGGACTGTATGGCAAAGAGCTCCCTGGTTCCATCAATATGGATTTCCTCCCCTTTATTGCACTGCTGCTGTTTTTCCGCCGGCCCTGTGTCTCTGAGGTGAGAGCGATCAGCATCATGCCGGGCAGAATACAATACTCCAGAGACATGTTGCTGCATTTAAACACGGTTGATGCAGCGTCTGTGATTGAGTCTAAGCCGCAACTGCCGGACTTTATTTTGAGAGACGTTCATGGACACAGCGGTGAAAAGAGAGACAAGAGAAGGAAGCGCGGAAAGCGTGGAGGCGTGAAATTACAGCTGAGGAAACGTCAGTTTGGTAACATTCCTCTTCCTTCTATGATTTTTTGGGAACGTACAATCTCTGAGGAACAAGGTGGATGAAATTCAAGGGAATATACGCTACCAGAAGGACTTTAAGAACTGCTGTGTCGTGGCTTATACCGAGTCTTGGCTTACTGCGCATGATCGGGACGTAGACCTGTGGATTGATGGCTTTGGAGCCCCACTCCACTCTGATCGGCAGGAAGAGGTAACGGGGAAACGTCAGGGGGGCGGCTTATGTTTATATATTAATAAACAGTACTGCACATCTGTCACAGTCAGAGAGCGCATCTGTACACCCGATGTGGAGCTTCTGTCCATATCGCTACGCCTCTTTTATTTGCCTCACGAGTTCCCCCAACTCTTTATCATGACTGTGTACATTCACCCGAGGGCAGACGCTGACTCCGCCTCCAGCACCATCTTTGATGTGGTCCAGCAGCTGCAGTCTATTTCTCCAGAGGCGCCAAACTTTATTCTTGGGGATTTTAACCATGTTTCTTTAAAGAAGACACTTAAAAACTTTTATCAGTATGTCTTCTGCCCAACCAGGCGAAAAAAGACATTGGACCTGTGCTATGGATCCATAGAGAGGGCCTATAAATCACTCCCCCTTCCCCCTTTAGGATCCTCAGATCACAACTGTGTACATTTGCTGCCCACATATAAAACTGCTCTCAGAAGAGGCAAGGTGGAGACGAGAGACATAGATGTGTGGACAGAGGATTCAGAGCACAGCCTCCAGGAATGCTTTAACTGTACGGACTGGGAGGTGTCCACACTGTCCTGCGGGGATGATTTGGACTCTTTGGTGGACGTCACATGCTCATACATGGCTTTCTGTAAAAATAAGATTGTTCCACGTAAACGTGTCAAAATATACCCCAACAACAAGCCATGGGTTACAAAATCAGTTAAATCCTGCTTACAGAGGAAAGCGCTTGCCTTTAAACAGGGGTCTGTTTCTGAGCTACAGGTTGCCACAAAAGAGCTGAAGTCTGAAATTTTAAGAGCAAAACAGAATTATAAATCAGAATTGGAAAGCAAGATGGCAACAAAGAAACTTGGTTCAGCCTGGGCCTGTATGAAAACTATTGCAGGCCTTCAGAGCACAGAGCGCAGTAATCGTGTGTTTTTAGATGGTTTTAATTCAGACACAGAGCTGGCTAATGCTCTTAATTGTTTTTATGGCCGTTTTGACTCCTTTGATTTTAGCACAGAAACCCAAGATTTGAAACAGAAACTCAAAGACAATCAGCTCTTTAATATTGAGGTGCAGGATGTTAAAAGGGAGTTCTGCGCTGTAAAAGTGAACAAAAGTCAGGGCCCTGATAATATATGTGGGCGCTTGGTAAAGTCCTGTGCACATGAACTGAGTCCTGTATTTCATTACATTTTCAATAAGTCCTTACAGACACAACATGTGCCTAAGATCTGGAAAGAAGCCGTGGTTGTTCCCGTTCCAAAATCCAGCTGTCCTAAAACGGTAAACGACTTTAGACCAGTTGCTTTGACTTCAATTTTAATGAAAATTTTTGAAAAATTGGTCAGATTTGAGGTCCTAAAGCAGACTGAGCATGCATTGGATCCTCTGCAGTTTGCCTATAGGCCACACAGAGGAGTGGAGGATGCCACTGTCACTCTGTTTAACATGCTTTTTAAACATCTGGATTTTAATGGGACACACGCCAGACTTTTATTTGTGGACTTTTCTTCCGCCTTTAATACAATTCAACCTCATATTTTAGTTGAAAGGCTCCCGATTTGAGCAATAATCTGATGGGTTGGATTCTGGATTTCTTAACCAACAGGATGCAGAGAGTAAGGGTCAATGGTACATTGTCTGACCTAAAGTGCTCTTCTACTGGCTCTCCTCAGGGGTGTGTGTTGTCACCACTACTCTTCATCCTGTACACAAACGTGTCGAAGCAGACATGACAACAGACACATTACAAAGTATGCTGATGACTCAGTTATTGTCAGTCTCCTCCAGGATGGTGAGAGTGGCCACGGCCCAGTAGTTGATGACTTTGTTCACTGGTGTGAGGATTCCTACCTGCAGCTGAATAAGACAAAAACTAAAGACATGATTATTGACTTTAGGAGGAAAACTCCCAGGCACAAAGTCACCGTACTAAAAGGCCAGACCACCGAATGTGTACAATCCTACAAATATCTTGGTGTGGAGGATGTGCGGAAGGATGAGACTGAGTTATTCCGCAGGTTCAGCTTTATTCACAAACACATACTCCAACAATTTCAAAGCAGAAAAAGAGGATGAATTATCTCACATCTGTCCTTTATACCCCGGACATCAAAACTGCAGTCACATGGTGTTTAATCAAACATACAGTCACATGGTACTTAATCCCAGTTACAATGTAACTCTTCTGATCTTCACACCATTGTCCCTTAGTCTCCGGTGGTCTGGAAATCTCTCCAGGTCATCTCCCTGAAACAAAGGTCAAACCTCGCACTCTCCCGTTACTTCCCGGAGGCTCAGTCCTTTTGTTCCTTGAGACGTGCAGCACACAATACAATCAACACACAGCAATATATTTGTGGAGCATATGTAACCAACATATGTTGCCCACATGACCCCCCCAAACGTCTAAAATGGAACAATCATAACTAGAGATGCATGACATAATAACATTACTACATATCAATTCACCCGTTGCCTAGGCCTAAGTCTTCTGCCGTATTTGCTGTAAGCCGGCTTTACTGCTTCTGCAGTCTGCTGTGGGACTGTTGCCTGTGGATTAGAACTGTTAATCAATCTCTGTGGGTGTTCTGGAGAATGCCTTCTAGGTGGTCCGCCGTGACGGGGGGCCCTCGCCAGCTGCACAGCTTCATCCGCCAAAACAAAAGCGGGTTTGAGTCTGTTAATACCAATTACCTCCTTTCTGTCTCCCAAATCTAGCAAAAAATGCTTCTCTCCTGTTTCCAGCACCCTAAACGGTCCATCGTACGGCGGCCGCAAGTTTGGGCGATGGGCATCATGTCTGACAAAAACAAACTCCGCATTTTTTAAGGCTTTCGGCACAAAAACGCGTGGGAAGCTGTGATGAACCGGGCCAGGAAGCGTGTTTGATCCCGTGTCGCTCTGCAGCCGTTGAGCGGGGGGGCAATTTGGCGCAGGATTATCCGGGAAAAATTCCCCGGGCAGCCGGAGAGGCTGTGCAAAAACTAACTCAGCTGGGGAGGCTTGCAAATCCTCCTTAGGTGCAGAACGCAACCCCAATAAAACCCATGGTAGCCTGTCTACCCAATTTGTATCCGTAAGCAACGCTCTGAGGGCTGCTTTCAATGACCTATGGAAACGTTCGCATAAACCGTTAGCCTGGGGGTTGTACGCGGTAGTGCGGTGGATCGTTACCCCCAGGCTGCGGGCCATCGCTGACCAGAGCTCGGACACAAACTGAGGACCTCTGTCGGACGTTATGTCCGATGGAACTCCAAAACGCGCTACCCACGCTGTTAAAAACGCGTGCGCCACCTCCTCGGCTGTGGTTGATGCCAGTGGGACCACTTCCGGCCAACGCGTAGTGCGGTCCACCATTGTCAAAAGGTGTGTGCACCCCTGTGACGATGGGAGGGGGCCTACCAGGTCGACATGCACATGATCAAAGCGCTTAGCCGGGATATGAAAAGGCTCCAAAGGAGCTCTAGTATGTTTGTGTATTTTGGCTCGCTGACAAGCTACGCAGGCTGTCGCCCATTCTTTGACCTGTTTGCGCAACCCCAGCCATACAAATTTATCTCCTACCATTTTGACCGATGCGCGCACCCCTGGGTGCACCAAAGAATGGATCGAGTCGAAAACGCGACGGCGCCATGCAGCTGGTACCACCGGACACGGCCGTCCAGTGGAAATATTGCAGATTAGGGGGGGCATACCATCTTGCAGCACCCTGTACTCCAGCCTTAACCCTGTTGGTCCAGACTGGAGCGCGCGCACGTCCGCATCGCTAACCTGCTCCGCGGCCATGGCTGCATAATCTAACCCTACGCGGACCGGGGCTGCGCGCGCTTCCGCGTCGCTACCCTGGCCCGCGGCCATGGCTGCAGAGTCTGCCCCCACGGGGCCCAGAGCCGCCACAGCACATGAGAGGCAGTCTGCCACTACATTATATTTACCTGCCACATGCTGGATATCGGTGGTAAACTCAGATATCGCGGCCAGCTGTCTCTGCTGCCGGCCCGACCAAGGTTCTGAAATCTTGGCCATCGCGAAAGTCAGCGGTTTGTGGTCCACAAACGCGGTGAAACGGCTCCCTTCCAGCCAGAACTGGAAGTGGCGGATGGCCAAGTGCAGAGCCAACAGCTCCCTGTCGAACGCGCTGTATTTTCGCTCACTATCGCGCAAGGTTTTGCTGAAAAACGCAAGCGGTTGCCAGGCCCCAGCTACATACTGTTCAACGACCACCCCGACGGCTAAATCGGACGCATCAGTGGTGAGCGCCATGCGGGCCGTTGGAACTGGGTGTGCCAAAAAAGCAGCGTTTGTGAGGGCTGATTTGACTTGAGAGAATGCGCGCTCCCGCTCAGGAGACCATTCGATTTTATTCGTGGGTTTTTGTTTTTTTAGTGCAGCGTACAATGGTTGCATGAGCCTCGCTGAGCTGGGGAGGAAACGGTTATAAAAATTAACCATTCCCAAAAACTCCTGTAACGCTTTGACCGTTTGAGGTTGGGGAAAATTTGTTATTGCGCGTACTTTATCGGGCAGAGGGACCGCTCCCTCTGACGAAACGCGATACCCCAAAAAATCAATCTGCGCCACCCCAAACTGACACTTCGCTGGGTTAATTTTTAACCCGTGCTCTGCCAACCTCTGGAAAACTGCGGTGAGGTGGCTTTCGTGTTCGTCTTCGGACGTGCTGGCTACCAAAATGTCGTCCAAATAGATGAACACGAAAGGGAGGTTGCGCAGGACCGCGTCCATCATGCGTTGGAACGTCTGCGCCGCTCCCTTGAGTCCAAAAGGCATGCGCAAAAACTTAAAAAGCCAGAAAGGAGTTATTACCGCTGTTTTGGGTATGTCCTGAGCGCACACTGGAACCTGATGGTAACCACGTACTAAATCTATTGTAGAAAAAATGTGCGCCCCCGCCAAATGCACCGAAAAATCTTGGATATGCGGAATTGGGTAGCGGTCGTGTGCTGTGGCGTTATTCAACCTGCGGAAATCACCGCAAGGTCGCCACGAGCCATCAGCCTTTGGGACCATGTGTAGTGGTGAAGCCCAGGGGCTTTTCAAACGCCTGATGATGCCCAGTTTTTCAAGGTTGGCAAACTCCTCGCACGCTATGGTCAGTTTAGCTGAGTCCAGGCGCTGAGCTTTTGCAAAAACGGGCGGGCCGGTGGTAGTGATATAATGCTGCACCCCATGCTTAGCCACTGTCGCCGAAAACGTTGGGACTTTGAGTACTGGGAACTGAGTGAGGAGTGCGTGGAACTTACCACCCGCAGCTGTGACGTTGGCTTGTGCAGTTGGCGGCGCCACTCGAGCTGTGCAGGGAATAGAGTGAAATGACGTCTGTTAGCAAGATCAACCAATAAACCATGTGAGCACAAAAAATCAGCCCCTAACATGTTGAAATTGACTGCCGCTATAACAAAAGTCCACTCAAATGCACGGCCCTGCAAAGACAGAAGCAGAGTCCTCTCACCGAAGGTCTTAATCGCTGAGCCGTTCGCTGCTGACACCCGGGGACCCTTAGACGGCATCAGCTGGTCCGCGTAGGAAGGCGTGATGAACCTCAGCTGGGAGCCTGTGTCCACGAGGAAATGCCTCCCCGAGCGTGCATCCGTCAGGTAGAGCAGCTTGTTCTCCTCCTCGAGGGCCGCAGCCGCTACCGACCCCCGGTCTTGGCGTTTCCCGAACGCTTGAAGTGGCACAGTGGGAGGCACTTGTGTACCCTCTCTGCAAAGCGGCGATGATGGAAGCAAAGGACGTCGTCTGCTCCGTGTCGCTTGGTCCTGACTGCTGCCGTCGCCAGTGAGTCTGGTGCTGCAACCACTGGCCCCATGCCGTCTCCGGACGTTGCTCCTAGCTCTGCTGCCGCGGCCGAAACCGCGCTCCGTTTGTGGGCGTCAACGAGTCGTTGTGCCTCCTTACTCAGCCCATGGTAGTCTCGCCGGGTCAACCGAGGTGAGTCTGCCAGGGTAACTCTCACCGCTGGCAGCAGGGTCCGGAGGAAAAGGTGGGCGAAGATAAAATCGCAATCCTCGGAGTCTCTCAGCCTCAGTATTTTCACCATCAGGTCTGTCGTTCTCCGACTCCGTCAACGCTAGGAGCCCCTCTGCTCGCTGTTGCACCGAGGGGGTGAAATGGCTGATAAGCACATCCTTCAATGCGTTGTATTTGTCGCTGTCTGGTGGGTGATTGACCAGATCCTCCACCCTCTGGACTGTGTGGCTGTCCAGCTTCGCCACCACATGGTAGAATTTCGTGTCGTCTCTCGAGATTCTCCGGAGGTTGATCTGCGCCTCGACCGCGCTAAACCAGGAGCGCAGACTATGCTGCCAGAAGTCGGGCAGCTGGAACGTGGCGGCAGTTATTAGGCTGGCTTCTGCCGAGCCCCGCTCGGGAGAATTATTTCTGCTCATGCTTCGTCGTAAGGTCACCAGTGTGGAGGATGTGCGGAAGGATGAGACTGAGCTATTCGTCAGGTTCAGCTTTATTCACAAACACATACTCCAACAATTTCAAAGCAGAAAAAGAGGATGAATTATCTCACATCTGTCCTTTATACACCGGACATCAAAACTGCAGTCACATGGTGTTTAATCAAACATACAGTCACATGGTACTTAATCCCAGTCACAATGTAACTCTTCTGATCTTCACACCATTGTCCCTTAGTCTCCAGTGGTCTGGAAATCTCTCCAGGTCATCTCCCTGAAACAAAGGTCAAACCTCGCACTCTCCCGTTACTTCCCGGAGGCTCAATCCTTTTGTTCCTTGAGACGTGCAGCACACAATACAATCAACACACAGCAATATATTTGTGGAGCATATGTAACCAACATATGTTGCCCACATGACCGCCCCCAAACGTCTAAAATGGAACAATCATAACAAGAGATGCATGACATAATAACATTACTACATATCAATCCACCCGTTGCCTAGGCCTAAGTCTTCTGCCGTATTTGCTGTAAGCCGGCTTTACTGCTTCTGCAGTCTGCTGTGGGACTGTTGCCTGTGGATTAGAACTGTTAGTCAATCTCTGTGGGTGTTCTGGAGAATGCCTTCTAGGGGGTCTGCCGCGACGGGGGGCCCTCGCCAGCTGCACAGCTTCATCCGCCAAAACAAAAGTGGGTTTGAGTTCGTTAATACCAATTACCTCCTTTCTGTCTCCCAAATCTAGCAAAAAATGCTTCTCTCCTGTTTCCAGCACCCTAAACGGTCCATCGTACGGCGGCCGCAAGTTTGGGCGATGGGCATCATGTCTGACAAAAACAAACTCCGCATTTTTTAAGGCTTTCGGCACAAAAACGCGTGGGAAGCTGTGATGAACCGGGCCAGGAAGCGTGTTTGATCCCGTGTCGCTCTGCAGCCGTTGAGCGGGGGGGGGGGCAATTTGGCGCAGGATTATCCGGGAAAAATTCCCCGGGCAGCCGGAGAGGCTGTGCAAAAACTAACTCAACTGGGGAGGCTTGCAAATCCTCCTTAGGTGCAGAACACAACCCCAATAAAACCCACGGTAGCCTGTCTACCCAATTTGTATCCGTAAGCGACGCTCTGAGGGCTGCTTTCAATGACCTATGGAAACGTTCGCATAAACCGTTAGCCTGGGGGTTGTACGCGGTAGTGCGGTGGATCGTTACCCCCAGGCTGCGGGCCATCGCTGACCAGAGCTCGGACACAAACTGAGGACCTCTGTCGGACGTTATGTCCGATGGAACTCCAAAACGCGCTACCCACGCTGTTAAAAACGCGTGCGCCACCTCCTCGGCTGTGGTTGATGCCAGTGGGACCACTTCCGGCCAACACGTAGTGCGGTCCACCATTGTCAAAAGGTGTGTGCACCCCTGTGACGACGGGAGGGGGCCTACCAGGTCGACATGCACATGATCAAAGCGCTTAGCCGGGATATGAAAAGGCTCCAAAGGAGCTCTAGTGTGTTTGTGTATTTTGGCTCGCTGACAAGCTACGCAGGCTGTCGCCCATTCTTTGACCTGTTTGCGCAACCCCGGCCATACAAATTTATCTCCTACCATTTTGACCGATGCGCGCACCCCTGGGTGCGCCAGAGAATGGATCGAGTCGAAAACGCGACGGCGCCACGCAGCTGGTACCACCGGACACGGCCGTCCAGTAGAAATATCGCAGATTAAGGAGGGGCATACCATCTTGCAGCACCCTGTACTCCAGCCTTAACCCTGTTGGTCCAGACTGGAGCTCGCGCATGTCCGCATTGCTAACCTGCTCCGCGGCCATGGCTGCATAATCTAACCCTACGCGGACCGGGGCTGTGCACGCTTCCGCGTCGCTACCCTGGCCCGCGGCCATGGCTGCAGAGTCTGCCCCCATGGGGCCCAGAGCCGCCACAGCACATGAGAGGCAGTCTGCCACTACATTATATTTACCTGCCACATGCTGGATATCGGTGGTAAACTCAGATATCGCGGCCAGCTGTCTCTGCTGCCGGCCCGACCAAGGTTCTGAAATCTTGGCCATCGCGAAAGTCAGCGGTTTGTGGTCCACGAACGCGGTGAAACGGCTCCCTTCCAGCCAGAACTGGAAGTGGCGGATGGCCAAGTGCAGAGCCAACAGCTCCCTGTCGAACGCGCTGTATTTTCGCTCACTATCGCGCAAGGTTTTGCTGAAAAACGCGAGCGATTGCCAGGCCCCAGCTACATACTGTTCAACGACCGCCCCGACGGCTAAATCAGACACGTCAGTGGTGAGCGCCATGCGGGCCGTTGGAACTGGATGTGCCAACAAAGCAGCGTTTGTGAGGGCTGATTTGACTTGAGAGAATGTGCGCTCCCGCTCAGGAGACCATTCGATTTTATTCGTGGGTTTTTGTTTTTTTAGTGCAGCGTACAATGGTTGCATGAGCCTCGCTGAGCTGGGGAGGAAACGGTTATAAAAATTAACCATTCCCAAAAACTCCTGTAACGCTTTGACCGTTTGAGGTTGGGGAAATTTGTTATTGCGCGCACCTTTTCGGGCAGAGGGACCGCTCCCTCTGGCGAAACGCGATGCCCCAAAAAATCAATCTGCGCCACCCCAAACTGACACTTCGCTGGGTTAATTTTTAACCCGTGCTCTGCCAACCTCTGGAAAACTGCGGTGAGGTGGCTTTCGTGTTCGTCTTCGGACGTGCTGGCTACCAAAATGTCGTCCAAACAGACGAACACGAAAGGGAGGTCGCGCAGGGCCGCGTCCATCATGCGTTGGAACATCTGCGCCGCTCCCTTGAGTCCAAAAGGCATGCGCAAAAACTCAAAAAGCCAGAAAGGAGTTATTACCGCTGTTTTGGGTATGTTATGAGCGCACACTGGAACCTGATGGTAACCACGTATTAAATCTATTGTAGAAAAAATGCGCGCCCCCGCCAAATGCACCGAAAAATCTTGGATATGCGGAATTGGGTAGCGGTCGTGTGCTGTGGCGTTATTCAACCTGCAGAAATCACCGCAAGGTCGCCACGAGCCATCAGCCTTTGGGACCATGTGTAGTGGTGAAGCCCAGGGGCTTTTCAAACGCCTGATGATGCCCAGTTTTTCAAGGTTGGCAAACTCCTCGCGCGCTATGGTCAGTTTAGCTGAGTCCAGGCGCCGAGCTTTTGCAAAAACGGGCGGGCCGGTGGTAGTGATATAATGCTTCACCCCATGCTTAGCCACTGTCGCCGAAAACGTTGGGACTGTGAGTGCTGGGAACTGAGTGAGGAGTGCGTGGAACTTCCCACCCGCAGCTGTGACGTTGGCTTGTGCAGTTGGCGGCGCCACTCGAGCTGTGCAGGGAATAGAGTGAAATGACGTCTGTTAGCAAGATCAACCAATAAACCATGTGAGCACAAAAAATCAGCCCCTAACATGTTGAAATTGACTGCCGCTATAACAAAAGTCCACTCAAATGCACGGCCCTGCAAAGACAGAAGCAGAGTCCTCTCACCGAAGGTCTTAATCACTGACCCGTTCGCTGCTGACACCCGGAGACCCTTAGACGGCATCAGCTGGTCCGCGTAGGAAGGCGTGATGAACCTCAGCTGGGAGCCTGTGTCCACGAGGAAATGCCTCCCCGAGCATGCATCCGTCAGGTAGAGCAGCTTGTTCTCCTCCTCGAGGGCCGCAGCCGCTACCGATCCCCGGTCTTGGCGTTTCCCGAACGCTTGAAGTGGCACGGTGGGAGGCACTTGTGTACCCTCTCTGCAAAGCGGCGATGATAGAAGCAAAGGACGTCGTCCGCTCCGTGTCGCTTGGTCCTGACTGCTGCCGTCGCCAGTGAGTCTGGTGCTGCAACCACTGGCCCCATGCCGTCTCCGGACGTTGCTCCTAGCTCTGCTGCCGCGGCCGAAACCGCGCTCCGTTTGTGGGCGTCAACGAGTTGTTGTGCCTCCTTACTCAGCCCATGGTGGTCTCGCCGGGCCAACCGAGGTGAGTCTGCCAGGGTAACTCTCACCGCTGGCGGCAGGGTCCGGAGGAAAAGGTGGGCGAAGATAAAATTGCAATCCTCGGATTCTCTCAGCCTCAGTATTTTCACCATCAGGTCTACGGGTCTGTCGTTCTCCGACTCCGTCAACGCTATGAGTCCCTCTTCTCGCTGTTGCACCGAGGGGGTAAAATGGCTGATAAGCACATCCTTCAATGCGCTGTATTTGTCGCTGTCCGGTGGGTGATTGACCAGATCCTCCACCCTCTGGACTGTGTGGCTGTCCAGCTTCGCCACCACATGGTAGAATTTCGTGTCGTCTCTCGAGATTCTCTGGAGGTTGAACTGCGCCTCGACCGCGCTAAACCAGGAGCGCGGACTATGCTGCCAGAAGTCTGGCAGCTGGAACGTGGCGGCAGTTATCAGGCTGGGCTCGGCAGAATTATTTCTGCTCATGCTTCGTCGTAAGGTCACCAGTGTGGAGGATGTGCAGAAGGATGAGACTGAGCTATTCCTCAGGTTCAGCTTTATTCACAAACACATACTCCAACAATTTCAAAGCAGAAAAAGAGGATGAATTATCTCACATCTGTCCTTTATACACCGGACATCAAAACTGCAGTCACATGGTGTTTAATCAAACATACAATCACATGGTACTTAATCCCAGTCACAATGTAACTCTTCTGATCTTCACACCATTGTCCCTTAGTCTCCGGTGGTCTGGAAATCTCTCCAGGTCATCTCCCTGAAACAAAGGTCAAACCTTGCACTCTCCCGTTACTTCCCGGAGGCTCTCTTGGAGGCTCAGTCCTTTTGTTCCTTGAGACGTGCAGCACACAATACAATCAACACACAGCAATATATTTGTGGAGCATATGTAACCAACATATGTTGCCCACATTGGGACGATTATTGATAGTAATTTAAACTTTGAAGGGAACTGTGAAAGGGTGTGCAGAAAGGGTCAGCAACATTTGCACTGTTTAAGGAAACTTGCACGCTTCCAAATTGACCGAACCATAATGACAATGTTTTATCGGGCTTTTATTGAATCTGTGTTATCCGTTTCTTTAGTGTCATGGTTTGGTCAGATAAAACTGAAACAGAGGAAATCCTTGGATCAGGTAGTTAGATGGTCCAGTCGTTTGCTTGGTGAGTCACAGCTGAGCCTGACATCCCTGTACACCAGAAAGGTACAGAGGATGGCTACCTCCATTTTGAAATGATGACTCCCACCCTTTGCACTGCAACTTTCAGCTTCTTCCCTCCAGACGGAGGTTTGCTGTCCCAAAAAGTAAAACCCAGCGCTACAAAAACAGCTTTTTTCCTGCTGCTGTTAAAGAGTTGAACAAGATGTAACAATATATTGCACATAATTTAGGTACCTATTTATTAACTCAATTTATATTTACTTATTTTTGTAGGATGTCATTTGGGTTCTAAATCTTTTATTGGGTTTTAGACCTTTTAGTTTTTAACCTCTTTGACTAGTTTCTAACTTTTTAAGATGACCCTTCTCTCTTACCTCTGGTTTTTCTCTCATCTCTTTGTCTTTATACCCTGATTGATGGAGCCTTGAGTATTTTTATCATGTTTATAGTCAGCTTCATGTGTGCCTGTGTTTGCGTTTATGTTGAATGTAATTGTGGCTTGTAAATATGGATGTCACCTGACTGCAAAACAAATCGACCTACGGGTACAAATAAAGTAACCTGAACCTGAACCAGAGCGAGGAAAGAGCTCTGGTGATGAGGAGGAATAATTAAAACTGTGGCAGTAAACAGAAAAAAACAACAGTCTATAAATATTGAGGAAATAATTGATGGCAGGTGCAGATTTACATGAGTGGGCAGGTGATCTAATTACTAACACAAAACAGACAAGATAATGACAAAGTGGGAGTGTCTGGAACAGGTGCGAAGCTCATGCCACGAGGAAACAAAATATAAACACTGAGAGCCAAAATAAAATAGGAATCTAAAAATACTGACAGAATCATGTCATAATAAGGGTAAGAAAACATCATACTACTGACAGCCAAGAACACAGAATCAATACATACACACAAAAAAAAAAATTAAAAAAAATACAATGCTGGAAAAATACAAAAAATCCTTAGCTATAAATTAAGAGCCTGAGCTCGGTGACACACCGCGCTCAGCCTCGTGACAGAGCCCCCCCCCCCCAAGGGGTGGAATCCAGACACCCTAAGGTAACACCAAAACAGAAAAGGCCCCCCCAACAAAAACAACGTATAACAACAAACCACCCCGGGTGGGAAGTGGGGGGAACAGGATAGGAGGGAACAAGAACATAAACCCCGCTCAGCATCCGCACCCATGCAAAACCAGGCCCCTAGGCCCCCCAGGCCAAAGAAATAAACAGTTCAGGTGGCCGGCCAAAGTCCCAGGCCTGACAGATGGCGAGGTGGTACGAGTTGGGTGGCCTGCCAGAGAATATGGGCCACCCAACCCAACGGCAGTCTGTCAGGTGGTCGACCAGCGTTTTTCAGCCACCTAAACGGGAGGGGTGGCCCAGGAGGCGGCTCACCCACAGGGAGGCCCAACAAAACGAAGGAGAGCTGAAGAGGGGGAACCACGATGGCGTCAGGCACAGGAGGGGAAACCACAATGGTGTCTGGCACAGGAAGGGGAACCATGACGGCGTCTGGCAAAGGAGGGGGGGCCACGATAGCATCTGGAAAGGGAGAGGGGACCACGACACCCACAGACTGGCCAGCAACACCCTCGGAGGTCCTGGACTGGAGCAAAGTTGCACCCACGGTGGCTCCGGACTGGAGCGAAGTTCCACCCGCGGTGGCTCCGGACTGGAACAAAGTTGCACCTACAGTGGTGGGCTGGAGCACAGCAGCACCCTCGGTGGCTCTGGGCTGGAGTGCAGCTGAACCCTTGGTGGCTCCGGGCTCAGCCTCGTGACAATCATGAAGATGTAGCAGCTATTTGGAGAAAATAGTTGATGAAGAGAAAATATTCTTCAGCTCAGGAAAATGTACAACTAAAAATATGTTGTAGCATCATCTCACTTTGGCTCATCAATAAGAATTATTCTTCAGCTTAAAGACATTGTTCTCCGATGACTGCCTACAGGCAGAATCAGAATCAGAATCAGAATCAGAATCAGGTTTATTGCCATTGTTCATGTAGTACACAAACTAGGAATTTGTCTTGGTGCAATGCTGCAACATTAAACATGATAAGATAAAAGAAATAAACTATACATGCAATAAAGTGTAGAATAAGAGTAAGTGATACTGGTCAGCAGTTAAAATATATTAGCGAGCAGCAGATACTGAGGAGAACTATATAGTGCAGTCGGTAATGCAGGAAGAAAACAGTGATGATTGACATGAGTCTGGTTGAGCTGCTGTACATAGTGCACGAGAGTCAATAAGTCACTTAGTGTTCAGCAGTCTGATGGCAGAGGGGAAGAAGCAGGTCTAATCGCAGCCCTAGCGGTGAAGCAAGGATGCTCAGAGCCTACACAGGCCTACTACCAGGGACTCCTACTTGCATATTTCGGATCTCAAAATACACCAGGGATGGAAGAAGACCACAATTTCAAGACCCTCTTCATCCAGAACCTCCATCCCACTGTGTCATTACCTTGGAGTTACAGCTAACCCAAGGTCAAACTTAATAAGTCAGCTGAGAGAGTTCGCACACTATGCGTTCCAAAAACAGCAACAAAGTCACAATAAGCATGCTGAGCCTGCCACAGTGCTAGCTATTAGCGATGCATCTAACACCTTGGAGTTGGAAGGAGCCCCTCGCTCTACTCCACCTCTTACACCGCGAGTTCTTTTGCTGATCGTCACTTCCTTGTGGTAACGTATCGTCACTTCCTGTTTTGCTGTCTGCCTGTGTGGTTTGCTCTCCAGCCACTAGCTAGCCACTAGCTATGGCTACTAGCTCTCTTTCCTCTCCTCCTCTGGTGTGCTCTCTCTGTCAGATGTTTAGCTACACCTCTGCCTCTTTTAGGGATAACGGTAAATGTAATAAATGTTGTCTTTTTGAGGCGCTCGAGGCGAGGTTGTCTGATTTGGAATCCCGGCTCCGCTGCATTGAAACACCGTCTGCGCCAGTTAATCTTGATGGACGCCCATTAGCTGCAGCGGAGCTAGCTAGCTTAGGCCCCCCTGTCAGCGGTTCCCCGGCTCTCCTCAGCAGCGAGGAGACTGGGTGGGTGACGGTGAGAAGGAAGCCTAGTCGCAAAGCCCCGGTACACCACCAACCTGTTCACGTTTCTAATCGTTTTTCCCCGCTCAGCTACACACCCGCTGAGGAAAAAACTCTGATCATTGGCGACTCTGTAGTCAGAAACGTGAACCTAGAGACTCCAGGGGCCATAGTCCAATGCATTCCTGGGGCCAGAGCAGGCGACATCAAGTCAAATTTGAAAATGCTGGCTAAAAGTAACTGTAACTATTCCACAATTGTTATTCACGCCGGCATTAATGACATCCGTCTCCGGCAGTCGGAAGTCACGAAACTTAATATAGAATCGGTGTGTGACTTTGCAAAAATGATGTCTGCCACTGTAGTATTCTCTGGGCCCCTCCCCAATCTGACCAGTGATGACATGTTTAGTCGCTCGTCATCCTTGAACCGCTGGCTGTCTGTGTGGTGTCCTAAAAATGACGTGGGCTACATTGACAATTGGAGCTCTTTTTGGGGAAAACCTGGTCTTATGAGACGAGACAGCATTCATCCCACTTTGGATGGTGCTTCTCATTTATCTAACAATCTGGCATCTTTTTTATCCAAATTTCCAAAACTATGACTACTCAGAGTTGGGACCAGGAAGCAGAGCCCCAGTCTTACACGCCTCTCTGCAGCTCCTCTTCATCCACCACCCCTCAGCTTAGCCCCTGTCTTCCCCATCAGAGAATCGTTGTCTGCTCCCTCCAAAGTAAATAAAAATATAATGCATAAGCATCCCAAAGTGATAAAGCAAAATATTGGTAAAACTCAAATTAAACATAAAGCCTCTAAATTGAATGAATTGGCCTCTGTTCCTCCTCATAATTTAAAAGTTAAATGTGGTTTATTAAATATTAGGTCTCTAACTCCCAAGGCTCTGTTAGTCCATGATCTGTTAATTGATCATCAGATTGATTTAATTTCCCTTACAGAGACTTGGTTAGGACAAGAGGATTATGTTGGTTTAAATGAATCAACTCCCTCTGGTTATTTAAACTGTCAAAATCCCAGAAATTCTGGTCATGGAGGAGGAGTAGCAACAATTTACCATTCCAAATTACTAGTTAATGTAAAGCAAAAAACATGTTATAATTCCTTTGAGGGCCTGGTCCTCAGTATTGGGCACTTTAGCAATTTTAGGCTAAACCCAGTTTTATTTGCCATAGTTTATCGTATAGTAGGGGACTTTAATATACATGTGGATGTAGATAGTGACTGCCTTAATGTGGCATTTAATTCAATATTAGACTCGATTGGGTTTTCTCAGAAAGTAGGAAATTCTACTCATTACCTCCACCATACATTGGACCTTGTTCTGACATATGTTTTTTGTTGTTTTTTCTTCCTCTCGGCGCCACACCAGTCGGCTGCCTTTTGCAACAGCGGCTCGATTCCGAGTTTTTTTTTCCCTTCCTCTCTCTTTTGATCACTTTTTTTTTTCACCCCACTTATATCACGGACACACAGATCATCCCAAATGTCTCCTGAGCCGGTGGACGGAGCCACTGTTTATAGCAGGATACGATATAACAGGGAAGAGCTGCTAGCATTTAACCGCCACCCGGTCCCACTGGAAAAACTCGACATACCGAGAGAACTGAGGCGAAAACGCCGCGGCTGCCGGGCTGGAGTAAGGCGGAGGACAAAAAATATAAGGTACAGACCCTCCCTTCCATCTGTTGTCATGGGATATGTACGGTCGATACTGGGAAAGTTAGATGAGCTAGCGGCTATCTCCCGTTATGATAGCACTTACCGGGAGTGCTCTCTCCTTTTGTTTACTGAGACGTGGCTAACTGAACTAGCAGCAGATGCTAACATTGAGCTGGAGGGTTTTCACACGATACGAGCTGACCGAACACCAGAGAGTGGCAAAACTAGGGGCGGTGGAGTGATAATGTATGTTAACAACAACTGGTGCAGACCGGGACATATCACTGTTAAACAACGACACTGCAGCAAAGACATTGAGTTGCTAGCTGTTAGCATGAGGCCTACATATCTCCCGAGAGAACACTCACACGTGATCTGCATTGTTGTTTATGCAAATCCGACGGCGAACGCTGGGACAGCGCGTGACGTCATCCATTCAGTAACCAGCAGGCTGCAGACAGAACACCCAGATGCTCTTCTCCTCATCTCAGGCGATTTCAACCACGTTTCACTGTCTCCCATTCTACCCACGTTTACCCAGTATGTCACATGCCACACTAGAGACAATAAAACACTGGACTTATTCTACGCAAACACTAAGGAGGCGTACACCTCATCACCACTCCCCCCACTCGGGAGATCGGATCACAACTTGGTTCATCTCCGACCGGTGTACAAACCCCTAGTGCACAGACAACCTCCGGCCATGCACACTGTGGAGTTATGGTCTGAGGAGACAATGGACACTCTAAAGGACTGTTTTGAAGCCACTGCCTGGAAGCAGCTCTGCGATCCACATGGTGAGGACATCGATGGCCTCATTCACACCTTCACGGGCTACCTCAGCTTCTGTGTGGACAAATCCGTTCCCACCAAGACCATACGGCGTCACTCAAACAACAAACCCTGGATCAACCCTGAGATAAAAACACTTCTGAGAGAGAAGAAGAGGATCTTCAGGTCGGGGAACAGGGAGATGCTGAAGTCCGTACAGAGGGAGCTGAGGAGAAAGATCAGAGAAGGCAAGGACAGCTTCAGGAAGAAGATGGAGGACAAGCTGCAACAGAGCGACATCAGCGGGGTCTGGAGAAACCTCAAAACCATCTCGGGGCTCCAGAATACCTCCCCCCAGGCCACGGGGGGCAGGGAGTGGGCGAACAACCTGAATCTGTTTTTCAATAGATTTGACCAACCGCCCTCCCCCCTGTCTGCACAACAACCACTGCTGCCTCTAAGAAATCAAGTCCTGCTACCCACTCCCCACTCCACCGACACCCCCCCCCACTCCCAACACACAGCCCCCCATCCTGACCCTGACCAAGACCCAGGTGAGGACGGAGCTGAGGAAGATCAAGGCGAGGAAGGCGTCGGGACCGGACGGCATCAGCGCAAAGCTCCTCAAGTCCTGTGCAGACCAGCTGTGTGGGATTGTGACGTATATCTTCAACATGAGCCTGAAACTGGGGAGGGTACCACAGCTGTGGAAAACATCTTGTGTGGTACCTGTACCAAAAACTTCCCACCCCAAAGACCTGAACAGCTTCAGACCGGTGGCCTTGACGTCCCACTTGATGAAGACCCTGGAGAGACTGCTCCTTGCTCATCTCCGCCCCCAGGTGGAACCAGCGATGGATCCACTCCAGTTCGCCTACCAGCATGGCATTGGGGTGGAGGATGCGGTGATCTTCCTCCTTCACCGTTCTCTGTCCCACCTGGAGAAGCCCGGGAATATGGTGAGGATCATGTTCTTTGGCTTCTCCAGTGCTTTCAACACCATCCAACCGATGATCCTGAAGGACAAGCTGCTGCGCGCAGGGGTGGACCAGCACCTGTCATCATGGATCCTGGACTACCTCACGAACCGGCCTCAGTTTGTGAGAACCCGGGACTGTGTTTCCGACACGATCATCAGTAGCACGGGGGCCCCCCAGGGAACGGTGCTGGCTCCCTTCTTGTTCACTCTTTATACTGCGGACTTCTCACACAACACAACACATTGCCATCTACAGAAGTTCTCTGATGACTCTGCGATCGTTGGTCTCATCTCCAGCGGAGATGAAGCTGAGTACAGAGGGCTTATCCAGGACTTTGTGGACTGGTGCCATCGGAACTGCCTCCAGATCAACGCGAGGAAAACTAAGGAGCTGGTGGTGGACTGCCGCAGGCATGGGCAGCCCCTCACAGCACCAGTAAATATACAGGGAACAGACATCGAGATGGTGACATCCTACAAGTACCTGGGTATTCATCTGAACAATAAACTAGACTGGTCACACAATACTGACGCACTCTACAAGAAGGGACAGCGCAGGCTGTTCCTGCTGAGGAGACTCAGGTCTTTTGGTGTACAAGGGGCGCTGCTGAAGTCATTCTATGACACGGTGGTGGCATCAGCCATCACTTTTGGAGTGGTCTGCTGGGGCAGTGGCATTACTGCAGCCGATAGGAAGAGACTGAACAAACTGATTAAGAAAGCTAGCTCTGTCCTGGGGCAACGCCTTGATCCGATGGAGGAGATAGGAGAGAGAAGGACGGTGGCTAAACTGTCATCTCTGCTGGAGTCCGAGTTCCACCCTATGCAGGACATACTGGATGCACTGAGGAGCTCATTTAGCAGCAGACTACATCATCCCAGGTGCACAACCGAGAGGTTTCGTAGGTCCTTCCTACCAACGGCTGTCAGACTGTACAACCTAAGCAGGGCTGCTCGCAGAGATAGCAAAAAGACGTAACAAACTAATAGTTTTTTTTTTTTTTTTTTTTTTTTTTTGAATGCAAAAGATGCAATAGACTTACACAATGGTCCTCTCCGGCATACAACTAGGAACATACCGGTCGCTATGGAGGGTGAGAATATGTATGGGCACATAATCATACCATGTAGGATAACTAAATAGACGGTTATGCTGTTTCATCCCACCTAGCAACAATGCTCTGCACTGGGTGTGTTTATATTTATATATCTATATATTTATTCCATCTAGCTACAATGCTCCGCACTGTGTTTTTATATATCTACATATTATTCCATCTAGCTACATTGCTCCGCACTGTGTGTGTTTATATACTTGCATATTTATTCCACCTAGCTGCAATGCTCCATACTGTGGGTGTTTATATATTTACATATTTATTCCATCCAGCTACAATGCTCTGCACTGTGTGTCTGTGTGTGTGTGTGTGTATATATATATTTTATAGTAATATGTACATATGTATATTAGCTGCTCTTGCTTGCTTGTTTTTTTCTTGCCTTCTGATTGTTGCTCTGAGTGTTGCTATCCCTGTGCTGTTGCAATCCTGGAATTTCCCCGTTGTGGGACTAATAAAGGCTTATCTTATCTTATCTTATATGGCATAGAAATAGAAAATCTTGTAGTGCCCCTCATAACCCTGTACTGTCAGACCATTGTCTGTTAACCTTTGATTTTACTATTTCTGACTATTTGGCTCCTAAAGAAAAATATTATTACAGTAGATGCCTCTCAGATGATGCTGTTACCAAATTTATGCAGATTGTTTCCTCTATGCCATGTGTCAACACAACGGAAATAAGCTATAGACAGCTTGCTCCTTCTGTACTTGATAACATGGTGGATCGTGTTTCAGCTTCTCTGCATCAGACTCTAGACTTGGTGGCCCCCTTAAAAAAGAAGAAGTCTAATCAGAGATTTCTAACTCCTTGGTTCAACACAGAAACTCGTAGCTTAAAACAGAAGACTCGTCAATTAGAAAGAAAATGGCGCTCCACTAATTTAGATGAAATCTATTTAGCTTGGAGAAATCATCTTTTAATTTATAAAAAATCTCTTAGAAAAGCTAGAACAAGTTATTACTCTGCATTAATAGAAGAGAACAAGAATAATCCCAGGTTTCTTTTCAGTACTGTAGCCAGGTTGACAAAGAGTCAGGACTCTGTCAATCCTAGCATTCCTTTAGAGCTTACTAGTCAGGACTTTATGAACTTTTTCAATAATAAAATTTCATCCATCAGAGATAAAATCAATCAGATTCTTCCCACAGTTAACTTAAATACTGTAACTACTACAACTCCTTCTATTGATGTCTGTCTTGATGAGCTTACTCCAATCGACCTTTGTGAGTTAGACAAAATAGTTTCCTCATCCAAACCTTCAACTTGTCTTTTAGACCCTATTCCTACCAGGTTATTTAAAGAAGTCTTCCCACTTATTGGTAGCCTTATTCTTCATATAATCAATTCTTCATTAACTTTAGGCCATGTACCGCAGGCTTTTAAAACGGCTGTAATTAAACCCTTACTCAAAAAGCCAACGCTAGATCCAGGAGCTTTAGCTAACTATAGACCAATCTCTAATCTCCCTTTCATTTCAAAAATCTTAGAAAGAGTTGTTGCTACGCAATTATTTGACCACCTTCAGGGAAATGGTTTACTTGAAGAGTTTCAGTCTGGGTTTAGAATCCATCATAGTACTGAAACAGCCTTAGCGAAGGTCACTAACGACCTCCTCATTGCATCTGATAATGGACTAGTTTCTGTACTTGTCCTTTTAGACCTTAGTGCAGCTTTTGATACTATCGATCATAATATTCTACTTGATAGATTAGAACACTATGTTGGACTTAATGGAACTTCGTTGCAGTGGTTTACATCTTATTTATCTGATAGGTTCCAGTTTGTTCATGTAAATAATGAGTTTTCTTTCAACTCAAAGCTCAGTCATGGAGTTCCACAGGGATCTGTGCTAGGTCCTACTCTTTTTAGTTTATATATGCTTCCGTTAGGCAACATTATTAGAAAGCACTGTATACATTTTCATTGTTATGCTGATGACACACAATTATACCTGTCAATGAAGCCAGATGATAGTAATCAATTAGCCAAGTTAGAAGCCTGTCTTAAGGAAATCAAAGCTTGGATGACTTGTAATTTCCTGCTATTAAATTCAGATAAGACTGAAGTCATTCTTGTTGGTCCAAAAAACCTTAGAAAATCCTTTCCAAATCAAACTTTGTTTGGATGCGGTTACTCTTTCTCTTAATAGCTCTGTGAGGAACCTTGGAGTTATTTTTGATCAGGATTTGTCCTTCAATTCACATATTAAATTTGTTTCTAAGACTGCCTTCTATCATTTGCGTAATATTGCCAAGATTAGGAGCATCTTGTCTCAGAGTGATGCTGAGAAACTGATCCACGCTTTTGTTAGCTCGAGATTAGATTATTGTAATTCTTTATTATCAGGCTGTCCTAAAACATCTTTAAAAAGTCTTCAGCTGATCCAAAATGCTGCAGCAAGAGTTTTAACAGGTACTAGAAAGAGAGATCATATCTCTCTGGTTCTGGCCTCCCTTCATTGGCTTCCCATAGAGTTTAGAATTAAGTTTAAAATCCTTCTTCTTACTTACAAAGCTCTAAACAATCAGGCTCCTTTTTATTTAAAAGATCTGATACTACCGTATTGTCCTAACAGAGCACTACGCTCCCAAAATGCAGGATTACTTGTAATACCTAGAATCTCCAAAAGTACAATGGGAGGCAGAGCCTTCAGTTATCAAGCTCCTCTCCTGTGGAATCAGCTGCCAATCTGGATTCGGGAGTCAGACTCGATCTCTGTTTTTAAGAATAGGGCTAAAACCTACCTTTTTGATATAGCCTACAATTAGGGAGGGATCATGTGTTTCTGAACCCTCCCTTAGTTATGCTGCTAATAGGTTTAGTCAGCCGGGGGACCTCCAGTAATACACTGGGCCTCACTCCTTTCCTCACTCTCAATGAAATATTTGACTATCGCCAAAGCACCCCAAGACAAAGACACCAGAAGAGCAGTTCCAACTGAGCTAAAAAAAACACCAAAAAATGCCTGTAGAGGAAACGAACCCTGAACCCTTCGAGGCTGCTGTACTGGAGAAAGTCCTACAGGGCCTGAAATGTGGAAAGGCAGCAGGATACGATAACATCTTCCCAGAATTCATGAAAAATCTTGGCCCCCGAGCCCTAACCTGGTTGACACAATTCTACACAAGGATCACACAAACAAACTCGATCCCAAAGAAATGGCGGACAGCAAAGGCCATTGCCATCCCAAAACCTGGCAAAGACCACAAACTACCAGCAAGCTACCGCCCAATCTCCCTACTCAGCGTTCCTTACAAAATCATGGAGCGCCTAATACTGCAACGCATTTCCCCAGAAATAGAGGATATTCTAAGTGTGGATCAAGCAGGTTTCCGCAAGGACCGCAGTACAGGAGAACAAGTACTGGCCCTAACCACCTTCATTGAAAATGGCTTCGAGAGCAGACTGAAGACAGGGGCTGTGTTTCTCGATCTTACAGCCGCCTATGATACGGTCTGGCACAAAGGCCTCCTCCTGAAACTTATAAAGGCGATCCCTGCTTGGGCAACAGCAATTATAAAAACCCTGCTGACCAACCGAAGGTTCAGAGTCCACCTCAGTCAGAACACAAGTGCATGGAGAATGCAGAAAAACAGACTCCCACAAGGCTCAGTTCTAGCTCCAACTCTGTTCAACCTCTACATAAACGACCTGCCTACTACAAAATCCCGCAAATTCATCTATGCAGACGACATCTGTTTGGCATTCCAAGCACCAGACTTTGAACCACTGGAACGGGTGCTCACGGAAGATCTTGCTAAACTTGACCAGTTCTGCAAAATCTGGCACCTAAAACCAAGCCCAGCAAAAACCGTCTCCAGTGTATTTCATCTCCACAATGCAAAAGCTGCCAGAGAACTAAACATCCACCTGAGGGGACTCAAGCTTAAGCATGTCCCAAATCCAACTTATCTTGGAGTGACCCTTGATAGGACCTTATCCTTCAAGGAACATCTAAAGGGGACGGCTGCTAAGGTGAAAGTACGAAACAACCTGCTCTGCAAGCTCGCTGGTGCAAAATGGGGGGCGGCAGTCTCCACCCTGCGCACCTCAGCACTGGCCCTTTCATACTCTGTAGCAGAATATTGCGCCCCTGTCTGGTCCAGGTCATCTTACACACACCATGTAGACACCCAGCTCAACTCAACCATGAGAACTATAACTGGAACAATCCGCTCAACACCACTCCCCTGGCTCTCTGTACTGTCAAACATAGCCCCTCCACACATCCGGCGAGCAGCATTAACTCAAAGGATGCTCCAAAAAGTTAAAGATTTTCCTCACTTACCAATCCATGCAGATATCTACACCCCACCCACTGCTCGACTTTCATCCAGACGGCCGATTTGGAAAAACCCTCCCCCAGCTGACTTTACCATCCAGACAGCTTGGCAAGAGGAATGGGAGACCAAGGAGGTCCCAAACAAACAGCTGGTGATAAACCCCAACCAACAGGTCCCGGGCACCAACCTCCCAAGGAGACAGTGGTCTACACTCAATCGCTTCAGGACTGGACATGGCCCCTGCTTGGCCAGCCTTCACAGATGGGGCAGTAGCCCTAGCCCACTGTGCGCATGTGGAGAGGAGCAAACAATGGAACACATCATAGAGGCTTGCCCGCTCCAAAGACTGGAAGGAGGATTACACACCCTCCATACAGCAAACCAGGAGGCATCTGCTTGGCTTAAGGACTTTGCATTCGCTAAATAAATAAATAAATGAAATATTTTTTTCTTGCTGGTCATTAACATCTGTTTGTTCTCTCCCATAGATTGAGTCCCCATCGTGCTGTTTGCTCTCTACATGTCTGTTCTTTTCTTCTTCTCTATCCCCTCACCCCCCAGCCAGTCGCAGCAGATGACTGCCCCTCCCTGAGCCTGGTTCTGCTGGAGGTTTCTTCCTGTTAAAAGGGAGTTTTTCCTCTCCACCGTCACCAAGTGCTTGCTCACAGGGGATCGCCTGATTGCTGGGGTCTTTCTGCAACTGTGGGGGTTCCCCCTACAGTTGATAGTGCTATGAGATGACTGTTGTTGTGAAATGGCACTATATAAATAAAGTTGAATTGAATTGAATAAAGAGGTGAAGATCCTACTAAAAGCTCAGAATCAGGCATTCAGGTCTGGTGATGCAGCTGGCTATTGTAGCACCAGGTGGCAACTCCATTAATATGTATATGATTATTAATAATTAATGGCTGGAATTAATAATTACAAGTCTTGCATATGTGGAACTGGTGAAGTGAAAAGAGTGGTAAAAATTAAGTAGAATGCAAAGTTATGGAAAAGGGAATTAGGAAAAATATTAAGAAAAAGAAAAAAAAAAACATTAGCTTTACCTTCTGCTCACAAAGGGACAGAAGTTACAGAGGTTTACACCCGACTCGGCAATTGGCCGAGTCGGCCATTTTCCAACTCGGCCGACCAACTTGGCCAACTGGGTGCACACTTTATTAGTCTATAATTCTGAGAATTTTCACGATAACGATATTATTGACGATATTGTGGTGAACACTCAATGGACCTGTTGGACCGGTTCTGTGACTCACATTTTAGGTCAGAACAAAGGCAGGAATCTTAGCCTTGTTATGCAAGACTGGAGACTGTGGGGGGTCGATTAAAGGATGCATGGGAGACAGTGGAAGTGATTCAATGGAGTGAAATGCATTGTGACTGTCTTTATTATGCCAGGTGTTGAAATGTATTGTGACTGTCTTTATTATGCAAGGAGGTCTGTGTGTCATGTGATTTATGAGGTGTGAAGTCCCTGATATTTAAGGACGAGAGTTGACTGTTTCACTCTCTCTTTTTTCTGCTTTGAATGATGGAGATGTGAATAAAGCTGACTCTGAGAAAGAACCCTGCCTCGTCATTTTCACATCTTCCACACTGGTGACCCTAAGACGTAGCATGGAAGAAAGAAATTCCCCCGAGCCAGCCGCGTCAGGAGCTCCCAGCCAAGCGTATGCCGCTACGGTCCAGCTACCCGACTTTTGGCAGGACAACCCGCGCTCCTGGTTCCACTTGGTCGAAGCACAGTTCACCCTCCGGGGGATAACGGTAGATGACACGAAGTTCTACCATGTGATTGCAAAGCTCTACAACAGCACGGCTCGGCATGTGGAGAGCCTATAGGAGCGGCCACCGGCCAACGACAAATACGGCAAGTTGAAGGCTGCGCTTATCCAGCGCTTCACTCTCTCAGTCGAGGAGAGAGTGGAGAGGCTCCTGGCTCTGAACGACTTGGGAGATGGCACGCCCATTGACCTGATGGAGAACATGCTGAGGTTGAGGGGCTCAGACGACGACGACTTCATCTTCACCCACATTTTCCTCAGGACCCTACCGCTGGCCACGAGAGCGGCCCTGGCCAGTTCGCCGTTGTTGGCCCAGCGGGACTTCCGCGCGCTGGCCCAGGACGTGCATCGGATTCTCAACACCAGCAAACAGCGCGTGGCCACTGCAACAGCGACGGAGTTCGGCGCGGCGGCTGGAGATGGCGGGGGGCCAGAGACGGCGGTAGCAGAATCACCAACGACGGCGTCGGCGGGGGCCAAGGATCGCAGAGGAGACACACTCTGTTTCTACCATCGCCGCTTTGCAGAGAAGGCATGCAAATGTATACCACCGTGCCAATTCAAGCACTCGGGAAACACCAAGACAGGGGGTCGGTAGCAGCTGCGGCCCTCGGGGAGGAGAACAAGCTGCTCTACTTGAAGGATGCACGCTCGGGGAGGCATTTCCTCGTGGACACAGGCTCCCAGTTGAGTTTCATCACTCCTTCCTACGCGGACAGACTGGCTGGTTCCGGAGGTCCCCGGGTGACAGCGGCGAACGGCTCGGAGATTAAGACCTTTGGCGAGAAGAATCTGCTTCTGTCTCTGCACGGCCGTGCATATGAGTGGACTTTTGTTGTAGCAACAGTAAATTTCAATATGCTGGGGGCTGATTTTTTGTGCTCACATGGGTTGTTGGTTGATCTCGCTAACAGGCGCCTGGTTAATGCACTTTCTTTTGATTCTATCCCCTGTACAGTGCGAGTGGCCCCGCCTACAGCACAAGCCAACATCACAACAGCAGGCGGTAAGTTCCACACACTGCTCACTCAGTTCCCAGCACTCACGGTTCCCACATTCTCAGCAACAGTCGCTAAGCACGGGGTGGAGCATTTTATTACCACTACGGGACCGCCCGTTTTTGCAAAAGCTCGGCGCTTGGACGCAGTTAAACTAAGCATAGCACGCGAGGAGTTTGCCAACCTGGAGAGGTTGGGCATTATCCGACGTTCAAACAGTCCGTGGGCTTCCCCCCTAAATGTGGTCCCGAAAGCTGACGGATTATGGCGCCCTTGTGGGGATTTTCGCAGGTTAAACAACGCTACAGCGCACGACTGCTACCCAATCCCACATATCCAAGATTTTTCGGTTCATTTGGCAGGGGCGCGCATTTTTTCTAAAATAGACTTGGTCCGTGGTTACCACCAAGTCCCAGTGCGTGCTGAGGACATACCCAAAACAGCGGTAATAACTCCGTTTGGTTTATTCGAGTTTTTACGCATGCCGTTCGGACTTAAAGGGGCTGCTCAGACGTTCCAACGCATGATGGACGCGGTGCTTCGTGATCTCCCTTTCGTGTTCGTCTACCTGGACGATATTTTAGTAGCCAGCGCGTCCGAAGACGAACACGAAAAACACCTGGCCACAGTTTTTCAAAGGTTGGGAGATCACGGGTTAATAATCAGCCCAGCGAAGTGTCAGTTCGGGGTGGCGCAGATCGATTTTTTAGGACACCGCGTCTCCCCCGAAGGAGCAGTTCCACTGCCTGACAAAGTGCGCGCTGTGGCAGATTTTCCCTGGCCGCAGACAGTCAGGGCGTTGCAGGAGTTTTTGGGAATGGTGAATTTTTATAACCATTTTCTCCCCCGGGCAGCGCAGCTCATGCAGCTGCTGTATGCCGTGCTCAAAAAAAAGAAACCCGCGGATAAGATTGAGTGGTCCCCGGAGCGGGACCAAGCGTTCTCGGAGGTGAAAGCAGCCTTGGCAAAGGCTGTGTTGTTGGCACACCCAGACCCAACGGCCCGCATAGCGCTCACCACGGACGCGTCAGATGTGACCATAGGGGCGGTCGTGGAGCAACATGTAGCCGGGGTTTGGCAGCCCCTCGCATTTTTCAGCAGGACCTTGCGCGATAGCGAACGTAAATACAGCATGTTCAACAGGGAGCTGCTCGCTCTCCATTTGGCCATACGCCACTTTCAGTTCTGGCTGGAAGGACGCGCTTTCATCGCGTTCATTGATCACAAACCGCTAACATTCGCGATGGCCAAGGTCTCGGAACCGTGGTAAGGCTGGCAGCAGAGACAGCTGGCCGCGATATCAGAGTTTACCACTGATATTCAGCATGTGGCGGGCAAACTCAATGTAGTGGCAGATTGCCTCTCACGCGCTGTAGCGGCCCCAGTCAGAGTAGGGTTAGATTATGCAGCCATAGCCGCGGAGCAGGTTAATGACGCGGACGTGCGCACACTCCACTCTGGACCAACAGGGTTAAGGCTGGAGAGCAGGGTGCTGCAAGATGGTATGCCCCCTCTAATCTGCGATGTCTCTACTGGACGACCGCGTCCAGTAGTATCAGCCGCATGGCGCCGCCGTGTTTTTGACTCGGTTCATTCTTTGGCGCACCCTGGAGTGCGCCCGTCGGTCAAAATGGTGGGAGAGAAATTTGTGCGGCCGAGCCTCCGCAAACAGGTCAAAGAGTGGGCAGCAGCCTGCACGGCGTGTCAACGAGCCAAAGTACACAGGCACACGAAGGCTCCTTTGGAACCGTTTCACATTCCGGCCAAGAGGTTCGATCACGTTCATGTGGACCTCGTTGCACCCCTCCCGCCGTCGCAGGGGTGCACACATCTTCTGATAATGGTGGACCGCACCACGCGCTGGCCTGAAGTAGTCCCGCTGGCATCAACCACGGCCGAGGAAGTGGCGCGTGCGTTTTTAACAGCTTGGGTGGCGCGCTTCGGCGTTCCGTCGGAAGTCGGAAGTTTTTCTCCTACCTTTCTGGTAGGAGCTTTTCCGTGGCTGTTGGCTCTTATTCATCTGACTCTGCTCCTTTAACCTGTGGGGTGCCTCAGGGTTCTATTCTGGGTCCACTTTTATTTGCCCTATATATGTTGCCACTTGGTTCTATTATCAGCAAATTTAAAGGTGTGTCTTATCACTGCTATGCTGATGATTTACAGCTACTTTTCTCTTTTAAGCCTGACCACGTTGACAATTTAAAAATTATTCATGATTGTCTGTCTGCAATCAAGGACTGGATGTCTAGTAACTTTTTGCAACTTAATGCTGATAAAACTGAAGTCCTTATTGTAGCACCTGATAATCTAATTCCTAAGTTGGTTAATAGCATTGGTTCATTAAGCTCTAACGTACGGTCTAATCTAAAAAATCTTGGTGTCATTTTCGATCAATCGATGAGTTTTGATCAGCATGTCAAATCTCTGACCCGGAGTTGTTTTTTCCACCTTAGGAATATATCCAAAATTAGGTCATTGGTTTCCTACACTCAGTTAGAAATCATTATTCATGCCTTTGTTTCTTCACGTTTGGACTATTGTAATGCTCTTTTTACATGTCTTAGCAAATCCTCTTTACACCGCCTACAGTTAGTCCAGAACGCTGCTGCAAGATTACTAACTAGGTCCAGTAGATTCTGTCATATCACTCCTGTTTTGGCCTCCTTGCATTGGCTTCCTGTAAATTATAGAATTGATTTTAAAGTTCTTGTTCTTACTTACAAAGCCATTCATGAAGAGGCACCTTTTAATATTAGTGACCTGCTCTCTCTACACCAGCCCAGCAGGTCTCTCAGGTCTTCTCATCAGACGCTATTGGTAGTTCCTAGTACTAGACTCAGAACCAAAGGCGATAGAGCCTTTGCTGCTGTTGCTCCCAGACTGTGGAACTCCTTGCCTTTTGAACTTAGATCTGCACCTTCCATTGGTGTTTTTAAGAAGCAACTAAAGACCTACCTTTTTAGCCTGGCTTTTTAACTATGTGCCGATTGTATTTTTATGTGCTTTTACTGTCTACTTTCTTTTACTGTTTTATGTGCCTGTGTTTTTATTTTGTTTTTTTACCATGTTAAGCACTTTGTGACTCTCTCTGTGAAAGGTGCTCTATAAATAAAGTTATTATTATTATTATTATTATGCAAACGTTTTCATAGGTCATTGAAAGCGGCTCTCAGAGCGTCACTGATGGATTCAAATTGGGTTGACAAGTTACCATGGGTGTTATTGGGGTTGCGTTCTGCACCTAAAGAGGATCTAGAAGCCTCACCAGCAGAGCTCATGTTTGCGCAGCCACTCCGGCTGCCTGGGGAGTTTCTCCCAGATAACCCTGCACCAAACGACCCCCCGTCTCATCTGTTGCGGAGTAACATAGAATCAAGCACGCTGCCTGGCCCCGCGCACCACAGTTTTCTGCGCGTTTTTGTGCCTAAAACTTTGAAGAACGCAGAGTTTGTTTTTGTTAGACACGATGCGCATCGAACCCCGCTGCGACCGCCTTATGACGGACCATTCAGAGTGCTAGAAACAGGGGACAAGCAGTTTTTGCTTTGATTTGAGGGGTAGGGAAGAGAAAATTGGCATAGACAGACTTAAACCCGCTTTTGTGGTGGCAGAAGAGGAAGTGCTGTTGGCAAAGGCCCCACGGCGAGGTAGACCACCACGGAGGGTTTCACACAGTAATGGTTCCCAAAGTAATGTTTCCCCAGAACACCCGCAGAGACTGACAAAGGGTTTCCGCCCCCAGACGGCAAACCCCCAGCGTGACAGCGCCGCAGAGACGGTGAACCCCAGCTACAGCAGATTCGGCAGGAGGCTGAAGCCTATCCAGCATGTGGACTGATGTGTATTGATGCTATCACGGCATGCATGTGGTTATCTTCTGGTTGTTCTGTGTTTCTAAAATGCTGGGGGGGTCTTGTGTGGTGAACACTCAATGGACCTGTTGGACTGGTTCCGTGACTCGCATTTTAGGTCAGAACAAAGGCAGGAATCTTAGCCTTGTTATGCAAGACTGGAGACTGTGGGGGGTCGATCAAAGGATGCATGGGAGACAGTGGAAGTGATTCAATGGAGTGAAATGCATTGTGACTGTCTTTATTATGCAAGGAGGTCTGTGTGTCATGTGATTTACGAGGTGTGAAGTCCCTGATATTAAAGGACGAGAGTTGACTGTTTCACTCTCTCTTTTTTCTGCTTTGAATGATGGAGATGTGAATAAAGCTGACTCTGAGAAAGAACCCTGCCTCGTCATTTTCACATCTTCCACAATATCACATATTTGCCTTTAAAAAATTATTCATTTAAAGAACAGTTTTACAGTTCAGCATTGAAGTCATTTACCTTCAACATGTTCAGTAAAAAACCAGAACTTCCTACTTCTGTAGCTTACACAGGTCAAACAGTTTGAGATTCTGCATCAAATATTCCAGCAAAATATAAATCACATTTAAAGTGCACTGCACAACAACCCTAAAATATCAGTGCAGACTGCAGAAATGTAATTAGTGATACATACAAATAAAAAAAGTTTAAGCATCAGCAAACTATCCTTTACACACTAAAAGTTCTCCAATTATTTGGCTTGAAAACACACACACACTATACACACACACACATGTGTCATAGTACAGCAAAATGAAATCTTACCACATAAAGTGCGCTGCTCATTTTTCAAATATAAACAATTATACCCTGACCTTCAGTGCAAAAATATAAGCCACTATAGTGGCACCGGGCAGTGGCACAGAAAAAAAACAACTATCCAAACTATAATGCTTGTTTGAAAATAATGCATAAACTTGGATGAAAAAAATGAGAAAAATATCCAAACATGAGTGCATTGCACAGTGCAAATAAACGGTGATAGAAAAACAAATACCCTGAAATGTTCATTGCAAACAAACATTGATCTAAAAGTGCCTTAACATGAGGTATTGGGCAAAAGAAATGTGCACTTCTGCTGCAAACATAAGCACACAAATAAAACCTCAAAATAAAGTTGTTTGTAAGTATTTTCTAGTCAAGGAAATCATTGACTTTAGGTGCATCTTTCCTGAAACACAAAGCTAAACAAAAAGATTTATAAGCCTATCAAAAATGTGGTCCCTGACTGCCATCAGTAGCCGTATTCTCATTTGTGTTGTCTGCACTCCCCATTTCCAGTTGCAATTTAGCTTTTAGTTTGGTTGTACACTTCTTTGCATGCACAGTCATGCTTTTGATTCTTTGATAAGAACACAAGCCTAGTCACTGCGGCAGGTTTCAGTGCTGATCTTTGGCAGGTTACGATATTGCCTCCTGTGCTAAACAACTGTTCAGATGCTGCAGTCGTAGCCTGCATACAGAGATATTTTTTGGCTAAGGGGCCGATGTGTGGAACGTTTACTTCATGCACTTCCCACCATGTGAGTGGATTGCCCTCTTCATCTGCAGCTGGACACAGGTAGCTGTTGAGCTCACTTTCAGTCATCTCTCTTTTAGACAGGTCTGTCTTCTCAGCTGCTGTTGCCCTCTTAAAAAAGCTGCCAAGAGGTTTTTTGGTCTCTTTGGTTCTGTTGGTCTTGAAGCTTGTGGTTGCAGTTCATCAGCTGCAGAAGGAGATGTGCCACTCTGGCCTGGCAGGAACAACAGTTCCATCTCTTGAACTGCTCTGGCTGTGACTATGTTGGTCTCTGCTGGGCTCTTGTATTTGGTGTGGAAGTGTGGATCAAGCATAGTAGCCATGTTAATCATTTCTCCAACCATTGGGTCCTCTGTGTACTTTTTGCTCAAATACTCCAGTACTGAAGCTTTGATGTTTTTGTGAGCTCTGTGTCGTCCTCCTTCACATGCAGAAGGTCACTGCTGAACAGCTCCAGCACTGGCTTTAAAGTGCCGATGACACGTTTTTGACATTTTTTTAGCATGTTGTGTAAACCCAAAAGTCATTGTCTATGATCAATATAATATTTACAACAGCGCCTGCATAAACTAGTTTTCATCAAAAAACCGCAGCCGCTGACTAGACTGTGGTGCCGCCCACTGAATTAAGGGCGGCACCCCAATGACGTAATCAACAGAACAGACTCTGGTGTTGTTGACTGGAATGACAGCAGCTTTGTAGCTCACAGTTTCTCTGGTTTCTTGTTTTAATTTTACAGCTGTACCTTCGCGTTGTGTCGCAGGCTTAGATAAACAGCAAGCCATGAAAGACCACATCACATGCTTCAGCTCCAACTGTCATAAGCCTTCTCGTGCGCTTCTCATGCACTTTTAGGCAGGAGGAGCACATGAGAAAGGGATGGATTAATGGATTTACGTGCAGCTTTGACCAACTTTCTGTGATTCCATGCTGACATCTCACTGGTCCGGCCACATCCCCTCTCTCATAATCACCAGCTGATTCAAACTCCCGCTGATCATGTTTCCCAGTCCTCGCCCAGGTGCTTCTCATCACACCATCACCAGCAGTGCATGTACATATTAGCGGCCGTTTGCCAGTAACGCACTACTGGTCAATAGTATTGTCATCTATGCTGTTAGTCTGCCAGTATTTTCAGCACTCTCATGACGTTAGTCACTCCATGTTTGCCGTGGTTCTTGTGCGTCCTTGAAGCGATGTCGACTCTGGGGTGTACCTGTGGCTAACATGTCTCCTCTCATTTGTTCTCTGGGTGATGTCGGCCCCCGAATGCCATCAGTGTGTGTTTGTGTTTTTTATACGTCTTCACGTTTTTGGGAATTGTCTGTTGTTCTATATTAAATGTGCTGTGGTGAACCCTGCACGTAAATCCTCTTATTTCATCCTTCCTCTCCTGCCTTGCGTAAGAGCGCACGGAGAGGGAGGATTTGCGCGTAAATAACGAGGATTTACTTGAGGATTTACATGCAGGATTCACCATAGCACATGTATTGAACATAAAGACTGATCCCAAAAGGTGAAGACTTTCAAAAATACACAGAAACACAGACAGTAGGCATTCGGGGCCGACATCGCCCAGCGAACATGGAAAGGAGACATGTTAACCACGGTTGTGCCCCAGAGCCGACATCGTTACAAGGGGCGTAACAGAACCACGGCTGTGTGGAGTGGCTAACATGTCGTGATAGTGTTGGCAATATTGGCTGGCTGACAACACGGCAGATGATGCACACAAAACATAAACAGCTGACTGTCACTGAGTCTGACTTGCTAGGCACAGTGCCCGCTTGGCACGGCTCAAACCTATATAGTTTGATGCCCCCAGATTCTTCATTGTCATCCCATTCTTTGGAACTATAATCATCTGAAGACTGGACAACACAAATCAATTCCAGACTACATGTGCTGGAACCATTGTTGGTGTTTTCAACCGCTTCCATCCTGTGTGTACAAAGGGCAGCCAAGCGCTGTGTTCCGTCGATGATGTTACAACATGGCTGGGGGGTTTTCCAGCCACTGACGCAGTGGGTGACGTGGCGCTCATGAAAACGTTGGATGTGTGAAAAAAAGCCTGTTTGACTTAGAACTGCACAGACCAACCTATTTCGCCATATTGTATTATGTGTTGATGAAGATGAAGAAGACAGACGGGAGGAAGAAGAACACATATGACTTGCACTCACACACTGCCAATATCCAATATGGGCCATAAACAAAGGAAAAAAGCAGGTCAAGAACAAAGATAAATGGAAAACGAAGTAAACACCAAAAGCTGAAACGAAAAACAAGAACACGATAACCGTACCATACATCCGAGGGGTAACAGAACCAATACAAAGGATCATGAGAAAACACAAAATCAGCACAGCAGTGAAACCACACATAAAAATAAGACAGCTATTAGTACACCCCACTGTTTGACTCAGAACTGCACAGACCAACCTATTTCCCCATATTGTATTATGTGTTGAAAAATTAGAGGAAGTCGACAATGTGTCATCAGACCTTTAAGCATGAGACTGTTACATAATCTTCAGCAGACAACGCATCAGCAAATTCATGTAGGGGACCAAGGGCCTTGTTAACAGAGTCAAGAACCTGTTTTAAAGTAGGAAATTGTCATGGGCAGCGGGACCGCGCCTCACCCTCCGGTCTCACCTTTGTCAACTCATCACTGCACCTGAGGCAGAAGACACACCTGCGCCCGCTCATCAGCCAGCTCCCTCTGCGCAGTCTCCGCTGGCTCGTCTGGGTATACTGCCCATGTTCAGACTTGATTCTATATTTCTATGATCGTTAACACACCGTCAACCATCTTCTCCTCCTTCTCCCCAGGTTGCTGCCATCGTGTAGGTGTGTCGCCGGGTCTGCGCGTGCTCTCCTGCCCCACCTCACTGTCCTTCAGCACCATCATCCCCTGGTCAGGCACCATTAGCTCCACTCCCCTCCTACCCTACCGGTTCGTCTATTTTCTTGCTGGGTCCTGCCGGTCGTCCCTGGATTTCCCAAGTAAGTGGCAGTCTGGCTCGCCCATTCCCCCTGACTCTGCTCCTCGGCTCAAGGCTCTCGTCTTCTCTCCACAGGTCCGACTCCTCTGGCGAGTGACTGTTTCCATAGCTGTGCGCTGTTGTTTTGCCATTTAATAAAAGCTGTCAAACGTGCCCCTCAGTGTGGTTCTATCCTGTGCTTGGTATCGTGCGCATGAGCTGTCTAGAATTTAATACGCCGTGACAGAAATACACTTTCAAAACGTGAGCTATACTACCCTAATAATAACAGGTTCATTTTCATATCTAGACTTCCACCAGTGCATCATTATTTTCCATCTGAAATTTATCTATCAGCATTTGGCTGCTGCTGGTCATTTTCTTTACTAACCTGTATGTCTTGCCATGACGGTACTCGGTGTCTTGTGGTCCTGTCAGCAGCCAAGACCTGTGTGATGCTTTCTCTTGTTCCAACAGCCGCTGGATCATTTTGAGCCTTGACCCCCATCTTGTCAGTGATTCTGTTAGTTTGCGGTGGGGAATGCCCAACTTTTTGGGGGCATCCTCAAGTGTCCGCTGCCTCTTCCAGCTGTGAGAAAAAAACCTCCCAATCTTTCTGCACACTCCAACTGCTCTGTCGATTCTGGGGTCTTTCAAACTTCTCTCTGTGGACGAGGGAGAGAGAAGTTAGGAATGCGCCTCTAAAAAATAGAATATAATTCTTAAACAGCCATGTGAAAATCAACGAAATAAAACAAAAATGGCTTGAAATAGCTATATATGACGAATGAATATATGAAAGATTGAGATTTAATTGAATTGTTGAAAAATACTTTCACATTATTCTAGTACTGCATCTATAGAGCATAGATTTTATTTCCACGTCTAAGTAACACTCATTTCAAAATTGTAAAGATTTTAAATACTTGATATAGTGCACCTGATTCAAACAAATGCTTCTATAACATGAACATGGAAAAAAGGATTCTGCAATCATAACTCAAATTTACCTCAATCTTATAATATTTTCTAGTATATCTCCAGTAACTTAAAATATTGTAAAAATATAAAATAAAATTGCAATATAAAAAGAAACTTTAATTGATAGTCAATATATGCACAGGGAAACATTTCAAGCCTTTTTCATGCAATTTTGTTGATTTTTACCTCCGCCAGGCTGCAGGCCAGGAGGTTATGTTTTTGCCGGCGTTTGTCTGTCTGATAACTCAAAAAGTTTTGGACGGATTTTGATGAATCTTTCAGGTGTTGTTGGAAATGGTACAAGGAAGAACTGATTAAATTTTGGGGATGATCCGGATCACCGTCTGGATCCAGGAATTTTTTAAAGGATTCTTTAACATTGTGACATAGGGCCATTTTCAACATGTGTGCAGGTGCAATGGAGGGCGCTGGTCGTCGTGTCTGACGAACACGAACTCCGCGTTCTTCAAAGTTTTAGGCACAAAAGCACACGGAAAACAGTGGTGGGCCGGGCCCGGCAGCGTGCCTGTGTTTGCGCTACGCTGCAAAAGCTGAGACGGGCAGCTGTCTGGCGCGGGATTATTTGGCAGAAATTCCCCGTGCAGCCATAGGGGCTGCGCAAAAACCAGCTCTCTGCCAGGGAAGCTTCCAAATCCTCTTTTGGCGCGGAGCACAACCCCAATGAAACACATGCCAACCTGTCTACCCAATTTGCATCCGTCAGTGAAGCCCTGAGTGCTGCTTTCAGTGATCTATGAAAACGCTCGCATAACCCGTTGGCCTGTGGGTTGTACGCGGTTGTGTGATGAATTGCAACACCCGCAGCCTGGGAGTTTGCAGATGGAGGAGATGGACACAACAGAAACACTTGAGTTTATTACCTCCACCATGGAGGTAATGCTTTGACTGCCATTTGTCTGTTTGTCTGTCTGTTACCAACATAACTCAAAAAGTTATGAACGGATTTTGACGAAATTTGCAGGAAAGGTGTGTAATGGCACAGGGAACAGATGATTAGATTTTGGTGATGATCTGAGAGTGCATACCTCCACCAAGGGCTTTGTTTTTTTTTTTTGTTTTTGTTTTTTTTTTTTTTTTTTGTTACTTATTTGTACCCGTAGGTAGATTTGGTTTGCAGTCTGGTGACAAGCCACCGGCTGCCGGTCGCTGCGTGCGCGAGCGCCCTAAACCTACATGTTTTTGGTGTGCGGGAGGAAACCGGAGAAATCCTGGAGTAAACCCACGCAACACGGGGAGAACATGCAAACTCCACACAGCTCACTGTTGGTCGGGGGCTGGGATCGAACCCACGATCTCATGATCCCCGCGATCCCCCGGCCGAGGGTAAAACTGTGCTGCCACAGTGCTAAACCACTGCGCCACCGTGCAGCCAAGGGCTTTGTTTGTATTTGTGCAGCAGGATTACACAAAAACTACTGGATGGATTTGGATGACATTTTCACCACAGGTGGTTCTTGGCCTAGAGAGGAACCCATTACATTTTGGGGATGATCTGGGAATGCATACCTCAGCCAAGGCTCTTCTCACAGTCTGTCAGCCAAAAAACTCCAAAAGTAATGGACACACTTGGATGCAATTTTCACCACAAGTGGCGATAGGCCTACACACAAGCCCATTACATTTTGGAGGTGATCCATGAGAAACGGAAGGAGCCTTGGCGGAGGTATGCACTCTATGAGTGCTTTTCTAGTTTTTAAATTAATACTTATGTATTCTAATGAACTGGGATGCACTAGCAGTATATGAGTACCTTTATATAGAAGTAGTAAACTTACTGATGGCAATATGAAGACGATGGCCGAAACATGACAGTCTCGTCTATTCATTCAGTTTTATAGCTTTCACAACGTTTTCCCCACTCTCAGTCGTTACACATACCTGCTTCCTTTCATCGAGGCGCCAAGACTGGAGGAAATCTTTGAATCCCTTTGCTATATTTTCTCCTGTATGGTCCTCAGGGAAGTAACTCGTTTCAAGACAGGCTTTTCACAGCTTCCATTCATTGTTAATGTAGTGTACAGTCAGACTTAAATAGGGCTCTGTAGTTCTACTTGACCATAAGTCCGTGGTGGATGAGTGGTATTCAGCAGAAGATGGTGTGACTGCTAGCTCGTCACGGTGTTTTTCGTACATGTCTGGAAGTGAGTTCTTGGAAAAATACTTTCTTGTAGACGAGCAGTATTTTGAGTCCAGCACATGTATTAGGTGCCTGAAGCCCTCCCTGAAGCCCACAGTCTGAATCAACATCGTATCTTTAGCGACACACAAACTGACTGGTTCAGTAATGTCTTTCCAGCGTTTGCTTGTTTTTTGTAAGGCATGTAATGGGATAAAGCCTGAGAAATGCCATGCTGAACCAGTTTAAAGGGTTTACTTGCGTTAGAAGTCACCCTTGCTGAGATCTCCTCAGGATTTTTGACTCTCTTTGTATTGAATCACGGGTTTATTTGTCATATGGCTGAATAAGTTTGACATATTCCCACCTTTGGTCGTCACAGGCTGATAGCAAATCTTGTATATGACTGTCGTTTGACCCACATTTTCAATTTTGAAACCGAAATATTTCCACACAACTGAAGAGGATCCTTGTTTAGGTATTAACTCCACTGGAGAAGGTGGGGTGCCACTGTCTTTGGTCGGCATATTTTTATATTGTGCGGTGATGTACTTGCGTCAGCTACGTAACTTATGTCGGTGATGTAAACGTGTGACATCAGCACGCAAATATTGCGATATTCATTTTGACACCAGTATTAGAATTTATAGTGGTATTATCGTGAACGATATGATATGGCACACCCCTAGTGAGTTCTAACTAATTAAGTGATAAATTCTGTATAAATTCTTAGTGTAAAACACGTCACATTTATACCTACGCTACACACGTAAAAAAAAAAAAATAATTGAATTCTATGGCAAAAAGGATGGGAAATAAAAGCAAATGCGGATCTGAGAACTTTTATTGAGAGCTCTTAGGCATAAAATATTTTGAGTAATTTTCTGTAATTAATTCTAGCTTTGTTTCGATTGCGGTACTTCAACAATGTGTTCAATCTCTGACACCACGACTCCTGAATACGGTAATCGATGGGTCAACTCGGCAGTGGGCTGAGTTCAGCGTAAATCATGCCCTGGCTCGGTCTGTCTGGTGGTGGGCCGAGTCGGCCAGGCCGAGTTGGCAGTTGGCCGAGGTGGGCAGATACCGTCATAGTAAAAGGTTATGGCTTTCCTTGGAGCTAATGCTGTTTACTGCCATGAACCGGGCTTGGGAGGAGCCCAAGCCCGGTTCATGGCTCTTTCCTGTTTCTTAGTTATCTGTGCTTTATGTTACCTTTTGAGTTCCTGTGACGGAGTGGCCTTGTCACTGACTGCAGGCACACTCAGCTGTACCTAATTATGTAGTGTGGGTGACTTGCCAGCTTAAGCGACGTATACACACACACACATACACACACCTGCCATACATTTCCTCATTTACTTCTCTGTAAATTACTTTAAAAGCATCTAATGTTTATCTTTGTTTATCTACCTGTTCGGTGGCGCAGCCGGGGGTGCACACTTGGTTGTTCTGCTACGCTGGAGAGCATACACTTGTATTTTCATACCATAGAAATGTAGTGTTTGTTTGTTTCGTGGCACGTCTGCTCAGCTAGCTCTATTCATGATTCAGACGTCTAACGAGCTCAACAGATGGAATTAATTGACCCAATTAAAGAGGGTTTTTCAAAGGCCTTTTGATCAGGTGACCTGGGGGGGGGGGGGGGTTCATGAATTTTAATAAGTATTTCTTCTGAAATGGTCTGCATAGGGTGGGACTCGGACTCCAGCAGAGATGACAGCCTAGCCACCATCCTTCTCTCTCCTATCTCCTCCACTGGGTCGAGGTGCTTCCCCAGGACAGAGCTAGCTTTCTTTCAGCGGCATCACAGCAGCCGACAGGAAAAGACTGAACAAACTGATCAAGAAAGCTAGCTCTGTCCTGGGGCAGCGCCTCGACCCAGTGGAGGAGATAGGAGAGAGAAGGATGGTGGCTAAACTGTCATCTCTGCTGGAGTCCGAGTCCCACCATATGCAGGACATGCTGAACGCACTGAGGAACTCATTTAGCAGCAGACTACATCATCCTAGGTGCGCAACCGAGAGGTTTCACAGGACCTTCCCACCTACGGCTGTCAGACTGTACAACCTAAGCAAGGCTGCTCGCAGAGATAGCAAAAAAAAAAATGTGATGACCTAATAGTATGAACTAATGCAAAAGACGCAACAGACTTACACAATGGTCCCCTCCAGTATACAACTAGGACAATATCAGTCGCTACGGAGGGTGACAATATGTATGGGTACATATTCATACTATGTAGGATAACTAAGTAGACGGTTATGCTGTTTATTCCATATAGCTACAATGCTCAGCACTGTGTATATATATTTATATATTTATGTGCACATATGTATATTCACTGCTCTTATTACCTCCGCCAAGGTCGTCATGTTTTTACCGGGGTTTGTCTGTCTGTCTGTTACCAACATAACTCAAAAAGTTATGAACGGATTTTGATGAAATTCTCAGGAAAGGTGTGTAATGGCACGGGGAACAGACGATTAGATTTTGGTGATGATCTGAGAGTGCATACCTCCACCAAGGGCTTTGTTTGTATTTGTGCAGCAGGATTACACAAAAACTACTGGATGGATTTGGATGACATTTTCACCAGAGGTGGTTCTTGGGCTACAGAGGAACCCATTATATTGTGGTGATGATCTGAGAATGCATACCTCAGCCAAGGCTCTTATCTTCTCACAGTGTGTCAGCAACAATACTCCAAAACTGATGGACAGACTTTGATGCCATTTTCACCACAAGTGGCTCTAGGCCTACACACAAACCCATTACATTTTGGAGGTGATCCATGAGAAACGGAAGGAGCCTTGGTGGAGGTATGCGCTTTATGAGTACTTTTCTAGTTTTCTTATCTTACCTTCTGTGAATGAATTGACTTTGTGTGGAGAAAAACTTGTTTTTGCATTTAAATATTTATGTGTAAATGCTTGTGTAAGTGCTTATGTGTTTTTTTCTACGAAGGATCCACCCAGTGGAAGGGGCTTGGCCTTTAAGATGGGCCTGTTGTGGGCTGAATGCCAGTCTGAGTCTGTGTCTGAATGTGGTGACAGCGGAAATAACAGGTTCTCTGCAGTCTGGAGGTTTGTTGCAGGAGAGACAACACGTATTCCACATGTATTTTGCAGGTGGAGGTTTGTTGCAGAGAAAAGCAACACATATTCCATGATCTGTAAGTAATTGAGTGACCTGTTTTCTCCCATTTTGAAGAAGGAGTTAAAAGAAGATTCCATTTTAAAGGAACAATCTGGTACAGAGACTGTTTGGGTTTTTCTTCATTTGTTTTCACTGGTTGTTTCCTCACCTGTATATAATTTTGCACTTGAGAGGCCGGCATATAAAAAGGCTCGTCACCATCTGTGCGACTTTGCCATCATTTTTGGGGAGATTTGAAGAAGTTGGAAAATAACCCCGTGACAGTTCTATATTATGTTTCATTGTTTAGCCTTGTTCTGTTGTATTTTTGTTGCTCTTTATTTGCTCTTTGCCACTTGATTATCTTTTGAGTTATTTGTAATTACTCCTCAGTCTGTGTTTGGTTTTGTGTTTATTTATTTGGTGCCTGACAGCCACGCCTGTCATAAACCTCCCCGTGCGCCTTTATGCAGCACACGGAGGAGGGGAAGGGTGAATGGATTGACGTGCAGGGGTGACACCACAATACATTTATTCAACACAAAGGAAGATGACAAACAGTTCCCAAAAAAAGGTGCGGACGTACAAAAATATAAAGAAAACTTACAATTGGCGTTCCTGGGCCGGCATCGCCCAGCGAATGCATGAGGAGAAGTGATTTGCCCACAGTAGTGTCCCAGAGCCGACACCGCTCGAAGGGCACAGGAGAATCCACGGCTACAGTGGAAGTGGCTACACTCCGTGGTACACAGTAAACACACAACTATGTACATCAATTGACAATTCAACGGATCAGCAATGCTTGACTGGCAAATGCCGCTTAAGTGCAAGCATTGCTGGCTCCACAAATTGAGTACACCTGGGCGAGGTGCGGGGATGACAATCACCGGAGTGAAATCAGCTGGCTGTGAAGAGAGAGGGGGCATGGTCGGACCGGCAAGTGTTAGACAACACCCACATAAATGTAGGTCAAAGAGGCTGCCTAACAGCCGCCGGCCAGAGCGGTGGCTACGGGCACGGAAAAGAAAAAGAACAAAGACATAAACACCACAAGAACTCAAAAGACAACACAATACACAAATCACCTGACACCTGAGCCACAGAGAATGGCCAGAACCGAGCCTAAAGGAAAACACTGGCTCAGTTCATGACAGAGTCTCCCCCCCCATGGGTGGATTCTAGACACCCACGGACAATCACAAGGAAAAGACCCCCCCTCCCCCCGCCCCAGCAGGAACAACAATGATGAACCCGGGTGGGAGGTAGAGGGAACAGGTAAGGAGGGAACACAGTACACCCCGCCCAGGGCCCACAATTAACCCCCCCAAGTTTAAAGTCATGAAGGCTCGGGAGGCCGCTCAGAGTCTCAGGTCCAGCAAGCAGTCTGGCAAATCGAGTCCGGTGGCCTGCTGGAAAACACCGGCCATCTGGCCCAGAGACTCAGTCCCTCGGGCGGTTGGCCAGTGTTGTAGAGCCACCAGTAACAGAGAGGTGCAGCAGGAGGCAGCCTGCCCACCGGGAGGCTCACTGGTGGGTGACCAGACCGTAGGGAGGGAACGCTCATGGCGTTGGTCAGGGAGGGGAAGGAGACCACGGCGTCCTTAAGACTGATCTGCTGCACCCTCGGTGGAACCTGACCGGGCCAATGCTGCACCCACGGTGGCTCCCGGCTGGAGCTCTGCAGCACCCGCGGTGGCTCCCAGCTGAAGCTCTGCAGCACCTGCGATGGCTCAAGGCTTGAGCTCTGCAGCACCCGCAGTGGCTCCTGATTGGAGCTCTGCAGCACCCATGGTGTGCTCCGGCTGGAGCACCGTTGCACCTGCGTTGGTCCCCATTGGAGACCTCATTGCTCCCGCGGTGACCTCCCCAGTGAGGAAGGTAGGACTCTCCACGACCTCCAGTGCTGAATCTGGATCCTCTGTGGCCTCAGGTGGTATTGGCTGCTGTCCAACGACCCTGACAAGGACCTCCGAAACCAGAGGGCAAGAGAAAGAAACCAAGTCAGGGTTAACGGCAGCGGCAGAGCCCGGTGAGGTGAGCCTGGGAGCTGCAGTGAGCTGCCCCTGGCCCTCCTCACCATGACTCGGGCAGTGTGACTTCAACAAAGGCACAGGAGACATTATGGAGCGCACTTGCCTGAACTCGGGCTCCACCGCCATCCAGGACTCTGGTGATCTAGGGTGTGCAGGTTCTGTAGGTCCGTAAGGTGCTGTACCCACGTCAACCTCCACCAGGGCGGCTGGACTTACGTCGTCATCTGCGGATGCACCAGGTAGCAGCGGACCCTCTATGGTGATCCAAGGAAGGAACTCAGGGATGACAGGAAGAGAATGGTTAGGCTCGCCAGCAGCGGCGGAGCCCGGCACTCTTTACAGATACTCTCCAAATCCTGAAGGTTTTGAGGCTGTTGCTTGGCAACTCAAAGTTTCAGCTCACTCAGCAGCAGCACCATACCTGTGTCTCCTGGGTCAGAAGGTTGCTTGCATTTTTCAGTGTCGGTCAGTCATTCAAACAGTTTTGTGTTATTTAAAAGTTTTTTTTTTTTTTTTTCCTGATAATTTTAACACTCCCTTCAGTTTTCCCCAATGATCCAAACAATATTTTTTCTGTGACAACACCACATTTCACAAAGGACTATGCTTCACAATGGAGATTTCTTCTTTGATTTTGAACAAAAGCAAAATTTGCAACTTATGTTTATCCCAATATGTGGTTCAATTAAGTTGTCCGCACAGACAATGTGAATTTTTCGGTCAACCACCAAGCTCCAGAGTAGTTTCTGGTTAATATTTTGAAAAAACCTCCATTCTCACAAAAAAGAAAAAACAAACAAACACCCAAACAACAATCTCACAGTATTTTACTGATGGGCATATGCAGTCAAAACCTCAAGTGTACAGAAAAAATGCTTCTGCATGAACCTTAAGTAGTTTGTTTTTTTTTAAATAAAACAACAAGATATGGTAAATTTAGCTTTTAGATCGAGCATCATGTTAATAGTTTGTTGTTGTGTTTTTTCGTACATGATATTTACCAAGCCAGCCAAGTCAGCAACAGAGAACACACTCGTGAGCAGGCCATAGCTAATGATGAGATTCAGAGCGTGTCCCCTGTTGTGAGTCAGCTGCATGACATGTTGACTAAAATTCATGGACATTAAGGTCAAGGTCATTAAAATCTTCTGACATATGGTCCCCCTGCTTATCAGTGTGTAGATTAAAATCACCGGAAATGAGAATAAAATTATATGAGGAGTGGATTACAGATAAAACCTCAGAGAACTAATTAATAAAAACAGGGCAGTATTTGGGTGGTCTGTAAACTGTGATGCATAAAATTGCGGGGCTGCTAAAGACAAAAGCGTAGTGCTCAAATATGATCAGGTAAAATCTGCTTTACTGCAAGTGAGGAAGAAGAAATAGAAGCAGTACCCCCATGCTTCCTGCCCTTTCTTATGGAAGAAAATGAACAAAAATGTGTTGGGGAGGCCACAGTGAAAACCACTGGTGCATCCGTGCCAAGCCACATCTCTGTTTAAAATAAAGAGTCAATCTTATTATCTAAAATCAGGTCATGGATGATAAAAGTCTTGTTGGCAAGAGAATGTATATTTAAAAGAGCCATATTTAGGGTAGGTGGTGAGTTATTTATGGATGGGTATTCCAAGGCCCAGTTCAGCATCGACTGCACCGCTGCCGTGTCGAGCAACAGTGGCACCTCCACAACGTCTAACTCCACTGAGCAATACTATATAACTGTTAGTGCTGTGGCTCACTGTATGGATGGCTGTCAGAATCAGAATCAGAATCAGAATCAGCTTTATTGCCAAGTATGTTTACACAAACAAGGAATTTCACTTATCACTAAGGTGCGCTCGTTATCTAAGCACTCCCTAATGACGCGGCAGCCATACAAGGAGCCTCATACAGTGGGGGGTAAAGAGGGGAAGGGGGAGGGGATGACACATTGGGCAGAGAGAAAAAACAAAGTTATCAAAATAGTGCTCGAGTGAGCAAAATTGTGATCACATAGAAAAAACCCCTCTATTGCACAATTAGCAGACAATATACAGATCCACACATTAACAAAGAAAAAGAGAGAGACCAGTGTGTGTATGTCAGTCATGTGATATCAGTATGAGTGCAGTGTGAATGTATCAGTCACTGGTGCACAACAAAAAATCTTTCTCCTAGGCAACGGCTAGATGTTATATTCATGTATTCTAAACATAGATAAGCATGTCCACAGAGTCCATCTCTCTTCAGTGCATGCCAGATGGTAAAACTCCATGTTAGTCACATGATAACGCTGTCCTTGGAGAGTTCAGACTTGCTGCACATCAGCAATTGTTTGGGTTTGAGAGAAGCCAAAACTCCCTTCTGCTTTATCTCTTCTCCTGGAGGAATGAGATCACTCGACGCCAAATCAAAGCCTAATAAGCACAGTTCACTTGGAGCATAGAAATTCCTCTCTCATGCGATTCTGTGCATCACAATTTACATATATAGGCTTTAAAATCATTCCCTGGAGAGCACCCAGCGACTCCAAGATGTTTCCCACCTACCAAACATAGATAAACATGTCCACAGAGTCCATCTCTCTAGTGCATGCCAGATGGTAAATTCCATGTTAGTCATTTGCCGCTATCAGTGCTCTCCCCAGCTGGTCGAATTGTTGAAGAAGGAGCTATGCCGGGTCCGCATTTTGATTAGCTCTTCCAACCACTTTAATTTTCGATACACCAGGAAAACTCCAGAGCCAATCAGCAGAAAATCCTGTGATCATGAAGCCAAAACAGGTAGATGTCTTCCACATCTTCAATCGAATCACGCTGACACATGAGTTCCAATTGTTCCATGAGTCTCTCCACTTGGGCTCCCCCTGGCCCGATTTTCTGTTAAATGGTGTCAATAGCATTAAAGCCCAGCTCACCAATTCCATAATTTCCATTTGGGTCGAGATGCAGCAGAAGAAGAGCGAGACACAGACAGGACACAGCAAGCTGGGATCAGTAAAGGGAGGAGGAGAAGGGAGAGGAGAAGAAATGCGTCTGCTCTCTCTGAAAGCCGGAAGAAGAAGTCAGGGGTGGGCGGAGTGATTTCTTCCACGGGCTCTCCGGCTCAGATAAGCATCACACTCTGACATAATGGTTCAAGCGTCCACATCAGCTACAACATTTTCCTCTTGCCAGGCATTCCTTTGCCTTTTGTCGGTGTGTTGCAGATCCACAACCCTTGCGTGGGGGTCTTCCCGGGGCAGACCTTGGACTGGCAGCATTGGTTTCTGTAACGTCGTCATCCAAGCTATTCTTGCTATCTGAGACCACAACATTTACTGTGGTGGGCGACTCTGGCGGCCTCTTTGACTGGCGCTAGTTTAGCTCTGTGGTTAGCTTGTCTGTGGCCTCCAAATGGAGGGCTAGCTCAACAGCTCGGGTAATGTTTAGTCATTCGGCGCCATTAATAGCCTAAGTCGCAATGCAGCGTTGCACATGTGCTCTGCTAGTTGGTTGCGCACCATTTCATCTTCTAGCTGTCCAAAGCAGCACTCGCTAGCTAGCTGCCTTAAGTCAAAGTCAAAGTGCCTTTTATTGTCATTCCATTGCTAAAAAACAATACAACAAAATTGAGATTTCGTTGTATTGTCAGTACAGTCAGTGACAAATTGGTGGATGGGCTCACCTACACGTGGGTGTCACTGGCGAAAATTAATTCTCCCTACAGTCACGCTGTCTGGAGTGTGGAAATGGTTAGCTAGCAGCTCCATGACGTCCTCAAATGAGTCCGACGTGCCGAGCATATGCAGGACTTGCTGGCCCTCGATACCCAGGTTATGGACAAGAAGCGCAAGTGCCCTCAACTTCTTGAGGTCCAGCGCAGTGATGTAGGTTTGAAAAGCCTCAAACCAATGTGGCTAAGGCACCGGCAGTTCCCCCGAGAGGTCGAGGAAGGGTTGGTGTGGTGTAATGCACGCCTCCATGAGTTAATCCTCAGTCACCAAATGTTGTGTATGCAAACCTGGTGATAAATGAGGGGGAAGAAAGTGGTAGTGTCAAACATAGCTTTATTGATGGAACTTGGTAGCAGTACATGGCAAGCACCTAGTGTGGTCATCCCGCACAAGAGGAAGTGCCCATGGTGACCCGCCTCATTACATAGGGCAGTGCAGTGACACAATAGGAAGTCCAGTCTTCTTCTTCCGGCTTTCAGAGAGAGCAGTCGCATTTTCTCCTCCTCTCCTCCTCCGCCTCCCTGACTGATCCCAGCTTGCTGCGTCCTGTCTGTGTCTGTGTCTCGCTCCTTCTCGCGGATCTCAAGCCAAACGGAAAAACGGAAAAAATGGAATTTCGGGCTTTAAATGCAATTGTCACCACCTTTCCAAACAGAAAATCGGGCCCGGGGGAGCCCAAATGTGTGACTCATGGGACAATTGGAACTCATGTGTCTGTGTGATTCGATTGAAGATGCAGAAGACATCTATCTGTTTGGCTATGATCACAGGATTTCTACTGTTTGGCTCCGGAGTTTCCTAGTGTATCAGAAATTAAAGAAGTTGGAAGAGCTGGTCAAAATGCGGATCCTGGCGAAGCTCCTTCAACAATTCGACCAGCATGGGAGTGCACTGATAGCGGCAAATGGTGGACTGATTGTTGAACTGAATCAGGAGGTTGAATACATCTTGAGCCGCTGGGTGCTCTCCAGGGAATGATTTTAAGCCTGTGAATTGAATTAATTGTGATGCACAGAATCGCATGAGAGTGGAAATTACTATGCTCCAAGTGACTGTGCTCATCAGGCCTTGATTCGGCGTCCTTGGGAACTCATTCCTCCAGGTGCAGAGATTATGCAGGAAGGTGTTTTGGCTTCTCTCTAACCCAAACAATTAACAAACAATTGCTGTTGTTCAGCAAACTAAACTCTTCAAGGACAGCGTTATCATGTGTCTAATACAGAACTTTGCCATCTGGCATGCACGAAGAGAGATAGACTCTGGGGACATGCTTATCTGTGTTTAGAATACATGAACATAACATCCATCCGTTGCCTAGGAGGCGCTCCTTTGTTGTGCACCAGCAACTGATACATCCACACTGCATTCATACTGATTACATGCTGACTACACACACTGGTCTCTCTCTTTTGCTTTGTTAATGTGTGATCTGTATTTTGTCTGCTAATTGTGCAACTGAGGGTTTTTTTTCTATGTGATCACAATTTTGCTCATTCAAGCACTATTTTGAAAACTTTGTTTTTTTTTTTTCTCTCTACCCAATGTGTTCCCTCCCCCTCCCCCTTCCCCTCCTCACCCCCCACTGCATGACAGGTGCTTTGTATGGCTGCCGCGTCATTAGGAAGCGCTTATCGAGCGCACCTAATGCCACGTCAAATTCCTCGTATGTGTAAACATGCTTGGCAATAAAGTTCATTCTGATTCTGATTCTGATTCTGATTCCAGTCGCATCACCATACTGCATTTCACATTAAGTGAGCCAGCAAAATTTCATAAAGCTTGAATATGCTGCTCCATCACTGACCTTGTTTTCATGGTCATGAGTGAACTGATTAGAAGAATAGAATAGAATAGAATAGAATAGAATAGAATAGAATAGGCTTTATTTTCATTGTACAGTTGTTTTGTCAGGTCAGGCATTGGCTTGCTTGCTACCGGGTAACCATGAAAACCGGTACTACCTGTCTCATGTGTCGGGCCGTCGGCGACTCAACCGGCATCCCCGCCTTTCCGAGGGCATGGAGGGTGAAACAGGGCATCCTGGCAGAACTAAAAACAATATCTGCCACAGGTCTGTGGTGGACCACTCCCAGTTACACGGGGTGAGACTGGACATCCTGGCAGATAAACACATCTGTCGCAAGGTCTGTGGTGGACTGTGTCAGTCGGTGCATCGTGACATGCACGACACAAAGAGCAGAGAGAAACAAACCTATCATCTGGTCAGTCACTGCAACAGATACTGGAGTCAGTTTGTCTTGGTTTGTCCTTGCCACTGATAATACCTTTATCTGCCAAGAATGTGCTGCTAGTCCAGCAAAAGCAAGTGGTACTCAAATACTTTGCAAGCAGTTTCATGAAATGGCCAATCAGAAAGCAACTCATACCGGCTCGGACGTTGCCCAGGCTTACAAGGTCCATGCTGATCTGTTCACACTCTGACAGGCAGCGAAAAGTAAGCTAAGAGCAGGAAGACAAAAGAAGAGGAAAACAGCAGCCTTGTGTGTAGCAGAATGGAATGTACGCACTCTGTTGGACAGAACAACATCACAGTGCCCAGAAAGAGAGACCGCGCTTGTGGCCCTAGAAATGAACAGGTACAATGTAGACATACTGTAGCTGCACTTAGTGAAACGAGATTGCCTGGATATGACAGCTTGGAAGACAATGGGTACATCATCTTTTGGAGTGGGAGATCAACTCAAGAAAGGAGAGAAGCAGGAATGGGCTTTGCAGTTAGAAAGGAGATAGCAGCAATGCTTGATGAGGAACCGGTGCCAATCAACGACATTATAATGACTATGAGACTCCCACTACAGCAGAAGATGTATGTCACACTCATCAGTGTATATTCCCCAACAATGACCAACACAGAGGAGGTGAAGGAAGAGTTCTACAGTGATTAGCGTGAGACTATGAGGCGTGTACCGACTGATAACAGGCTGAAACTCGTTGGAGATTTTAATGCCAGAGTTGGTTCAGACACTGAGAAATGGAAAGGAGTGCTAGGCAGTCATGGAGTAGGCAAGTGCAATGATAATGGAGAACCTCTACTTACACTATGTTCAGAGTACAACCTTGTGATAACCAACACTCTATTTAAGCACAAGGACACACACATGAAGACATGGATGCACCCAAGATCCAAGCACTGGCACTTATTAGACTACATCATAGTCAGGCAGAGAGATATAAGGGATGTATTGGACACCAGAGCAATGAGAGGCACGGACTGTGGTACTGATCATGTTTTGCTGAGATCTAGATTAAGGATTTGGAGACGAAAACAGCATTGCAGGATGGGTGTGAAGCCACCACCGAAGCTAAACACTAGTGCACTGAAAGGCCAAAAGAAGCAGGAAGAACTTACACAGGAATTGGATGAAAACTTGAAAGACTGGGACAGCAACAACTCAGAGAATGACATAAAAGGGAAATGGGCAACACTGTATCAGACTGCAAGTGATGTATTAGGCCACCCTGAGAGGAAACATCAAGATTGGTTTAATGAGCATGATGAACACCTGAAGAAACTACTAGAAGCGAGGAATACAGCTAGGCGGGAAAACCTACAGTGTAACACAAGGTCGAAGAAGAAGTAATACTCAAAGGCTCAGAGTGAGCTACAGAAGTACACCAGAGAGATGAAGTCCAACTGGTGGGATGAAAAAGTGGAGGAACTTCAAACTGGAGCAGACAGGAAGGGCATGAAAACATTCTTCACAGGTTTGACAGAAATCTACGGCCCTAAACCAAGAGGATTGATCCAACTAAAGGCTATGGATAGTGAAACGGTTTTACAGGAGAAAGACAAGATCCTGGACAGATTTGCAGACCACTTTGACCAACTACTAAACAACCCTGGAGATCTCACTGAAGAGGCTAAAGAAGCTCTAGTGCAGCGACCAGCTATATCAAGTCTGGATGAACCACCAAATTTTGATGAACTAATGGCGGCTATCAGGACAACACAGGATGGTAAAGCTCCAGGAAGGGATGGAATTCCAGCAGAAGTGTGGGAAATGTGGTGGTGTTCAGCTGACCAACTGCCTGCAAAAGCTTATCCAATAGATATGGAATGTCCAGAAAGTACCTCAAGACTGGAAGGATGCAAGAATTGTGCCTTTGTTCAAGAAAGGTGACAGGAAAGATTGTGGAAATTACCGAGGTATATCACTGCTAGGCACTGTTGGTAAGATTCCTGTGTACTACTGAACAGACTCAATGAACACATGCAGGTATGCAAGCGAACGTGGCAATGAGTGGTTCAGTATCTAAAGACTTTTCAGTAAGCAACGGGGTGAAACAAGGGTGTGTGCTGGCGCCTACACTCTTCTCGCTATATCTGGCAGCCATGCTTGAGGTGGCCTTCAAAGATACTTCAGAAGGAGTATACATTCAAACAAGGAAAGAAGCAGACTTGTTCAATGTGGTACAGTTTAAAGCCAAGAGTAAGACATCAATAAAGGTAGTAAGAGAAATGCTCTTTGCTGACGACAGTGCTCTAATTACACACAGTGTGGAAGATATGCAATCTTTAGTGGAGAAATTTGCAAGAGCAGCTAGCCAATTCAGCCTCCAAATCAACATCAAGAAGACAGAGTGCCTTTATCAACCACCAAAGTTCCAATTATCAACATCACTACCAGAAGAGATCAGCATTGGTACACAGCCACTAGTCAAGTGCAAGACTTTCAAGTATCTAAGGAGTACTGTTTCAGAGAATGCTAGGCTGGAGGATGAACTATCTCTCAGAATGGGAAGAGCAAGCGCTGTGTTTGGAAATTTGAGGGAGAGACTGTGGAACAATCGACATGTGTCTATCCGTGTGAAATGCAAAGTGTACAGAGCAACAGTACTGGCTACTCTATTGTACAGTGCTGAAACTTGGACTGTCTACAGAGTGCAGGTGAAGAAACTCCACGCGTACATGATGAGACACCTTCGAGCCGTAATGAACATCTCATGGAAAGACAAGATAACCAACATAGAAGTGTTGAAACGAGCTGGTCTACCATCAATGGAGGACATGCTAATACAGCTGAACCTGAGATGGCTTGGACATGTTGAGAGTATGGACCACCAGCGATTCCCTCAACAGTTACTCTACTCAGTTATGTGAGGGCAAACACAATCAGGGTAGACCAAGGCTCAGATTTAAAGACACTGTAAAAAGAAACTTGAAGAAGTTGGATATGAGTTCCTGGCAGCGGAAGGCTAAGGGCAGAGCAGTGTGGAGGAATCTGATCAGACCTAAATGAAACAGTCATTGTCTCCCACGACAGACTGCTATGATGACAGTTGTACAGTGCAACAAAACTGTGTGTGCTCTACCAGGCTACTGCAGAATAAAGTAAGAGAGAAGAATTTGAAATATAACAGTTACAGGACACACAGTTAACATCGGCCTGAAGTAAAAATAAAAGTGAAAATAACAAATAGTCTTTTGGTATATACACAGGTACGGTAGTGGCTTCATGGGTGGAACTACAGTATGTACATAAGAGTAGAAAGTGCAGAACACATAAATGAGTAAAATGGCCCAAGGATTATGGAAAATATGTACAGTAGTTATTTCACGGATGGTTCAATAGACATGAGAATGAGGATATGTATATATAATCAGCTTTCTGGAGTTACCCGATTATTCAAACTGTCATGTAAACAGAGTAATCCAATTACCTTTATCAGTTAAAGGCCATCGTCGGTTTATGAGAAAATGGATTAACACTCCTTAAACCTGGAAAAGAACCTACGCTTCCATCCAGCTACCATCCCATCTCGCTTATGAATGTCGATCTCAAAATAATTTGCAAAGCTCTCGCCAAAAGACTGGAAAGGATAATCCCGTTTATTATACACCCAGATCAAACAGGTTTTATCAAGGGTAGGCACTCGGCTGATAATACACGCAGGCTATTTAATTTAATAGACTACTGCAAGATCAATAATGTAGAAACTACAATCTTGTCCCTGGATGCAGAGAAAGCCTTTTTTTTTTTTTGTTACTTATTTGTACCCGTAGGTAGATTTGGTTTGCAGTCTGGTGACAAGCCACCGGCTGCCGGTCGCTGCGTGCGCGAGCGCCCTAAACCTACATGTTTTTGGTATGCAGGAGGAAACCGTAGAAATCCCGGAGTAAACCCGCGCAACACGGGGAGAACATGCAAACTCCACACAGCTCACTGTTGGACGGGGGCTGGGATCGAACCCACGATCTCACCATCCCCGCGATCCCCCGGCCGAGGGTAAACTGTGCTGCCACAGTGCTAAACCACTGCACCACCGTGCCTTTGACCGGGTTAACTGGAAATTTCTTTTTATGGTGTTAAACAAGTTTGGGTTTGATTCATCTTTCATAAACTGGGTTAAAACACTATATAGATGTCCAGGTGTGTCTGTCTCAACAAATGATCAGACTTCCCGAAGCTTTAATCTCCAGAGAGGTACTAGGCAGGGGTGTCCACTCTCTCCCTCACTTTTTACCATCTTTATTGAACCATTAGCAGCAGCCATACAACAAAATGTTGATATCAGAGGTATTCAAACTGGAGAAAAGGAACATAAGATAAGACTTTATGCTGATGATGTATTGATTTTCCTTGAAAACTCAGAAAGATCTCTTCTTCAGACAGTGGCGCTCATTGATAAATTTTCATCATTATCAGACTACTCTATTAACTGGGTAAAATCAATAGCCTTACCCATAAATTGCAATTTCCCAAATACATCTACTATTCCAATACAATCAGGGAATGTTAAATATTTAGGAATAGATATTTCCCCCAGGCTCTCAGAGTTATTGCGACTAAATCATATCCCCCTTTTTAAAAAGATACAAGATGATCTAACACGCTGGAGGACACTACCTTTATCATTAACGGGAAGAGTCGCAACCATTAAAATGATGGTCCTTCCTAAAATTAATTATTTGTTCTTAATGATCCCTACCCAACCATCAATGGCCTGGTTTAAGTCTCTAGACTCAAATATAAGTAAATTTTTATGGAAGGATAAACCATCACGGATTAGTTCATCCGTGATGGTTCCTCCGTGCGGAGGAACCATCACGAAAGAGTGATGGTTTTTGGAGCGAAAGAGTGCGGAGGCTTAGATTTACCAAACGTTTTTAATTACTTTTTAGCAAATAGATTGCAGTTTGTTTCAAAATGGACAAAATCAACCCCACTAGGGAACCCATGGTTAGATGCTGAACAGGCTCTCTGTGGGTCGCTAAATATCTCTGACTTACCTTTTATAAGTCCCTCTATTAAACGCCATGAGTGTTTTAAAAGTATTAATATCAGTTCCTCTCTGACGGCTTGGTGGAAATTTTTAAAAATAACAGGGTCTTCACTTGTCCCCTGTAAACTCACGCCCATTTGGAATAATCCTAATATCCTGCAACAAAAGAGGACATTAAAATTTCCACTATGGCAAGAGAAGGGAATAAACAACTTAGAACATCTTATTCAAGGTGGAAATTTTATCCAATTTCAGGATCTAGTGTCACAACACGAAATCAGTGATAAAAAGTATTTTGAATATCAACAGCTTAAATCCATAATAAAAGCAAGATTTAATCTTAATCAGACAGATTTAGAAGTACCAGTTAAGGTGGCAGAGTTTCTAAATCTCCGTTCCCCAAAATTGATATCGAAAATATATGGACTATTATCAAAGTTGGATGAGTCCACATCTCTTCCAATATCAAAATGGGAGACAGACATCGATTAATAAGGAGGAAAGTTTCTGGACACAAATATGTTTAAACACTTTTAAGATGACTAAAAACTCTAACTTACAGCTTATACAGTATAAAGTTCTACATAGAATTCATTATACAGGACAAAGGATGTTCAAAATGGGCCTGAGTCACACAAATATCTGCTCTCACTGTACTAGCAATGTCCCGGATAGCTATATGCATGCTATGTGGTCCTGTGCACCGGTTCAAAAGTTCTGGCAGAAGACATGTGAAGACCTGTCGGCGTGGCTTGGGTATAGTGTCCCACCCTCACCCACACTTTGCATATTAGATGATTTAAGTGAAATAAATATAGATGCAAGGATGTCACACATGGTTCTCACTGCCTTATGCATCGCAAAGAAAGCTATTCTCATGAACTGGAAAATAAGAAATAACTTATGCACGACTTACTATAATAACTTACTATTGGATTATATTAGCCTGGAAAGAATGTCAGCCTCCTCAAATAATCAATTGGCGGAATTCAATTCTCTCTGGTCCCCGCTTATTAATTCTATAATCTGAGGGGTGGCAGGCGGTGACTCACTCTCCTTGGCACCTCTGGCGGCTGGCTGCGCCCCAACCGCAGGTGTCCGGGGGGCCTGTTCCGGGGTGGTCATCTGTCTGGCCCTGGAGGGGGGGTTGATGGGGGGGGCTGTGGGGTGGGCCGGGGGGGTTGGGCTGTGGCCCCTGGCCGGCTGGCCTCGCCCCTCAGGGGGGGTCTGGGTCTGTCCCTGGGCCCCTGGTGCTGGGGGAGGGGGCGTCCCCCCGCCCCCGGCCGGGGTCGGGTGTATGCTGGCGGTGGGGGTTGTCCCTGATGCATCCTTGTGCGGTGGGGTCGTGTGTTTCCTGGGGCCCTGGTGCCGCCCTGGGGATGGTGCCCGCATCCTAGGTTGCCCTCCCCGTTCACTGGGGTCTGCGGGTCAGAATCAAAATCAGAATCAGAATCAGATTTATTGCCATTGTTCATGTAGTACACAAACTAGGAATTTGTCTCGGTGCAATGCTGCAACATTAAACATGATAAAAATAAAGATAGAATAAAAAACTATACATGCAATAAAATGTAGAATATGAATGAGTAATACCAGTCAAAGCAGTTTTTAAATATATTAGCGAGCAGCAGATATTGTGGAGTACCACATACTGCAGTCGGTAATGCAAAAAGAAAACAGTGATGATTGACATGAGTCTGGTTGAGCTGCTGTACATAGTGCATAGTCAATAAGTCACTAGTGTTCAGCAGTCTGATGGCAGAGGGGAAGAAGCTGTTCATGTGACGGGAGGTTTTAGTCTGAATGGACCGAAGTCTTCTACCTGAGGGGAGGGGGGCAAACAGTACGTGACCAGGGTGTGAAGGATCGGCTATGATCCGGCCTGCCCGCCTCCGGGTCCTGGAGATGTACAGGTCCTGGAGGGATGGGAGCTTGCAGCCGATCACCTTCTCAGCAGCGCGCACGACACGCTGCAGCCTTAGTCTGTCTCTGGCAGAGGCTCCTGCGTACCACACGGTTATGGAGGTGGTGAGGATGGACTCAATGATGGCTGTGTAGAACTGCACCAACATCTTGTTGGGTAGCTTGAGCTTCCTCAGCTGCCGCAGGAAGAACATCCTCTGCTGGGCCTTTTTGATGAGGGAGCTGATGGTCGACTCCCACTTGAGGTCCTGGGTGATGGTGGTGCCCAGGAAGCGGAAGGAATCTGCAGTGGTGATGGGAGAGCCTGTGAGGGTGAGGGGGGCAGAGGGGTTGTGACTTTCCTGAAGTCCACAATCATCTCCACTGTCTTCAGAGCGTTCAGCTGCAGGTTGTTGTGGCTGCACCAGGACACCAGCTGGGCCACCTCTCTCCTGTAGACGGACTCGTCGCCATTGGAGATGAGCCCGATGAGGGTGGTGTCATCCGCAAACTTGATCAGCTTGACAGATTGGTGGCTGGAGGTGCAGGAGTTGGTATAAAGGGAGAAGAGTAGGGGGGAAAGTACACAGCCCTGGGGTGATCCGGTGCTGATGCTAACAGAGTCTGAGACAGTCTTTCCCAGCCGCACATGCTGCCTCCGGTCCGTCAGGAAGTCGGTGATCCACCTGCAGAGGGAGTCAGGCACGTTGAGCAGGGACAGCTTGTCCCGGAGCAGAGCGGGGCAGATGGTGTTGAAAGCAGAGCTGAAGTCCACAAACAGGATCCTGGCGTAGGTTCCCGGGGAGTCCAGGTGCTGCAGGATGGAGTGGAGGGCCAGGTTGACTGCGTCGTCCACAGACCTGTTGGCTCGGTAGGCAAACTGCAGCGGGTCCAGGAGGGGAGTGGTGATGGACTTGAGGTGGGGCAGGACCAAGCGCTCAAAGGACTTCATGACTACAGAGGTGAGCGCTACAGGTCTGTAGTCGTTAAGTCCAGTGATCCGTGGCTTCTTGGGGACAGGGATGATGGTGGAGGTTTTGAGGCAGGTCGGCATGTGGCATAACTTCAGGGAGGTGTTAAAAATATCTGTGAAGACAGGAGTCAGCTCTTTTGCACAGTGTCTCAGGGTGGAGGGAGACACGCCGTCCGGACCGGGGGCCTTGCGCGGGTTCAGTCTGGAGAACTGTCTGTGCACGTCCTGCTCACTGATGACAAGGGCAGGGGGGAGGAGGGGGGGCGTCTTTGATGAAGTGGTGACCGTGGAGGCAGTGGCGCTGGGGGGAGGGGGGGGATGGGCATAGCTGACGAGGTGTCAAAACGGGCGTAATGTTGGGACAGTCTTTGACAAAGGGCTTTGTCATCCTGACCTTTAGAAGCCTGAGGCCGATAGTTGGTGATTTGCCTCAGTCCTCTCCACACAGAAGCGGAGTCGTTAGCAGTGAACTGCTGCTGGAGTCTCTCAGAATACACAGATTTAGCTCTCCTCAGCTCTTTGCTAAACCGATATTTGACCTCCCTGTAGCAGTCCCTGTCTCCACTTTTCAACGCTGCTTCCTTCTCCTTCCTGATCTGTCTGAGGTTAGCAGTGAACCAGGGCTTGTCATTTGAGTACCTCACCCTGGTGCTCGATGGAAGAATGCTCTCCTCACAAAAGTGGATATATGAGTTCACAGTGTCCGTGTACTCATCCAGATCATGCGTGGCTCCTTTAAACATGCCCCAGTCAGTTATTTCCATGCATGTGCTCAGCTTCTCCCCAGCTTCACTGGTCAATTTCCTCGTAGTGCTCACAACAGGTTTTGTGAGCTTCAGTCTCTGTCTGTATGTGGGAATGAGGTGGACCATCACGTGATCAGATAGTCCGAGTGCAACGCGGGGAACAGCGCGATACGCGTCCTTCACTGTAGTGTAACAGTGATCCAGCGTGTTCTTTCCTCTGGTGGGGCATTTAATAAACTGTATCGGGGGAGATCGTGGCTCAGATTGCTCTGGTTAAAGTCGCCAACCACAATAACCAGAGAGTCTGGGAAAGTCCGCTCCGTATGTTGAATGTGATCTGCGAGCGCGTGCTGAGCCTCACGTGCATCCGCGTCGGGCGGGACGTAGACAGCGGCCAGGATGAATGAAGCGAACCCCCGCGGGGAATAAAAAGGCTTGCAGTTAATGAATAAATATTCCAGAGCGGGAGAACAGTGTTGGGAGAGCACCGTTACATCAGAGCACCAGCTGCTGTTAATGTAAAAGCAGACTCCTCCTCCTGAGGACTTACCGGAGATCTCTGTGTCTCGATCAGCACGAAACAGCTGAAATCCCTTGAGGAAGAGCGCGCTGTCCGGAGTAGATTCCCTAAGCCAGGTCTCAGTAAAACAGAGGGCAGACGAGGTAGAGAGGTCCTTAAATCGCATCAGCAGTCTCAGTTCATCTGCCTTGTTTAAGAGAGAATTGGCATTGGATAGAAATATGCCAGGCAAAGCCATGCGCGTGCCTCTCCTGCGAAGCCGCACGAGAGCGCCCGCTCGCCTTCCTCTCTTTCGCCGTCTCACTTTTTGGGCTAAAAAGTGAACCAGATCGGCGGCAGGAGCCAAAAAAACTGGGAGTAGGTCCGTGGGAGTGAAAGTCCTGATATTTAGTAGCTCTTCATGGGTGTAAGAGCAGGCAGACACACAATTGACGAACAGAAACATACAAATTAAAGGGCAGCGAAACACCATGGTGGCCACTGTGGGCGCCATCTTGGATCCAATGTCCTGGTGGGGGTGGTGGGGGTGTGTGTGGGTGTGAGTGTACGCTTGTGTATGAGCGGATGTGGAAATGGGTGTGTGTCGAGTGGGCAGGTGGGGTTGTGTGTTTGTGTAGGTGGGTATGTGTGATGGTGGGTGGAGTTATGTGTGTGTATGGAAGCGGTTACTTGTGGGTAGATGTCTAGGGGCGGAGGATGTGTGTATGGGTAGGAGAGCTTTGTTGGGTGGCAGGGGTTGGGCAGTCCATCTAGTGGCATGGGGCTGGCGTTTCGGGGCTTGCTTGACCCGGCCGCCCTGCTGTTGTGTTGGGGGGTGAGGCACTTTGCTACATCGCCCCTGGTGTCATTGGCAGCGGGTGTGTGTTGGTGCTTGGAGGTGGCTGGGGGGTCATTGGCACGGGTTGCTGGCCGTGTTTCCATTGGGTTGTTCCGGAGTGGCTGTGGTTGCAGGGCGGCCTGCAGCTGTCGGTGTGTGTCTGGGGTGGGTGGTCGTGGGCCTGCGTGGGCGCTCGGGGGTGTCGCCTGGCGTGTTGGGCGCTGTGTGGGTCCGGCCCATTGTTCACTATTGTGACTGTTGTTGTCCATGTTCATGTGTGTAAAATGAGTGTAAGTATGTTTGGCTGCCCCGTCATGTTAGTGGTGCTGGAGCGCCGGGGTGTGATGCTGGTGGGTCCTGGGCTGTTTCCACTGGTGGCCCTCGCCCTGGGTTGGGATTTGGGGGCAGTGGGTGGCCTCCTAAAACAGTCTGCAAGCTGGCTTCTGGGGTGGGGGGACGGCCTTGCTTTTAGACCGCCTACCTCCCAGTCTTATTTCCCGCCCTCCCCCTCTCCCTGATCTTTTTTGTTGCATTTAGGACTTTGGGGTGGGGGTGTGCCGCACTGTGTCGGTGAAGGGGATACCTTTGCCGTGTGGTGGGGCTGCACTCACCTCAATTTTAATTGCATTTTAGACACTGAGGGCTTGGGGGGATGGGGGCTCTGCTGCCCATCACAGTGGCTAACGATGCTTCAATCACTATCCCCCCAATTTTAATTGCACTTTAGTACTCCACACATTTATACACAATTATATCATATAACCAGACTTAAATGAAATTAATGGTGCTTTCAGAGAATTTTACACTTCGCTTTATTCTTCTGAAATGGAGGCTGGATCTCAAGAGATCTATGCATTTTTGTCATCCCTGTCTTTGCCCTCCCTAACGAAGGAACAAATAGACTTACTTGATGCCCCAATTACTAAAGAGGAAATTGTGAAAGTTATTAAGAGCTTCCCGACTGGAAAGGCACCGGGCCCTGACAGATTCACTGTAGAATTTTACAGGGCCTGTGTTGATGAGCTTTCTCCTTTACTTTTAGAAATGTTTGCGGAATCTTTTGAACAAGGCCGTCTGCCCCCTTCTTTAACAGAGGCTTTCATTTTGCTTATTTTAAAAAGCAATAAAGATCCGTTAGAGTGTAAGAATTATAGACCAGTTAGTCTTATAAACTGTGACTGTAAAATTCTCTCCAAAATTTTGGCATTAAGATTAGATAAAGTAATGATATCTCTTATAAATCCTGATCAGGTGGGTTTTATTCATTCCAGGGGTGCGGCAGACAATATTAGGCGATTTATTGATATCATATGGTCAGTTCAAAATGATCCCTTACTTGCACACCTCTCTCCAGTAGCAGCCCTCTCCCTGGATGCTGAAAAAGCATTTGACAGGGTTGAGTGGCAGTATCTCTTTGCGACTCTAGAGACTTTTGGTTTTGGTTCAAAGTTTCTTTCTTGGATTAAATTACTATATAATGAACCTAGAGCTTCAGTGATATCAAATCGAGTTACATCACAGCCTTTTAGACTTTATAGGGGTACGCGCCAGGGTTCCCCTTTAAGTCCCCTTATTTTCGCTTTGGCATTAGAACCATTAGCTGTTGCTATCCGCAAAGACGGCAATTTTCCAGGTATTCAGGTCCATGGCAGTACCCATAAGATAATGTTGTATGCTGATGATGCATTGGTACTGATTACACAACCTCAAAAATCAATTCCAGCTCTCCTTAAAATTATTAACCAATTTTCACGTTTGTCTAGTTATAGAGTTAAGATAAGATAAGATAAGATAAGATAAGCCTTTATTAGTCCCACAACGGGGAAATTCCAGGATTGCAACAGCACAGGGATAGCAACACTCAGAGCAACAATCAGAAGGCAAGAAAAAAAAAAACAAGCAAGCAAGAGCAGCTAATATACATATGTACATATTACTATAAAATATATATATACACACACACACACACACACACACAGACACACAGTGCAGAGCATTGTAGCTGGATGGAATAAATATATGAATATATGAACACACAGTGCAGAGCATTGTAGCTAGATGGAATAAATATGTAAATATATAAACACCCACAGTACGGAGCATTGCAGCTAGGTGGAATAAATATGCAAGTATATAAACACACACAGTGCGGAGCAATGTAGCTAGATGGAATAATATGTAGATATATAAAAACACAGTGCGGAGCATTGTAGCTAGATGGAATAAATATATAGATATATAAATATAAACACACCCAGTGCTGAGCATTGTAGCTAGATGGAATAAATATGTAAATATATAAACACACACAGTGCAGAGCATTGTTGCTAGGTGGGATGAAACAGCATAACCGTCTATTTAGTTATCCTACATGGTATGATTATGTGCCCATACATATTCTCACCCTCCATAGCGACCGGTATGTTCCTAGTTGTATGCCGGAGAGGACCATTGTGTAAGTCTATTGCATCTTTTGCATTAAAAAAAAAACTATTAGTTTGTTACGTCTTCTTGCTATCTCTGCGAGCAGCCCTGCTTAGGTTGTACAGTCTGACAGCCGTTGGTAGGAAGGACCTACGAAACCTCTCGGTTGTGCACCTGGGATGATGTAGTCTGCTGCTAAATGAGCTCCTCAGTGCATCCAGTATGTCCTGCATAGGGTGGAACTCGGACTCCAGCAGAGATGACAGTTTAGCCACCGTCCTTCTCTCTCCTATCTCCTCCATCGGATCAAGGCGCTGCCCCAGGACAGAGCTAGCTTTCTTAATCAGTTTGTTCAGTCTCTTCCTATCGGCTGCAGTAATGCCACTGCCCCAGCAGACCACTCCAAAAGTGATGGCTGATGCCACCACCGTGTCATAGAATGTCTTCAGCAGCGCCCCTTGTACACCAAAAGACCTGAGTCTCCTCAGCAGGAACAGCCTGCGCTGTCCCTTCTTGTAGAGTGCGTCAGTATTGTGTGACCAGTCTAGTTTATTGTTCAGATGAATACCCAGGTACTTGTAGGATGTCACCATCTCGATGTCTGTTCCCTGTATATTTACTGGTGCTGTGAGGGGTTGTCCTTGCCTGCGACAGTCCACCACCAGCTCCTTAGTTTTCCTCGCGTTGATCTGGAGGCAGTTCCGATGGCACCAGTCCACAAAGTCCTGGATAAGTCCTCTGTACTCAGCTTCATCTCCATTGGAGATGAGGCCAACGATCGCAGAGTCATCAGAGAACTTCTGTAGATGGCAATGTGTTGTGTTGTGTGAGAAGTCCGCAGTATAAAGAGTGAACAGGAAGGGAGCCAGCACCGTTCCCTGGGGGGGCCCCCGTGCTACTGATGATCGTGTCGGAAACACAGTCCCGGGTTCTCACAAACTGAGGCCGGTTCGTGAGGTAGTCCAGGATCCATGATGACAGGTGCTGGTCCACCCCTGCGCGCAGCAGCTTGTCCTTCAGGATCATCGGTTGGATGGTGTTGAAAGCACTGGAGAAGTCAAAGAACATGATCCTCACCATATTCCCGGGCTTCTCCAGGTGGGACAGAGAACGGTGAAGGAGGAAGATCACCGCATCCTCCACCCCAATGCCATGCTGGTAGGTGAACTGGAGTGGATCCATCGCTGGTTCCACCAGGGGGCGGAGATGAGCAAGGAGCAGTCTCTCCAGGGTCTTCATCAAGTGGGACGTCAAGGCCACCGGTCTGAAGCTGTTCAGGTCTTTGGGGTGGGAAGTTTTTGGTACAGGTACCACACAAGATGTTTTCCACAGCTGTGGTACCCTCCCCAGTTTCAGGCTCATGTTGAAGATATACGTCACAATCCCACACAGCTGGTCTGCACAGGACTTGAGGAGCTTTGCGCTGATGCCGTCCGGTCCCGACGCCTTCCTTGCCTTGATCTTCCTCAGCTCCGTCCTCACCTGGGTCTTGGTCAGGGTCAGGATGGGGGGCTGTGTGTTGGGAGTGGGGGGGGGGTGTCGGTGGAGTGGGGAGTGGGCAGCAGGACTTGATTTCTTAGAGGCAGCAGTGGTTGTTGTGCAGACAGGGGGGAGGGCGGTTGGTCAAATCTATTGAAAAACAGATTCAGGTTGTTCGCCCACTCCCTGCCCCCCGTGGCCTGGGGGGAGGTATTCTGGAGCCCCGAGATGGTTTTGAGGTTTCTCCAGACCCCGCTGATGTCGCTCTGTTGCAGCTTGTCCTCCATCTTCTTCCTGAAGCTGTCCTTGCCTTCTCTGATCTTTCCCCTCAGCTCCCTCTGTACGGACTTCAGCATCTCCCTGTTCCCCGACCTGAAGATCCTCTTCTTCTCTCTCAGAAGTGTTTTTATCTCAGGGTTGATCCAGGGTTTGTTGTTTGAGTGACGCCGTAACTTAACTGGATAAAATCAGAAATTCTCCCTCTAACATCTTATTGCCCTAAAACACTGTTTACATTTGGTCAAAATATAGGCTTCTCTTGGCCAAAATTAGGAATTAAATATCTTGGCATCCTGTTTCCTCACACTTTATCGGATCTGATTCAAATTAATTTTGAGCCCTTGCTCGAAAAATTTAAAATAGACATAGAAAGGTGGTCACCTCTTTTTTTGTCTCTCTGGGGCAAGGTCAATGTTATTAAGATGATTTGTGCACCCCGATTTAATTACCTTCTGCAATCTCTTCCTCTTAGGATCCCAGTTGGTTATTTTCGACAATTTGATAGGTTGTGCAATAAGTTTTTATGGAATGGTAAGCGCCTTAGATTAAAGTTGAAAAGATTACAGAAGTCTACAGATTCAGGAGGCCGCTCGTTTGTTTCCTGACAAACCACTCACATGCACACACTTATTTTGCGCGTTCTCATATATAGGCACACAGACATACATGTACAAGTGTCTCTCCTTTAACAGGTGCAGAAACCAGACTCGTGTTGAGACATCTCCGGTGGAAGAAGCGGTTTGTCTTTTGTTTTTTAGTTGTCGTTTTTTTTTTTTTTTTTTTGTCTGTTCCCCTCCCTTTTCTTTCCCCCCTTCACACACTTCCTTTCCCTCTTCCCCATCCTGTTGGGTCTTCCATGGGTAAAACAATTAAAATAAAGTATTAAAAGTTATTACAGGAGGAGTTTACAGCAATATACAGTGCAAAGTTAGGCACTGTATAGGCTCCTCTTGGCAAAGTAAATCTGTTTTGGCACAGTAGGGTGACAGATCCCTGTTCTGTTTGCCTAGCTGCCTGACAGGACAAAAAAAAAAAGGAAAGAAAATGGATTAACACACCTAGTTTATTTGCCCAATAAACCGTTTACTCGGTGCATGTAAACACCATAAGCCGTTTATTACCTTTATCGGTTTACTCCAGTAATCGGTTTATTTGTGCCCATGAAAACAGGGTCATTGATTCTGGTTGTTTCTCTTACTTTATTCCTCTGTAGAGAAGAAAGAAAAGAAGAAGCTGAAGAGAAGAAGCTGAATGTGATGAGTGAATGTTGAGAGGAGACGTGAGCAAAGCAGAGATCTGTCAGTCTGATGGTGAGCCATTCATGACTAATACAGCAGTCTGCAACCTGCAGCTCTGTAGCCACATCCTGCTCTTTGGTTCCTCATCACCGGGTCTCTGTGGTTTTCACAAACAAGCAAACAACTGATATATAAAAAAGCAGAACATACAAATTTGCATTGCACTATTATTTTACAAATTAATGACCAAAAATTTGCAAAAATAAGAGAGAAAATCACATATTTAGGAGATAAAAAAATGCATATTTGTAAGGGGGGAAATCACAGATCTACAAGAAAGGTGCAACTTTCCTTTCCTTACATTTTTTCCACACCTCCAATACTTCCACTTCCTCCTTCCATCTGCTAGCAGGGTCCAAGCTAATGCCCAACCAGAACTCTGTCAGCAGTGGGCTTGCTCTTCACACTGTTTTTTTTTTTTTACCTTTGTTTAATATAAAGTCCAGTGAGGGGAAACCTCTCTTTTTCATGGACACCCTGTTCACATTCACACCTGGAAGCTGCCCAGTTCAACCACAGACTGACCTGTGGTCACTGAGCAGCTCCACTGGAGCAGTTGGGTTTAAGGGCCTTGCTCAATGGCACCACAGTGGGGTTAATGAGGGTGGGCCAGACACTGCTGTGTTATCTGATCCTGCCGGTCCAGGGACTGAACCGGTGACCCTCCAATCACCAGTCCACATCCCTAACCAGTAGGCCACCCCTGCACCTTACCTTTCACTGACTGAGGGTCTTTCGTATCAGTCAGTGAGTCTCCTGGGTTCTTTATCAGCCTGTAATGAGCGGAGCAAAATGGGCACCTATCAGAAAGGTCTTGGAGAGCGGACTCAAAAGGCGCAAAAGAGCCAACCAGCTCTCTACTGGCAGAACCTCCTAAGGTGCTGACAGGCAGCTGTTGGAGGAGGGAAAGCGAACATTCAGGCTAACAGCAATAACCATTGGCTGGGCACAAAAGTTAATAATAAAAGAATCCACAGAACCACTTGGACATGAACATGGTTGCATTTGTTTCACAGGTTTATTAGAGACCATGCCATTGTTTTGGAATGGGTAAATGATGGCAACAGTATGATAACTAGACAGGCTAGGTATGCTAACAACATCAGTAACGGTAGGCAGATGTATGTTTAGATGTGTGATTCTCCATCAGTCCTCACCTGACCTCATGTGTTCCTCCCTCTCTAACTACAGGGTTGTGAGACTAACTGGCTGATTTTGCCTTCTCCAAAGAAGTTCTTCATCCTCCTCTTCTTCCTCTGTCTACTACTGTCCTTCTTCCTGTGGTATCTGAATGTCCTCCGTCCTCTGTCCAACGTCGCCCCCTCTCCTAAGTCCAATGTCATCCCCTCCTCCTCTGTCGCCGGCACAAATGTGACAGTCTTGCTGTGGCACAAGCCCTTCAACACGCCTGTGTCCCTGGGGAAGGGGGACATATGCTGGGACCAGTATGGCATCCCAGGCTGTAGGCTAGAGGACCGCCGCTCCACCTTTACCTCAGCGGATGTTGTGGTCTTCCACAACCGCGAGCTGGTAACAGGCCAGGAGAGGCTGCCTCTCCACCTGCCACGGCCCCCGGGACAGAGGTGGGCCTGGATGTCACTGGAGTCCCCCAGACACAACGGGAACTTGAGTCCATACGGCAACATCTTCAACATGACGGTGAGCTACCGGAGGGATGCCGACGTCACCATACCCTATGGAGAAATCGTCCCTGTGGAGGACGAGGACACAGGTGGGTGGACTGGTAGAGTTGCAGGAGGAGGGGGACCAGGAAAAAACAAATATTTAAAGAGGAAGGAGTGGTAAGGGAAATGAGTAAAATGCAGTAACAATAGCAACTGATTATTACAGTGAGGACATTGGCCCCGCCCCCAGCAGTAGCTACAGTAACTAATTATTACAGATGAGGTCATTGGCTTAACCCCCTGTAGTAACTATAGTAACCGGTTATTACAGATGGCATCATTGGCTCCACCCCACATAGTGACTATAGTAACTGATTATTACAGATGAGGTAATTGACTCCACCCCCCATAGTGACTATAGTAACCAATTATTAAAGGGGAGGTCTTTGGCTCCACCCACCATTGTGACTATAATAACTGATTATTACAGATGAGGTCACTGACTTCACCCCCTGTAGTAACTATAGTAACTGATTATTACAGGTGAGGTCGCTGGCTCCGCCTCCCTGAATAAGAGCTCCCTGGTCTGCTGGTTGGTCAGTAACTACAGAACAAGCTACGAGAGGAGCCGGTTCTACAGGAAGCTCCAATCTGTGATCCCGGTGACAGTGTATGGCAACTGGAACGGGAGGCCCCTCCCATCAAATAAACTCCTCCCCACCATCTCCACTTGTTACTTCTACCTGGCCCTAGAAAATACTGTGGCCAAGGACTACATCACTGAGAAACTGTGGAAGAATGCCTATGGATGCGGGGCCGTGCCCATTGTCCTGGGGCCCCCCATGGAGGACTATGAGGCCGTGGCCCCTCCCCACTCCTTCATCCACGTGGACCAGTTCTCCTCGGTGGAAGAACTGGGGCAGTTCTTGAGGGAGCTGGTTAAAGACCAGAAACGGTACCAGGAGTACTTTAGCTGGAGGACACGGTGGAGGGTCAGACTGGTCTCAAACTGGAATGAGAGACTCTGTAGGATCTGTTCCAAGTTCAACTCGCTGCCCCCCAAAAAGGTCTACACGGACCTGAAGGCATGGGACCAAAACAGTCTTCGCTCACTTAAATTACACTTGGATTAGGGCTGTGCGATATGACCAAAATTTCATATCACGATATAAGTAATCTTATATCGTGATATGAATATGATAAAATAACTATGTACATATATATATATATATATATATATATATATATATATATATATACAGTATATATACTGTATATATATATATATATATATGTATATATATATATGTGTGTGTGTGTGTGTGTTGGATCATTTCCAATCAGTTTAAACACTCCCAAAAAACTTCAGGAAACAGATGATCAAATTCCACAGAATTTAATGGGAACTTTGTGAAACTGTAACACAATACAGTACAACACTGAATTAAACTGCACATCTAACAGTAAAACATTCAAATAAAACGTCACAGCCTAGTTAAACTACATATTGATACAATAAATTGTTTGTTAACTGACAAACAACAAGTGGCAATAAAACCTGTAGTTAACTCACTATTTTAACAATTCTGATACTCACAGACGTTGCTTTAGCCGAGGGAGAATCAGAGAACAGCGTCTGACTGAGGAGCTAACAACTGCGTGTGTGTGCTCTACAGCTGCAGCTAGCTACACTGATCACCACATGGCAAGACACTTCCTGATTCCCAGCATGCACTGCCACCATGTTTGTAGTTTTTTTTAACTGCAAGACTAAATAGTCATATCAAACTGTGATAATAACACATCTCCTAATAAAAACACACATTAAACATGTTTTCTGGAGGCATAGCTATATATATTTTATATATACTGTATATATAAACACACACACACACACCCGGGGGGGGGGGGGTGCTGAAAAGTTCATAGCGGTTTGATCAAATGTGGTTTATTTTTCCACCACAGGGATCCAAGCGCTGCAACACCGATGGAAGAAGTGTGTGGACTGAAGGAGAGACTGTTGACAAATAAACCACATTTGGTCAAATTTGACCACTATGAACTTTTCCGCCTATGAACTTGTTGAGAGGGTGTCATTAGCAAAAGCCTTCTTGGCCTTTTGTAGCTTGTGAGAGTGATGCCTCAGTGTGAACTCAAGTCACCTCCACTTCATGTTCTCTCTACACTCTGCTGCATCCAAGTCTTCAAGGACACCTCAAGCAACGGACCCACTACGGCCACAGTGGAAAACAACAGCTTGCAACCCTCACTCTGACCAGCAGCCCATATATGGTCAACTTCCTGTGGAAGCCCCATCAGCTATCTTGGATCCAGACCAGCCAGGACCAGTTCCACACTGGAGACATGATGCAGACCAAATATGGAAAGATTTCCTCTCAAAGTCGCAACATACTGGACCCAAGTTGCATCGGCCAGCTTAGGGGGAGGAGACATGTGACCATTGTCTACGAAAACCAAGGGACAGTTTTGATGTTCTCTCTTTCAGGGGGCTTCAGCCCTCAACGCAGCGAAGTCCTGCTGGACCTTTCTTCAAGCCATGAACTTCTGCTATTTCTGCTTGGTTTTTGGTCTGGTTTTCTGTTTTTCTTTAATGTTCTGATTTTTCAACAATTTGCTGTTTTTGGTACTTTTCTTTATGATCACGTGTTCTCAGAATGTAAGTAATAATCTAAGCTTTTCAGGTAATCTAATTTCATTTGTATTCATTTCTAATAAATTCAATTTTAATGTGAAATTGATTTAATCTTTGATTTAAAATCATTTAATGTGGGGTTTGGTTTTTTTTGATAAATTCATTTTTAATGAGGACTAATTGTACACCTTTTGATTAAAATTCATTGCTGGGTGTTACACATTTGAATTATATCCATTTTTGCCATTTTAATCAGCGTTCCAGTCCATCGTACTGCTCTGTGACCACGTGTGTGAATGAAGCTCACAGTTACACTGAGTTCACCCTGAAGTCATTTAAAGCTGATTAAGTCTCAAAGCCCTGCTGTTCTCCACAGGAAGAGTGATTTTTTTTTAAAAAATTTTAACTGCCTGTAACCATTTTTTTCATGCAGATATGTCAATTTTTTTGGCTTTTTCTGCATTTTCTGTTCTCTTGTTTGCTTTTAATTAAAAGTCACATTTTGTGGTTCTTAAAACATTTGGATCAGTCTCAGCCTCAAGTATGTGCTTCATTCACAATTCAAGATTCAAAGGCTTTATTATCATGTGCACAGTTAAGAAATGCAACATTTTCTGAGCAATGAAATTCTTGCTCTGCTCTCCGAACGAATGTCAAGGTAATAGATACACATCAATACTAATAAAGGTAATAAACACTCCTTAATACTAAATACTAATAAATGCACATTAGGAAATTAGAGATTTGAGATTGAGATTCAACTTTATTGTCATTACACATGTATTACAAGGTAACGAAACGTGACTTGGCATTTGGGCACGCTCTACAGAGCGCATCCAAGGCCGGGGCAGCCGCTAGGCACCAGTCATAAATTAGGACGGTTACAGCAGGTAAACTAGAGGAAACAAGAAGAATGAAAATTCACTGGATGACTATAATGGACAATGGTATTTTAATATCAGAGATGATATGAACCTGAGATGGCATGAGACTAGGTACAATGTGCAAACGAGCAATGTACAAATTTAGCATCCAGTGTGAGAATTCCCATTTGCAAAGCTGTGTCCGGAGTTGGTTATTTGTTCAGGAGTCTGATGACCGTGAGAAAGAAGGAGTTCTTCAATCTGGTTGTCCTGCATTTCACACTTCTGTACCTCTGGCCTGAGGGTAGAAGTGTGAACAATCTGTGCTGGTGGTGGGTGGGGTCCTGGAGGATGGAGGCAGCTCTCATTTGGACTCTGCGGTGGTAGATGCTCTGCAAAGAGGGGAGTGGAGTCCTGATAATCTCCTCCGCTTTCTTCACCACTCTCTGCCGGCATTTGCGCTCCAGGGCAGTGGTGCTGCCGTACCACGCCGTGATACAGTTGGTCAAGATGCTCTTGATGATGCAGCTGTAGAAATTGTTGAAGATTCTTATGGCTGAAGACGGAGATGCAGGACCCCTGTAGTGCCACAAACATCTGCATCACGCATATCCGCTTTAGCGATCGACGAAGAAGAAGAAGTTGAAGATTCTGAAGGACATGCCAACCTTCCTCAGCCTCCTCAGAAAGTACAGCTGCTGTTGAGCTCTCTTAACCAGCTCTGTGGTGTTGTGTGTCGGCGTAAGGCCCTCACTGATGTGGATGCCCAGGTATTTAAAGCTGCTCACCCTCTCCACCTCAAGCTTCCGGATGAACAGCGGCCGATGGGGTCTCCTCCTCCCCTTCCTCATGTCCACTATCATCTCCTTCATCTTGTCTGTGTTGAGGGTGAGGTTGTTGTCCTCACACCATGACACCAGGCTGGCCACCTCCCTCCTGTAGGATGTTGTGTCGTCGCCAGTAATGTGTCCTATCACTGCTGTGATATGATGCTACTCTCTCTTCTGTTTTGACCTAATTTAAGACATTCATGGTCAAGGCTTAAGATTTTGTGTTGAGAGGAGTAGTCTCTCTAAATCTTTTACAATTAGGATGTTGTCCATTAAATTATAGCCCACTAGTAGTGCCCTCCACACAACAGGTGTAAGAACCTTTACCATTTGGATAAGTCTTGCTTTCCTCGTTAGTACAGTGGCGAGTATCCCCGCCTGTCACACAGGACCAGTTGTGAATAGCTGTAACAGAGTGACAGCCAATCAAAAAGCAGGTCGCTGTCCACGGCGCTGAACAACACTGCTAATTGTTGGAGCAGCTGTCCAGGGTGCTAATAGGTATCTGTTAACGGAAAAGCTTTATTCTAGTTAAATTTTTGAGTTTGACTATTAATTTTGTACTTTTTTAAAACTATGTTTACATTAACTCACCTTGATAGTTTTAGCTGATAAACAAATCTATTGCAAGACTTAACTTGAACAATGGTGTATATTTTTATAAGTTAAATACTTACAAGTCAGTATAAAATTGAAACTTACACATCGCACAACCAAATGTTATAGAGTCAGAATCTGAAAAAGCAATTGTTCAGCAATTACTTGAAAATGGGAAAGGTAGATTTTGAATAACTTTAAATTATTTTCTATGACAACAAAGTCAAAATTGCTGATGACAAGCAATTTTAAACAAGGAAAACACAAACTTTTACCAAAGGGGGAATCTTAATAATATGCCCAATGTATTTTTTTTTTAAATTACAAGGAAGGCATGAAAAAATTGTGGACATACTGAATATCAAGACCTATCAAAGCCAAAGCATAAAACACCAAAAAATTATGGTTTACAAGCTTAGACCCAAAAGCAACACAAATGAGGCAGAAGATAACGTGACAATTATCTTTACTTGCAGGATTGTGCAATAAATGGTGCAGTGATGATTTGCAGCAAGGATCTGGCAACCTTGTAGGAGAGAGCAGAACAGGGGTGAATAGATAAGGAACTTGACAAACTTGACGCCGAGCCAACCATCGACGAACTCAGCAAGGCCATTGATAGCTTGGCTGCTGGCAAGGCACCCGGCAACAACAGCATACCCCCTGACCTGATCAAGCACTGCAAGACCGCCCTACTGCTGCCATTGCATGACGTCCTCTGCCAGTGTTGGAAGGAAGATGCCATACCACAGGACATGAGGGACGCCAAGATCATCACCCTCTACAAAAACAAAGGGGAGAGAAGCGACTGCAACAACTACAGGGGCATCTCCCTCCTCAGCGTTGTTGGCAAAGTCTACGCACGAGTTGTTCTCGTTTGTCTACAGAAGCTTGCCAAACGTGTCTACCCCGAGTCTCAGTGTGGCTTCCGCGCTGAGCGATCGACGGTAGACATGATATTCTCCATCTGCCAACTCCAGGAGAAATGCAGAGAACAGAACATGCCCCTGTATGTCGCCTTCATCGACCTCACCAAAGCGTTCGATCTGGTCAGCAGAGAAGGCCTTTTCAAGATCCTGCCAAAGATAGGATGCCCACCAAAGTTGCAAAGCCTCATTGAATCGTTTCACACCAACATGCAGGGGATAGTGCAGCACGACGGCTGTGTACAGGGCTGTGTACTTGTGCCAACCCTCTTTGGGATTTTCTTTGCTATGCTCCTGAGGCATGCCTTCAGCACAGCAACAGAGGGAATCTACCTGCACACAAGATCTGACGGCAGGCTTTTCAACCTCGCCCGCCTGAAAGCCAGAACCAAAGTACGCAAGGCTCTAATCAGAGACATGCTGTTCACAGACGACGCTGCAGTCACAACTCACACACAGCAGGAGCTTCAGACCCTGATGGACCGCTTCTCCCAGGCATGCAAGGACTTCGGGCTTACCATCAGCCTGAAGAAGACTAACGTCTTGGCGCAAGGCACGGAAGCACCACCAACCATCACCATCGACGACTACGAGCTGGAGGTCGTGAATCAGTTCACGTTCCTGGGGTCCACGATCAGCAATAACCTCTCCCTTGATACAGAGATCAACAAGAGGATTGGAAAATCAGCTTTCACACTCGCTCGCCTCACCACACGAGTTTGGGAGAATCCCAAACTCTCTGTCAAGACGAAGATGGCAGTGTACAACGCCTGCGTCATCAGCACACTGCTCTATGGGAGTAAGACATGGACAACATACGCCCGGCAGGAAAAGAGACTGAACTCCTTCCACTTGCGCTGCATTTGCCACATCCTGGACATATCCTGGCAGGACAAAGTGCCCAACACAGAAGTTCTGTCTCGTGCTGGCCTTCCCTCCATGTTCACTCTACTCAGGCAGTGCAGGCTCCGCTGGCTAGGCCACATTCACCGTATGGAGGATGGCAGAATCCCCAAAGACGTCCTCTACAGAGAACTGGCAACTGGCAGGAGAGACGTTGGCTGCCCACAGCTGCGCTTTAGAGACGTCTGCAAGAGAGACATGAAGGCCCTGGAGATCAACACAGAGCGCTGGGAGGACCTTGCAACGGACCGCTCCAAATGGAGAGGCACCCTGACCAGACAGCTCAAGGCAGGTGAAGAGAGACTGACTGCTGCAGCAGATGAAAAAAGGACCCGCAGGACGAACCGCCACAGACCCAGCAGAACGGAGACCACCTACAAGTGCGACCTGTGTGACAGGGACTGCCATTCGTGCATTGGCCTGTCAGCCACAGGCGGTGCTGTTCCAGCAGAATAGACGTTTAGGATTCTCTTCCATGGTCATCATAGACCGACAGAGGCCGACGACATTTATACTTACAGGTCCACTGGGGAAATGCTGCTGAACCACGGAGGCTGATTCTCTTTAGCTGAGGAGTGGGAGACAGTGGAGGGGCACACATGAGTAGGAAACAGTGTAGGATTTCCAGGGGGACGCTGAAGGCAGGCCGGCCAGGCCTGGATGGGTGGAAAGGGGTGAAGGAAACAATGCAGGCACATGATGGTAAGTCAACTTACTTTGGCAAATGTGAAGGGGAAATGTGCACAGCCCAGGTAATCCAATTCTAATCCATAAAGGAAGTTCCAATCCAGTCAGGAATCGGTAAGAGCATGGCAGGCAGGGTAAGGCAGACAGATGTCTGAGGCATCAGGCAGGCAACAGGGTGTAAAGCAAGCAGAGGTCAAACACGGCAGGCAAGACAAGAGTTCATACAACGCAGGCAAAGCAAGGATAGAGTTTGGTTGAGAGTCTACACCACCAGGCATAGCAATGGGAGAAGCTCCCTTATAATGGGTGGTCCAAATTAGCAACAGGTGCAGTAAGGGCTGCAGGGAGAGTGCTAATCGGGAAGGGGGGGGTGGAGGCAGGCACACAGGGCAGGTAGGATCCCTTACAGTACCCCCCCCTCAGACGCCTCCTGGTGTAACACAGGGCTTGTCAGGATGGCGTCGATAGAAATCAGTCAAGAGGGAGTCATCCATAATAAAAGAGCTAAGGTTCCAGGATTGTACCCCTGCCAATCAACCAGAAACTCGATGGTGCACCACCTGCGGCGAGCGTCCAGGATGCGGGTTACAGCATAGACCAAGCCTGCCATCTACCATCATGGGTAGCGGCAGTGGCTTGGATGGCGGACAAAGAGAACTGTTGAACACAGCCTTGATCTGTGAGACGTAGAAAGATGGATGGACGCGGAGCACAGCAGGTAGGTTGAGTCTTACAGAGGAAGGGTTAATGATGGCCTTTTTGGCAAACGGAACCACAAAGCAGGGGGCCAAGTTTCTGGATTCCATCTTGAGGGGAAAGTTCCTTGTAGATAAACAAACCCATTGCCTGATCTTATAATTATGGGCGGGGTGCCTGTGCTTGTTGGCCCACCTTGAATTCTCCTCCATGGAGCACAACAGTACTGCCTTGGTGTCTCTCCAGAAGAAGTTAAAACACAGTATGTGGGCAGGGACGTACAGGACCGACACCTCCTCCTCAGAGATGGAGGGGAGCAGGGGATCATACCCAAGGGATGTCTCAAAGGCGGAGAAACTGGCGGCAGCAGAGGTGGAGGAATTGTGGGCATATTCCACCCATAGGAGGAAGGTACTCCAGGTGGACTGATCAGATAATGTGACACGGCGTAGTATGGCTTCCATCTCCAGATTAGCCTGTTCACACAGTCCATTGCTTTGCGGGTGGTAACAGGAGGACAGGCTGGCCGTGGCCCCAATGGGCTTGCAAAAAGCCTGCCAAACCTTGGAGACAACCTGGGGGCTATGGTCAAAGACATTGTCGGACGGGATGCTGTGCAGTCCGACCACATGATCCGACAGGAGGTGAGCTGTCTCCAAGGTTGATGGAAGTTTTTTCAATGGTACGAAGTGCGCAGCCTTGGAGAATCTGTCAATGATGGTGAGGATGACTGTATGGCTGTTGGACGGGGGCAGACCCATAAAAAAATCAATGGCGATATCAGACCAGGGCCAACTAAGGATAGGAAGGGGCTGGAGCAAACCAGCAGGAGGAGAGGTTAGGGTCTTGCCTGTGGAACATTGACAGCAGGCTTGGATGTAGTTGCGGACATCTCGGTCCATGGAGGGCCACCAGAAGTTTCAGCGAGTGAGGGAGAGGGTTCTGGCAATTGCAGGGTGGCAAGAGCCCTTGACTGTGTGGATCCAGTGGATGACATCGCCCCTCACCACCTTCAGGACAAAAAGGCGACCCTGTGGACCCCATTCCGGGTCCGGGTGAGTGACCAGGGACTCCCTGACGTGCCACTCGAACTTCCAAGAGACCACCTCCACAATGATCCTCTTGGGCAGGATGGTCTCCTTGTCAGGGGTCAACGGGTCGGGTGCGAACTGGCGTGAGAGGGCATCAGGCTTGAGATTTTTAGAGTCAGGTCTGTAGGTGAGGGTGAAGTGGAATCTGGCAAATAAAAGGGCCCATCTGGCTTGGCAGCAGTTGAGTTGTTTGGCTGAGCTGATGTATTCTAAGTTTGTGTAATCAGTCCAAACCAAGAAGGGCTTGACAGACCCCTCCAAGAATTGACACAACTCTTCCAGGGCCAGCTGTTCACAGCTAACAGCTCCCAGTCATAATGTTGTAATTTCTCTCAGCTGGCGACAGGTGCTGAGAGAAATACGCACAAGGGAGTAGTTTATCATAGGTGACCGAGTGCTGTGAGAGTGTTATATAGTGTTTTGGCACATTATTGTGAAGTGCGGTGCAGTAACGTGCACTTCCGTCCTGTCACTGCACCGCCCTATATAAAGCGAAGGGCATCCATGTTGCGGCATCTTTGACCGATGCCCTCTGCCAGGTGCCTACCGTGTTACTGCTGTTCTACAACATCAATAAAGCTGTGTTTGTCCAGTCATCTTTCCTCATCCTTCAGCCAAGGTATTTTACCATACATTTACATCTGGCAATCAAGGATTAACTCATGAAGGCGTGTATCACACCCCTTCGCCCCCTTCTCGAGCTCGCGGGTGAACCGCCGGTGCCTTGGCCCATGTGGTTTGAGGCTTTCCAGACATACATCACTGCGCTGGACCTGGGTAAGCTCGACAAGCTAAGAGCACATGTGCTACTTGTTCACAACCTGGGTATTGAGGGCCAACGAGTCCTGCGCACACTCGGAGCTTCAGAGTCTTTTGAAGACTTAGAGCTCCTAGCCAACCATTTTCACACTCCGGATAGTGTGACAGTCCAGAGGATTTGTTTTCAGCAGCAACATCAGCAAGTAGGTGAGCCTATTCATCAGTTTGTCACTGACTTGAGGCAGCTAGCTAGCGAGTGTTGCTTTGAGCCGTTGGAAGATGAAATGGTACGTGATCAGCTTGTGGAGCACATGTGTAGTGCCGCATTGCGGGCTAGGCTACTTGCGGCACCCAATGGCTTAACATTAGCCAGAGCTGTCAAATTAGCTCTCCAGCTGGAGGCCGCAGACAAGCTAGCTTCAGAGCTGGCCTGGTGCCAGTCACACCGGCTGCCAAAGCCTCCTGCCACGGCAAATGTTGCGGACTTAAATAGCAAGGACAGCTTGGACGACGATACGATGGAAGCCAATGCTGCCAGCCAAAGGTCTGCCCTGGGAAAACCCCTGTGCAAGGGTTGTGGGTCCGCGACATACCGCAATAAGGCTAAGGACTGTCCGGCTAGGGGAAAACGTTGTGGAAGATGTGGACGCTTGAACCATTATGCTAGAGTGTGCTGTGTATCAGAACTGGAGAGCCCACGGAAGAAATCACTCCGGCCACCTCCGACAACCATCCATATGGTGTCCCCCAGTACCAACGGGTACATGTTTTGCACAGTGGAATTGGACGGCATGGAGGTACCACTGCTACTCGACACAGGAGCGGAGGGGTCGTTGCTGAATTGGGCCACAGTGAGGAAGTTTTTCCCCCACTACAGGATAAGAGGTAACCCGGTGTCATTGTATGGTTATGGACGTGGCAGGCTGTGCATGGTTGGGACTTTGGAATTAATGGCTCAGTACAAGTCTGAAACGATGGTAACGATGGTTGACTTCATGTTCCACTTGACAGCGCAAGGCGATAACATCATGGGCTGTGATTTGTTTTACAGACTGGGTTTCGCCATAAAAGACGACACTGGGAATGAATGGTTGGGTTGTGGCCAGTGGAACCCTCTGGTTCTGGTGGTCGATGAGGACGTTGTGTGAGACAAATAGCTAACGGACATCACAGCGGTCAAGCAGGACCAGCTTCACTCAGGTTTGGTAAAGGAAGGTCTCAGTGCAGGTGGTGGGGAAATGGTAGAGGGGGTACCAAACGGGGCGGAGAGGTGCCTGTGTCGGTGAATGACACTGATGTGCTAGCCCCAGATGCCTCCGGAGCTTAGCCGCAGGGGGATGGAGGGTCTGCAGCTATAATGGTGAACGCTACAACAGTTTTTGAAGACGTCGGGGCCAGACCGACGAGCATGGAAGAACCGCATGCTCAGCAGCACCATTTCAGGCCAGGCCGGGCCCTGTTGAGGGTTTTGGAATTGGTTTGGGTTCAGGGTGAAGAACATCCACGGCAAAGATGGGCCAGACAACAGCCAGCTAATTGAGGGTGTCTGCACACTGTGGCTAAGATGGGCGCAGCATATTTCAGGTGTCCGATGGCTCGGCAAGGCACGCCAATCAGCTTTGGCGTGTCCAGGAAGAGGTGACGAGGCTGGATGAGAGCCAGAGTTGGTGGTGAAGAAGTGAGGCTCCCTCGTCCAGAAGATTGGCCATCACCCCGGGGGTCTGCTGCTTCCAGGGGCATGCTTGCTGAGGGGCTGCCCTGCCCCCCCCCCCATGTCCGTTCTACTCCTCCTGTCCAAGGAACAGTGCTGTAAATATTTAAATGTTCATAGTTCTTTTGTTATGGTATATACAGTATGTGTGTTGTGATATGGGATTATTTTGTGTATTTTGTTTAGTTTAGGAGCATGGCATGAAATTTAGTTTATGTATGAACTTTTTTTAGTTTATTGGTGGCAGAATAATCCACCCTGCCGTACAGGCTGCATGGTAGTCCAAACGTCAGCCCTATTTTAGGTTATTTTGTGTGCAATGTATTAGGCCATTTTAATACATTGTTTTTCATTATGTTAGTGCATGATTCGGGTCCCAAATTTTTTTTTGGGGGGGGTGTCAATTGTGCGTGACAATAACAGAGAGGACTGCACTCACCCTGTTATCGGAGGCATCCACCTCCACAACAAACTGGCGAACAGGATTGGTCAGGATGAGTATGGGTGACTGGGTAAAGCAGCTCTTAAGCAGGGAGAAAGCCTGGTTGGCCTCTGGTGTCTGTTATGTCTATAAAACATGAAACAATGACGAGGCGAATGGTGAACTACACAGGACTTTATTATAGACTCACTGCAGATCCAGAGACGCTCCTGTTAGGCTGAGAGGTGGTCAAAGAGACCGCCCCTCTACCGCACAGCCCTCTTATACTCCGGGAGACGTCACCACCAGTGTTACACCATATTTTTTTTTTATTTTGATTTTGCGTACTTTATTGATCCCCAGAGGGGAAATTGAGGGCATCCACCTGGATGGATGAAGCAGCCCCGGTACGGCGCTATCCCTTTACCATTCACACACACATTCACACCTAGGGCCACTTTAGAGTCTCCAATTAACCTAACCTGCATGTTTTTGGCCTGCGGGAGGAAACCGGAGAACTCCCAGAGTAAACCCACGCAGACACGGGGAGAACATGCAAACTCCACACAGATCACCGTTGGTCAGGGGCTGGGATCGAACCAGGGATCCCATGGCCAAGGGTGAGTTGCTGTGCTGCTGCAGTGCTAACCACTGTGCCACCGAACCGCCCAGTGAGTTCTAAGAACAACACTACAGTGTCCAGCCAAAGAGGATCTTGGTAGAAGTGAGGTTGATTAGTGGGTGGGCGACAGAACTGTAATTCCTGATGAAGCGCCTTTAAAAGTTGGTGAACCCCAGGAATTGCTGGAGCTGTTTTCGGGTAGAGGGAACAGGCCAGTCAGTCACAGCCTTAATCTGACTTGGGCTGGGCTCAATCTGCCACTTGGAGATGATAAATCCCAGGCATGTGGTGATGGTCATGTGGAAATCGCACTTCTCAGCCCTTACATAAAGGTGGTTCTCTCAGAGGTGCTGGAGAACCAGTTGCACTTGAACCTTGTGTTCAGCTAAGGATGGGGAGAATATTAGGATGTCATTTAGGTAGACAGAAGCAAAGGAGTATAGAAAATCTTGTAACATCGTTAGTCATGCATTGAAATACTGTGGGGGTGACTTTTTGAGACTATTGCACAATAATTCAAAATGGCAACCCGTCGACTGAGCATAAACAAATTTTTCCACAGGTAACTTTTTTTTGTAATTAACCCATTAACTGATTGTCTGTTTCTAGCTTTCTCTTTTCGTATGGGGCTTGAGGAACTTGAGAATTATATTGACAAGTATTTTTATTGCTACTGTGACACGGAGCAGACGGACGTATCTCCCGTTCCTGTTTCCTTGTCTAAGTGGCCCAGAGCTGCAGATTCACCAAAAATAACACCTGAAAAATCACGGGGTGTCCTAGAGGTTAGTGATATTCTTTCCTCTATTGAGAATAAACGTACCAGTATGGATGCTAGACTTGCGTTGGTAGAGTTGCTCCATAAAGAATCCCAGAGCGTACAAGAGAGTCTGGAATTCAGCCAGGCACAGCTCGTCTCTCTCTTAGAAGAAAATAATAGCTGAACAAGTCAGTAAACATGCTAACCACGCAACTTTATATTGTTGTAAAAGAAAACCAGAAAATGAAGGAAACAATTCTTGACCTGCAATCATGCAGCATGAGAGATAATTTGCTACTTCCGCCCTCCCAAGAGAGCAGACGCTTTTTTCTTCTCTCCTGCTGATTTTTCCTCCCCTCCTACTGATCCCAGCTTGCTGTTGTCTGTCTGCGTCTGACTGCGACCGCCGAAAAGAAATTATGGAGTTAATAAGCTGGGCTTTGAACACAATTGACACTATTTTTTCAACAAGGAAAAGTGCTCCGGGGGAAGCTGTTTGCCCCGCTGGAACGGCTCCAGTGGGCTATCTATGTGACACAGGTAATTGGAAAATGCTGTGTCTCTCTAATCTCTCTATCGAAGATATTGAAGATTTGTTTATCTTCGTAATCTTGGTGATTGGGATAATTCTGATTGGGACGGGAATTGTCTTGGTTTACCGCAAATTGCTGAAGATGGATTCAACCTATCAAAATGCTGGCCAGGCGAGGTGCATCCAACAAATTGAGAAACTGGAGAAGACCCTGATAGCGACTACTGGAGAACTGTCTCGTAAGGTGGATTACATCATGGGTTCGCTCAGGTCTTTCCACGACGAGTTCAAAGCTGCGCAATGAAGGATTAATGTACTGAATCTACAGAAGAAATACAAGTCTTCTCTGTGATCAGTCCTATTTGGCATTATTATTCCCCATGAATATTCCTCCTGGCTGTCTGCAGACTGTGTTTTTTTTTCAAAATCATGAGCACAAGGCCTTGGACAGCCAGCTGCAGCGCCAGATAAGACTGGGCGCCAGACAGACAAAACATCTTCTGCCAAGGGTCCTTGGGTCTCTCTTATTATCATCAACACTGCTCAACACCGCACACACATTGATTCATGAACTGATTAAAGATATACTGTACACTGCTCTCTTGTGTCTCGTGAATTCTGAGTTGTTGCTCTGTGCTATTGAGAGATTTTTTTTTTCATTGTAATCACAATCTGCTTAAAAATAAGCTGTATTTTGATAACAAAGTTTTTTTTCTCCTCCCCCCTTGTGTCGTTCCCTCCCTTCCCCTCCCTTTCTTATCTATCTCTGTTTGATGAGGCGCCTTTATGGCTGCCGTGTCGTTGTGTCGCGCGCATGCGCACCAATGTCAAGTCAAGTTCCTCGTGTGTTTTTTTACATGCTTGGCAATAAAGTTTATTCTGATTCTGATTCTGATTCTGATTCTGATAATTTAGTTTTGTCCAGAATTGCTGAAAAAAACAATGAAAATCCAGAACAGATGATCTTTGAGTTCATGTCTACGCAGCTGAAAATGCTGTCCACCATTGTAAAATCAATTACCTTTCACTGAGTCCACCACATTGGACAGAAAAATCCTCAGAATAAATGTCCCAGACCCATTGTTGCTAAATTTCAACATTTCAAGCAAAAAATTCTGGGAAAGAGGCAAGGCAGGCAGCTTAAAGGCAGAAATTATCGTCTTGTGGAGATGTGTTGAAAGGACAAGACTGAGTTTATTCCTCAGGTTCAGCTTTATTCACAATCACATACTCCAACATTCCAAAGCAGAAAAAGAGGATGAATCTTTTCACATCTGTCCTTTTATACCCAGGACATCAAACCTACAGTCACATGGTGTTTAATCAAACATACAGTCACACGGTACTTAATCCCAGTCACAATGTAACTTCCCCCGATCTTAACACCATCCACCCCCTAGTCTCCGGTGGTCAGGAAATCTCTCAAGGCCATCTCCTTGAAACAAAAGGACAAATCTCACACCCTCCTGTTACCCTAGGAGGCTCAGTCCCTTTGTTCCCTTGAGACGTGAAACACACATTAAACATATAGTAATATATCTGTGGAGCAAATGAAACAAACATATGTGCCCCACATGGCACCCCCCCAAACGTCTAAGATGGAAGAATCGTAACTAAAGATGCATGTCATAATAAAATCACTACATATCAGTCCACCTGCCGCTTGGCCTTAGTCTTCTGCCGTATTTGCTGTAAGCCGGCTTTACTGCCTCTGCAGTGTCCTCCTGCTGTGGGGCTGCTGCCTGTGGATTAGGACTGTTAGTCAATCTCTGCGGGTGTTCTGGGGAATGCTCTCTAGGGGGTCTGCCGCGCCGAGGAGCCCTCGCCAACTGCACAGGTTCGTCAGCCATCACAAAAACGGGTTTGAGCCTGTTAATGCCAATCGTTTCCTTTCTGCCCCCCAAATCTAGCAAAAAATGCTTATCTCCTGTTTCCAGCACTCTATATGGTCCATCATAAGGCGGGCGCAAGTTTGGGCGATGGGCATCATGTCTGACAAAAACAAACTCCGCATCTTTTAAAGCTTTAGGCACAAAAACGCGCGGGAAGCTGTGATGAACTGGGCCAGGAAGCGTGCTCAATCCCGTGTCGCTCTGCAATCGCTGAGCGGGGGGGCACTCTGGCGCAGGATTATCCGGGAGAATCTCCCTGGGCAGCCGGAGCGGCTGCGCAAAAACTAACTCAGCTGGGGAGGCTTTTAAATCCTCTTTAGGTGCAGAACGCAACCCCAATGAAACCCATGGTAACCTGCCCACCCAATTTGTATCCGTAAGCGACGCTCTGAGGGCTGCTTTCAATGACCTGTGGAAACGTTCGTATAAACCGTTAGCCTGCGGGTTGTACGCGGTAGTGCGGTGGATCGTTACCCCCAGGCTGCGGGCCATCGCTGACCAAAGCTCGGAAACAAATTGAGGACCTCTGTCGGACGTAATGTCCGACGGAACTCCGAAACGCGCTACCCATGCTGTTAAAAACGCGTGCGCCACCTCCTCGGCTGTGGTTGATGCCAGTGGGACCACTTTCGGCCAACTCGTGGTGCGATCCACCATTGTCAAAAGGTGTGTGCACCCCTGTGACGGCAGGAGGAGGCCTACGAGGTCGACATGCACATGATCGAACCGCTTAGCCGGGATGTGAAAAGGCTCCAAGGGAGCTCTCGTGTGTTTGTGTATTTTGGCCTGCTGACAAGCAACGCATGCTGCTGCCCACTCCTTGACTTGCTTGCGCAGGCTCCGCCATACAAATTTCTCTCCTACCATTTTGATCGACGCGCGCACTCCTGGGTGCGCCAGAGAATGGATTGAGTCAAAAACGCGGCGGCGCCAAGCGGCTGGCACCACCAGACACGGTCGTCCCGTGGAGACATCGCAGATTGGGGGGGCATACCGTCTTGCAGCACCCTGTTCTCCAGCTTTAACCCTGTTGGTCCAAACTGGAGCGCACGCACATCCGGGTCGCTAACCTGCTCCGCGGCCATGGCTGCATAATCTACACCTACGCGGACCGGGGCCGTGCGCGCTTCTGCGTCGCTACCCTGCTCCGCGGCCATGGCTGCAGAGTCTGCTCCCACGGGGCCTGGAGCCGCCACAGCACGTGAGAGGCAGTCTGCCACTACATTATATTTACCCGCCACATGCTGAATATCGGTAGTAAACTCCGATATCGCAGCCAGCTGTCTCTGCTGCCGGCCCGACCAAGGTTCTGAAATCTTGGCCATTGCGAAAGTCAGCTGTTTGTGGTCCACGAACGCGGTGAAACGGCGTCCTTCCAGCCAGAACTGGAAGTGGCGGATGGCCAAGTGTAGAGCTAACAACTCACTGTCGAACGCGCTGTATTTTCGCTCGCTATCGCACAAGGTCTTGCTGAAGAACGCGAGCGGTTGCCAGGCTCCAGCCACATACTGTTCAACAACCGCCCCTATGGCTACATCTGACGCGTCAGTAGTGAGCGCCATGCGGGCCGTTGGGACTGGGTGTGCCAACAACGCAGCGTTTGCCAGGGCTGATTTGAGTTGAGAGAATGCGCGCTCCCGCTCGGGAGACCATTCGATTTTATTTGTGGGTTTTTGCTTTTTTAGTGCAGCATCCAATGGTTGCATGAGCTGCGCTGCGCGGGGGAGGAAATGGTTATAAAAATTAACCATTCCCAAAAACTCCTGTAATGCTTTGACCATTTGTGGTTGGGGAAAATTAGTTATTGCGCACACTTTATCGGGCAGAGGGACCGCTCCTTCTGGCGAGACGCGATGCCCCAAAAAGTCAATCTGCACCACCCCGAACTGACACTTCGCTGGGTTGATTATTAACCCGTGCTCTGCCAACCTCCGGAAAACTGCTGTGAGGTGGCTTTCGTGTTCGTCTTCAGACGCGCTGGCTACCAATATGTCGTCCAGGTAAACGAACACGAAAGGGTGATCGCGCAGGACCACGTCCATCATGCGTTGGAACGTCTGCGCCGCGCCCTTAAGCCCAAACGGCATGCGCAAAAACTCAAAAAGTCTGAAAGGAGTTATTACCGCTGTTTTGGGTATGTCCTCAGCGCGCACTGGAACCTGATAGTAACCGCGTACCAAGTCTATGTTAGAAAAAATGCGCGCCCCCGCCAAATGAACCGAAAAATCTTGGATGTGAGGGATCAGGTAGCGGTCGTGCGCTGTGGCGTTATTCAACCTGCGGAAATCACCGCAAGGTCGCAACGAGCCATCAGCCTTTGGGACCATGTGCAGCGGTGAAGTCCAAGGGCTCTTCGAACGCCTGATGATGCCCAGTCTTTCCAGGTTGGCGAACTCCTCGCGCACTATGGTCAGTTTAGCTGAGTCCAAGCGCCGAGCTTTTGCCAACACGGGTGGGCCGGTGGTAGTAATAAAATGTTCCACCCCATGTTTAGCCACTGTCGCTGAAAACGTTGGGACCGTGAGTGCTGGGAACTGAGTGAGGAGTGTGTGGAACTTACCACCTGCAGCTGTGACGTTGGCTTGTGCAGTTGGCGGGGCCACTCGAGCTGTGCAGGGAATAGAGTGAAAAAAGAGTGCATTAACCAGATGTCTGTTAGCAAGATCAACCAATAAACCATGTGAGCACAAAAAATCAGCCCCTAACATGTTGAAATTGACTACCGCTACAACAAAAGTCCACTCGAATGCACGGCCCTGCAAAGACAGAAGCAGAGTCCTCTCACCGAAGGTCTTAATCGCTGAGCCGTTTGCTGCTGACACCCGGGGACCACTGGAAGGCGCCAGCCGGTCCGCGTAGGAAGGCGTGATGAAGCTCAGCTGGGAGCCTGTGTCCACGAGGAAATGCCTCCCCGAGCATGCATCTTTCAGGTAGAGCAGCTTGTTCTCCTCCCTGAGGGCCGCAGCTGCTACCAACCCCCGGTCTTGGCGTTTCCCGAGCGCTTGAAATGGCACAGTGGAATGCACTTGCGTGCCCTCTCTGCAAGGCGGCGATGGTAGAAGCAAAGGATGTCATCTGCTCCGTGTCGCCTGGCCCTTGCTGCTGCCGTCGTCGGTGAGTCTGGTGCCGCAGCCTCTGGCACCATGCCGTCTCCGGACATTGCGCCTAGCTCTGCTGCCGTGGCCGAAGCCGCGCTCCGTTTGTGGGCATCAACGAGTCGTTGCGCCTCCTGGCTCAGCTCGTGGTAGTCTCGTCGGGCCAACAGAGGTGAGCCGGCCAGGGTCACTCTCACTGCTGGCGGTAGGGTCCTGAGGAAAAGGTGGGTGAAGATAAAGCTGTCATCTTCGGAGTCTCTCAACCTCAGCATTTTCCCCATCAGGTCTGCGGGTCTGTCGTTCTCAAACGCCGTCAACGCCAGGAGCCCCTCTGCTCGCTGTTGCACCGAGGGGGTGAATTGACTGATAAGCGCAGCCTTTAATGCGCTGTACTTGTCGCTGTCCGGTGGGTGGTTGACCAGGTTCTCCACCCTCTGGACTGTGTGGTTGTCCAGCTTCGCCACCACATGATAGAACATTGTGTCGTCTCTCGAGATTCTTCGGAGGTTGAACTGCGCCTCGACCGCGCTAAACCAGGAGCGCGGACTGTTCTGCCAGAAGTCCGGGAGCTGGAATGTGGCGGCATTCGTCAGGCTGGCTTCTGACGAGCCCGGATCGGGAGAATTACTTCTCCTCATGCTTCGTCGTAAGGTCACCAGTGTGGAGATGTGTTGAAAGGACGAGACTGAGTTTATTCCTCAGGTTCAGCTATATTCACAATCACATACTCCAACATTCCAAAGCAGAAAAAGAGGATGAATCTTCTCACATCTGTCTTTTATACCCAGGACATCAAACCTACAGTCACATGGTGTTTAATCAAACATACAGTCACACGGTACTTAATCCCAGTCACAATGTAACTTCCCCCGATCTTAACACCATCCACCCCCTAGTCTCCGGTGGTCAGGAAATCTCTCAAGGCCATCTCCTTGAAACAAAAGGCCAAATCTCACACCCTCCTGTTATCCTAGGAGGCTCAGTCCCTTTGTTCCCTTGAGACGTGAAACACACAATAAACATACAGTAATATATCTGTGGAGCAAATGAAACCAACATATGTGCCCCACAGTCTAAATGATCAATTTCCACAGGAAATTATGCAAAGAAGAAAGAAGCTTTTTCCCATTTGGAAACAAAAAAATCCAGGAAGGTAAACAAGCTATTATCTCTGTGGATAGACTGTTTACAGATGGCAAGCTGTTTCATCCATCCATCCATCTTCTACCGCTTTTCCGGAGGTCCGGGTCGCGGAGGCAGCAGTTCAAGCAGAGACGCCCAGACTTCCCTCTCCCCAGCCACCTGCTCCAGCTCTTCAGAGGGGATACCAAGGCGTTCCCAGACCAGCTGGGAGACATAGTCTCTCCACCGAGTCCTGGGTCTGCCCCGGGGTCTCCTCCCAGTGGGACGTGCCTGGAACACCTCAAGTGGGAGGCGTCCAGGAGGCATCCTAATCAGATGCCCATACCACCTCAACTGACTCCTTTCAATGTGGAGGAGCAGCGGTTCTACTCTGAGCCTCTCCCGGATGACTGAGCTCCTCACCCTATCTCTGAGGGTGAGTCCAGCAATCCTACGGAGAAAGCTCATTTCAGCCGCTTGTATCCGCGATCTCGTTCTTTCGGTCATTACCCAAAGCTCGTGACCATAGGTGAGAGTAGGAACGTAGATTGACTGGTAAATCGACAGCTTTGCCTTAGAACTAAGCTCCCTCAAGCTGTTTATTCAACTTTATTTATACAGCACCATCTCACAATAACAGTCATCTCATAGCACTTTCAACTGTAGAGGAAACCCCACAATTGCAGAAAGACCCCAGCAATCAGGTGATCCCCTGTGAGCAACACTTGGCGAAGGTGGAGAGGAAAAACTCTCTTTTAACAGGAAGAAACCCCCAGCAGAACCAGGATCAGGGAGGGGTAGTCATCTGCTGCGACTGGCTGGGAAAGAAAAGAAGAAAAGAACAGACATGTAGAGTGCAAAAAGCATGATGAGAGCTCAATCTATGGGATAGAACAAAGAGATGTTAATGACCAGCAAAAATATTTCATTGAGAGTGAAGAAAGGAGTGAAGCCCAGTGCATTGTTGGAGATCCCCCGGCTGTCTAAACTCATTAGTAGTATAACTAAGGGAAGGTTCAGGGTCACCTGATCCCTTCCTAATTATAGGCTATATAAAAAGGGAAGGCTTTAACCCTGTTCTTAAAAACAGAGATCGAGTCTGACTCCCGAATCCAGATTGGCAGCTGGTTCCACAGGAGAGGAGCTTGATAACTGAAGGCTCTGCCTCTCGTACTTTTGGAGATTCTAGTTATTACAAGTAATCCAGCATTTTGAGAGTGTAGTGATCTGTTAGGATAATAGGGTGGTATCAGATATTTTAAATAAAAAGGGGCCTGATTATTTAGAGCTTTGTAAGTGAGAAGAAGGATTTAAACTTAATTTTAAATTCTATGGGAAGCCAATGAAGGGAGGCCAGAACCGGAGAGATATGATCTCTCTTTCTACTACCTGTTAAAACTCTTGCTGCAGCATTTTGGATCAGCTGAAGACTTTTTAAAGATGTTTTAGGACAACCTGATAATAAAGAATTACAATAATCTAATCTGGAGCTTACAAAAACGTGTTTTAGTTTCTCAGCATCAATCTCAGACAAGATGCTCCTTAGCTTGGCAAGTTTACGCAAATGATAGACGGCAGTCTTAGAAACAAGTTTAATATGTGAATTAAAGAACAGATCTTGATCAAAAATAGCTCAAAGGTTCCTCACAGAACTATTAAGAGAAAGAGTAACTGCATCCAAACCAACAGTTTGATTTGGAAAGGTATTTCTAAGGTTTTTTGGACCAACTGGAATGACTTCAGTCTCATCTGAATTTAATAGCAGGAAATTACAAATCATCCAAGCATTGATTTAATTAAGACAGGCCACTAACTTGGCTAATCGATTACTGTCATTTGGCATCATTGACAGGTATAATTGTGTTATCTGCATAACAATGAAAATGTATACAGTGCTTTCTAATAATGTTGCCTAGTGGAAGCATATATAAACTAAAAAGAATAGGGCCTAGCACAGATCCCTGTAGAACTCTGTGACTGAGATTTTAATTGGAAGAAAACTCATTACTGACATGAATAAATTAGAACCTATTAGATAAATAAGATCTAAACCACTGCAACAAAGTTTCATTAAGTCCAACAAGGTATTCTAGTCTATCAAGTAAAATATTATGATTGATAGTATCAAAAGCTGCATTAAGGTCCAAAAGGACAAGTACAGAAACTAGTCCATTATCAGATGCAATGAGAAGGTCATTAGTGACCTTCGCTAAGGCTGTTTCAGTACTATGATGGATTCTAAACCCAGATTGAAACTCTTCAAATAAACCATTTCCCTGCAAGTGGTCAAATAATTGCATAGCAACAACTCTTTCTAAGATTTTTGAACTGAAAGGCAGATTAGAGATTGCTCTATAGTTCACTAAAACTCCTGGATCCAGCGTTGGCTTTTTGAGTAAGGGTTTAATTACAGCAGTTTTAAAATTCAGTTCAATTCAGTTCAATTCAGCTGTATTTATACAGCGCCACATCACAACAGAAGCCGTCTCGTGGCGCCACAGTGCAGAAAAAAACCCACAGTCTCAGAAAAACCCAGCAATCAGACGATCCCCTGTGAGCAAGCACTTAGCGGCAGTGGAGAGGAAAAACTCCCATTTGGCAGAAAGAAACCTCTAGCAGAACCAGGCTCAGGGAGGGGCAGTCATCTGCTGCGACTGGCTGGGGGTGAGGGGATTGAGAGGATGGAGAGGACACACATAATGGTAGACATAAACAACATAAGTGAGATGCCAAGTACATTATTGGAGGTCAACCAGCAGCATGGATCAAATAACAACAGAACAAAAGTGGGGTTAAGAGACACAAAAACTCTCCTTAAACGTAAGCTATATTAAAAAGGAAGGATTTTACCCTGTTCTTAAAAACAGAGACTGAGTCTGACTCCCGGACCCAGAGTGGTAACTGGTTCCAGAGAGAAGGAGCTTGGAAGCAGAAGGCTCTGCCTCCCACTGTACTTTTGGAGATTCTGGGCACCACAAGTAATCCAGCATTTTGGGAGCGTAATGCTCTATTAGGATGGTAAGGTAATATCAGATCTTTTATATATAGATAGAGATAGCAAAAAGACGTAACAAACTAATAGTTTTTTGAATGCAAAGATGCAATAGACTTACACAATGGTCCCCTCCGGCATACAACTAGGAAAACACCGGTCGCTATGGAGAGTGAGAATATGTATGGGCACATAATCATACCATGTAGGATAACTAAGTAGACGGTTGTGCTGTTTCATCCCATCTAGCAACAATGCTCTGTACTGTGTGTGTTTATATATTTACATATTTATTCCATCTAGCTACAATGCTCTGCACTGGGTGTGTTTATATTTATATATCTATATATTTATTCCATCTAGCTACAATGCTCCGCACTGTGTTTTTATATATCTACATATTATTCCATCTAGCTACAATGCTCTGCACTGGGTGTGTTTATATTTATATATCTATATATTTATTCCATCTAGCTACATTGCTCCGCACTGTGTGTTTACATATTCACATATTTATTCCATCTAGCTACAATGCTCCGCACTGTGTTTTTATATATCTACATATTATTCCATCTAGCTACAATGCTCTGCACTGGGTGTGTTTATATTTATATATCTATATATTTATTCCATCTAGCTACAATGCTCCGCACTGTGTTTTTATATATCTACATATTATTCCATCTAGCTACAATGCTCTGCACTGGGTGTGTTTATATTTATATATCTATATATTTATTCCATCTAGCTACAATGCTCTGCACTGTGTGTCTTTGTGTGTGTATATATATATTTTATAGTAATATGTACATATGTATATTAGCTGCTCTTGCTTGCTTGTTTTTTGTTTTTTTTCTTGCCTTCTGATTGTTACTCTGAGTGTTGCTATCCCTGTGCTGTTGCAATCCTGGAATTTCCCCGTTGTGGGACTAATAAAGGCTTATCTTATCTTATCTTATCTTATAGGGGGGGCTGATTATTAAGAGCTTTGAAAGTAAGAAGAAGGATTTTAAACTTGATTCTAAATTCTATGGGAAGCCAATGAAGGGAGGACGGAACCGGGGAGATATGATCTCTTTTTCTAGAACAAGTTAAAACTCTAGCAGCAGCATTTTGAATCAACTGAAGATTTTTTAAGGATATTTTAGGACAACCAGATAATAACAAATTACAATAATGAAAAGTAATTCCGTAATTAGCTAAAGTAATTCCGATTTACAAGACAGGCGACAGAGGGGAACTCTCCAACTACAGACCAATTTCACTATTACCGCAATTTTCCAAGATACTTGAAAAAATATTCTATGAGAGAATTGACAACTTCATACTGAAGAATGATGTAACGTAAAAATGGATATTAATAAATAATAAATATGATCAGGTATGAATTATTTAATTTATGTTGATGTATTGGAATCTGAGCTCAAATCTCATTTCATATACATCAGAAAAGTTAGTAACACTCGTAAGGGGCACCAGCTTCTATCTTTAAGAAGCAATTTGATCTTTAATTTCACTTTATACCTGTTTGATCACTCAATAAATTAATCAATAATCAGTCTCAAAAATTTTCCGTGAATTCGATACCTGGGCTTGAAACAGACTCAGAATGAAATAAATTCCCAACAACTTCTCATTTTTAAATATTGTAACGTGCTGCTCGACATGGCGACGTCCCACCGGGAGATTCGAACTCACGCCTCCCGCTCCGGAGTCCCGCACCCTACCGGTGTCGCCAATAGGGTCAACCCACTTGGCAAGCCAAGTAGGGTGCTCATATTGAGTTCGCTACACTACTCCCCTCTGGTTCTCGACATCGTCCCGATGTCAGCGCCCCATTACTGCTTTGGACAGGAGATCCCACTTCTGACACCAATGTAACGTGCTGCTCGACATGGTGACGTCCCACCAGGAGATTTGAACTCACGCCTCCCGCTCCGGAGTCCTGCACCCTACCTGTGTCACCAATAGGGTCAACCCACTTGGCAAGCCAAGTAGGGTGCTCATATTGAGTTCGCTACACTACTCCCCTCTGGTTCTCGACATCGTCCCGATGTCAGCGCCCCATTACTGCTTTGGACAGGAGATCCCACTTCTGACACCAGTGTAATGTGCTGCTCGACATGGCGACGTCCCACCGGGAGATTCGAACTCACGCCTCCCGCTCCGGAGTCCCGCACCCTACCTGTGTCGCCAATAGGGTCAACCCACTTGGCAAGCCAAGTAGGGTGCTCATATTGAGTTCGCTACAAATGTAACGTGCTGCTCGACATGGCAACGTCCCACCGGGAGATTCGAACTCACGCCTCCCGCTCCGGAGTCCCGCACTCTACCTGTGTCGCCAATAGGGTCAACCCACTTGGCAAGCCAAGTAGGGTGCTCATATTGCCAGACTAAGGACACTCAGCCCTCTTTTCTCTGTTTTTCTGCTGCATTACTGAGAAGCAATGTGCCATTCATGTATTTGTAATGCAAACATGCATGTGTTGTGATGTAATGCGCCATTCGGTATAGTGTGCATATGGCTTGTCCTTACTGTGCTTTTTCTGAGCATCTTAGATGTGCTTTGGTGTATTAATGTCTACAGGTAGACGAGTTTCTTCTGTCTCACCTATGTGATGTTAATCGATGCCTTTCATCCTTTGTACTCATGCGTCCTGTCCTTACTGTGACCTAGAGACTCAGATCAATATGTAGATGTGCTTGTTAGCCTCTTTGTCTTGCACTTAGAGCGAGGTCTAGCTAATCTGCCCATTGTGATGTATGGCTTACAAATGCAAATACCTCCTGCCTGTTCTGTTGTCCCTTTGATCATTCTAGACTGTGGGGTATGTCTTTTTGATGTATTGTTATGATCAAGTATTTAAGGTGCAACTCTGTAACGCAATCTCCCTCTTCTTCTCTCACTCTGATCCTGCAATTGGTAGACACACACGTGTCCTCCTCTCCTTCTCTGAGAGCTTAGGGATCCCGCTCCGGGCTGCTCCACTATGCACCGGAGAGGGGATCCCGTGAAGGCGACATGATATAATAAAACCTTGGCAGTAATGGGGCGCTGACATCGGGACGATGTCGAGAACCAGAGGGGAGTAGTGTAGCGAACTCAATATGAGCACCCTACTTGGCTTGCCAAGTGGGTTGACCCTATTGGCGACACAGGTAGGGTGCGGGACTCCGGAGCGGGAGGCGTGAGTTCGAATCTCCCAGTGTAACGTGCTGCTCGACATGGCGACGTCCCACCGGGAGATTCGAACTCACGCCTCCCGCTCCGGAGTCCCGCACCCTACCTGTGTCGCCAATAGGGTCAACCCACTTGGCAAGCCAAGTAGGGTGCTCATATTGAGTTCGCTACACTACTCCCCTCTGGTTCTTGACATCGTCCCGATGTCAGCGCCCCATTACTGCTTTGGACAGGAGATCCCACTTCTGACACCAGTGTAACGTGCTGCTCGACATGGCGACGTCCCACCGGGAGATTCGAACTCACGCCTCCCGCTCCGGAGTCCCGCACCCTACCGGTGTCGCCAATAGGGTCAACCCACTTGGCAAGCCAAGTAGGGTGCTCATATTGAGTTCGCTACACTACTCCCCTCTGGTTCTCGACATCGTCCCGATGTCAGCGCCCCATTACTGCTTTGGACAGGAGATCCCACTTCTGACACCAGTGTAACGTGCTGCTCGACATGGCGACGTCCCACCGGGAGATTCGAACTCACGCCTCCCACTCCGGAGTCCCGCACCCTACCGGTGTCGCCAATAGGGTCAACCCACTTGGCAAGCCAAGTAGGGTGCTCATATTGAGTTCGCTACAATATTTATTAAACGAAATGATTAATAAACATCGAAATAATTTCATTCATCATAAAATCAATCTTGTAAATGATAGATTAACAATGTCAATATTTTCGGAACCAGGGTTAAACTGAGAAACGAATTTCTATCAGTTTGAGTTAACAGATTATCAAAAACAACGCAAATTTATGGAGAAAGTTTGCTAATTATGAGAAAGTCCTAAATTAATCTTAAGAAAATAAAAACGGAATTTTAATGAAAAGGAGAGTTATGTTAAGGGCTTCTTAATTTGCATCTGATTAGATATATAAATTAGTACCGAACCTCAAGTTTAATTCAGCAGATGAATTAAAGTTTTTTCAGCTCACGTGATCCTCAGTGATGGCAGTTCTGTCGTCCCTTTTCAGCCCAAGACTTTGTGGATGTGAGGGAAATATCTGCCAGCAGATACTTCAAGGGTTCACAGCTCGACCTTTAGATTCAAGCGGTCGAAGGAGGCTGGATTCTGGGCTGCATGACCCACAGTTGAAACGGGTCTTAGCCAGATGGTGCCGACGTCTCTTCAGAGTGATGTGGGACAGCTGTGTGTTGATCCTACAGCTGCACGTTATGTGGGAGCTGCGTCTTTCTTCAAGAGGTCTTCGATAATAATTAAAAGATGTCTAATCCGATTTCAAATTGGAAAAGAAACTTTCGGACTTTAGATAAAAATCTGGTGGGTGCTTGGTCAAGAAAAATATTATAAAAATAAAGTCAAGGTTAAGTTTACATTAAAATCAAACAAACGGTGGTTTTACAGAAAGTTTAACAAAAAGTGATAAATTAAGAATTGGAGTTTGACTCCGATTAAGAATTGAGCTCAAAGAAAAAGGAATTCCTAGGCATTTAAGAGAAGAAGAAAATACAAAGTTACATAAACAAATTATCTGCTCTGTGTTCAGCAAAGCGACATGTGGTCGAAGTCCTTTGTTCTTCCTTGCTGTGTGTAGACAATGGAGGAGATCAGAAAGAAGGGAGCAGGCGAAAAGAGAATCCGGAGCAGAAAGAGTGACGAAAAGAGCTGAAACAGAGTCTCTCTCTCCCTTTTATAAGCTCTGTTGAGTTTCGCGGGATTCTGGCCTGACCGGAACCTCAGCCAATGAGCGTCCTTCGTGGGCGGGCTTGATGAACTTTTAGTCCAATGAACAGGCCTTGTCTGTGAGGGACCAATAGGATGAAGAAGCTGGGGTTCTATGAAGACTGGTGACACATGATATCAGTCCACAGGAATACACAGTTGTAAATACATTGGAATGTACTGTTACACACTTATGTATAACTAAACTAACCTTAGTGTATCTTATAAGCAGTGCTTCTAAATCAACATGCAGGAATAAACATTCATCTAACATTGGCATGCATATATATATATATATATATATATATATATATATATATATATATATAAAATCACAGATTAATGCATTTCACACATATTTTCCACATCAAAAACATCAGAGTCCATCTGCATTTTCATAGTTCTGAAAAGAATGAAGGTTTAGAATTGAGTTTGTAATAATGTACTTTAAAGTTGTTTAAATCCAGCATGTCCACAGTTTAAGGAAATTAACTGAGTCGTGGATCTGTGTAGGTTTTTTGGGGGCAATAAAAGTGAAGCTGGACATTGGGGGAAATTCCTTAGGCTGGTTTTAACAAAAGGGGATTTCAGCTGTGGCCTGGGGGAAGAAAATCCATTTCTTTGCATTATTCCTGGATGAAACAAAAATGTCTTTAAGCAGAAAAATAATTATTGCGGAGCCAAAGTGAGATGATGCTACAATGATTTATTGTGTGAGCAGCAATATGGGTTCAGACACAAAAGGACAACAGCATATGCCTTAATGGAATTTACAGAAAAAATATCAACAGCCATTGAAAATAAAGAGTATTCAGTTGGAGTATTCCTGGATCTTAAAAAAGCATTTGATACAGTAGATCACAATCTATTATTAAAGAAACTACAAAATTGTGGTATTAGAGGGGTAGCACTGTCCTGGTTAAGTAGTTACTTAAAGAATAGATATCAGTTTGCATGTGTTAACAACAAAAACTCAGAGTTACTGAAGGTCACCTGTGGAGTCCCACAGGGTTCAGTTTTGGGACCATTATTATTCAATATGTATATAAATGATATATGTAAAGTTTCAGAAAAAATGGACTTAATATTGTTTGCTGATGACACTAATCTGCTATGCAGTGGAAACAATTTGGAACAACTTCTGGATACACTCGGGAAGGAATTAGGAAAGCTGAAACTGTGGTTTGATTCAAACAAATTAACGCTCAATTTAAGCAAGACAAAATTTATAGTCTTTAACAACCATCACAACTACCCAGTACCCAAACTCAGTGTAAATGGTGTAGAGATTGAAAGGGTATCCGAAACTAAATTCCTTGGAGTAATAATTGATAACAAACTGTGTTGGAAGCCACATATTAATTATATAAAAGGTAAAGTATCCAAATCAATTGCAATATTACACAGAGTGAAAAATTTGCTGAATCAACCCACACTATACACCTTGTACCATTCATTAATACTCCCATACATGACATATTGTAATGAAGTATGGGGAAATACATATAAAACAAACATATATCCACTCTTTATGCTTCAAAAGAGAGCTATTAGAATAATCAACAAAGCAGCTTACAGGGAACCAACAAACCCACTTTTTCTTAAACAAAAAACTCTCAAGTTGAAAGATCTGATTGACTTTAAAACCGCAATAATAATGTTCAAAGTGAAGAATCTATCACTGCCCGCAAATATCCAAAAGTTGTTCCAAACAAGGGAGAAACGATATCACTTCAGAGGAACATGTATATTTCAAAAGCCTACAGTGAGAACAACCACCAAGCAACACTGTATTTCAGTGCAAGGAGTCAGATTATGGAACGATTTTGGACCTGAATTAAAATCATGTACAAAGCTTGGACAATTTAAACAAAAACTAAAGGAAGAAATACTCCAAACATATTTACAAGACGACATGTAAACTCACATAAGGATTGACATTTCCAGCCTGTGTTGTGTTGTAGCTTAGTTTTTTCTTTTTTCTTTTTTTCTCTGTGACACTATGTCTTAGATTTGTTTTTGAATAGTAACCGCTTAACTTAGACTAGCTCAGTTTTCTTTTTCTCTCAGTCACATTTTGTCTTAGCCTTGTTTTAAATTGTAATCGCTCTTGTCTTGTTTTCTCTTTTTCTCCTTTGAATTCTTGGATGGATTTGGGGGGGCAATATAAGCTGCGGCTTCAGCCATCACCCATTTCGGATAACTCACGTGGAATTGTATAGTAGAAGGAGTCTTTGTCTAATTTGACCTTGTTGTTATATTATACAGTTTCTTTTAACCTGTAATGTACTATCCGAAATAAATAAAATTCATTCATTCATTCATTCATTCATTCATTCAATAATCTAATCGAGAGCTGACAAAGGCGTGAATCAGTTTCTCAGCATCATTCAGAGACAAGATGCTCTTAATCTTGGCAATATTGCACAGATGATAGAAGGCAGTCTTAGAAACAAATTTAATATGTGAATTAAAGGACAAATCTTGATCAAAAATAACTCCAAGGTTCCTCACAGAACTATTCAGAGCGAGAGTGGCGGCATCTAAATTAAGGGCATGATTTGAGAAGAAATTTCTAAGATGTTTTGGGCCAACAAGAATGACTTCAGTCTTATCTGAGTTTAATAGTAGAAAATATGTGAATTGAAAAACAGATTGTGATCAAAAATAACTAAAGGTTACTCACAGAGCTATTAAGAGAAAAAGTAACCACATCCAAACTAAAAGTTTGATTTGGAAAGGTATTTCTAAGATTTTTTGGACCAACAAGAATGACTTCAGTCTTATCTGAATTTAATAGCAGGAAATTACAAGTTATCCAAGCTTTGATGTTCTTAAGACAGGCATCTAACTTGGCTAATTGATTACAATCATCGGGCTTCATTGATAGGTATAGTTGTGTGTCGTCTGCTTAACAGTGAAAATGTATACAGTGCTTTCTGATGATATTGCCTAACGGAAGCATGTATAAACTAAAAAGAGTAGGGCCTAACACAGATCCCTGTGGAACTCCATGACTGAGCTTAGAGTTGGAAGAAAATTCATCATTGATGTGAACAAACTGAAATCTCTCGGACAAATAAGATCTAAACCACTGCAACGGAGTTCCATTTAGTCCAACATAGTGTTCTAATCTATCAAGTAGAATGGCATGATCGATAGTGTCAAAGGCTGCACTGAGATCTAACAGAACAAGAACAGAGACAAGTCCATTATCAGATGCGATCAGGAGGTCATTAATGACCTTCGCTACGGCAGTTTCAGTGCTGTGATGAACTCTGAACCCAGACTGAAACATCTCAAACAAACCAACTCCCTGTAAATGGTCAAATAATTGCGCAGCAAAAACTCTTTCCAAGATTTCTGAAATGAAAGGCAAATTAGAGATTGGTTGATAATTGGCCAAAACTCCTGGATCGAGCGTTGGTTTTTTGAGTAAGGGCTTAATTACAGCAGTTTTAAAAGCCAGTGGTACATAACCCAGAGTTAAAGAAGAATTAATTATAAGAAGAATACGGCTACCAATAATTGGGAAGATAATTTTAAATAACCTGGAAGGAATAGGGTCCAAAAGGTAAGATGAAGACTTAGATGAGGAAATTATTTTATCCAACTCTAAGAGGTCGATTGGAGTAAATTTATCTAAGCAGATATCATTTGAAGGAGTTGTAGTAGTTAATGTACTTGAGTTTACGGTAGGAAGAATCTGACTGATTTCATCTCTAATAGATAAAATTTTAAGATTGAAATAGTTCAGAAAGTCCTGACTAGAAAGCTCAGGAGGGATGCGGGGATTGACCGAGTCCTGGCTCTTTGTAAGTCTGGCTATAGTGTTGAAGAGAAACCTGGGGTTATTCTTGTTCGCTTCTATTAATGCAGAATAATAGCTTGATCTAGCTTTTCTAAGAGATTTTTTTATAGATTAAGAAATGATTTCTCCATGCTAAGTAGAATTCATCTGAATTAGTTGGACGCCATTTCCTTTCCAATAGACGAGTTTTCTGTTTTAAGCCACGAGCTTCTGAGTTAAACCAAGGGGTTAGAAATCTCTGGATAGACTTTTTCTTTTTTAAAGGGGCTACCAAATCTAGAGTCCGATGCAGAGAGGCTGTAACACTATCAACTATGCCATCAGTTACGAATGGAGCAGACTCTCCATCTTTTATTTCTGTTGTTTCTGTTGGGTTGACCCATGATATAGAGGAGACAATCTGCAAAAATTTGTTAACAATGTCATCAGAAAGACATCTGCTGTAGTAGTATTTTTCTTTAGGAAACAAGTAATCAAAGATAATGAAATCAAAAATTAACAGACAATGGTCAGACAGTACAGGATTGTGAGGAAACACTACCAGATTTTTGATATCTATACCATAAGTCAAAACAAGGTCCAATGTATGGTGGAAATAATGGGTAGAATTTTTTACTTTCTGGGAAAGCCCCATTGAGTCTAAAATTGAATTGAATGCCTTATTAAGACAGTTACTCTCTATATCAACATGTACTGTATATTAAAGTCCCCTACAATAATTATTCTATCAGATTTCAGCACCAGATCAGCTAAAAATTCGGCAAATTCAGATAGAAACTCTGAACAGGCCGAGGGAGGACGATAAACTATGGCAAAGAGAATTGGGTTCAAGCCAAGATTGCCAACAAGCCCCACACTGATGACCAAACCTTCAAAGGAATTAAAACATCATTTTTGCTTAACAATAACTAGTAATTTAGAATGGAAAATTGCCGCCACTCCACCACCATGACCAGAACCTCTGGGGTTATGACAGTTTAAATACCCAGAGGTAGTTGATTCATTCAGACCAACATAATCATCTTGCCCAAGCCAGGTCTCTGTGAGGGATAGTAGATCGATCTGATGATCGATTAATAGATCATGAACCAGAAGAGACTTAGGAATTAGATACCTAATGTTTAATTGACCACATTTAATTTTTAAATTTTCGGGAGGAACAGAGGCCGATTTATTAATTTTAGGGACTTGAGGTTGGATTTGAATTTTACCAACATTTTGTTTAATCAGTGTGGGATGTTTATGCATTCTATTTTTATTAACTTTTTTATTAACTTTGGAGGGAGCAGAGAAAGGTTCTCTAAGGGAGATGACAGAGGCAAAGTTGAAGGGTGGTGGATGAGGAGGAGCTGCAGAAGTGTGTGTGTTTTTCAAGTTGTGTTGTATTTGTCCTGGGTTACAATATTTAGGGCAATGGGAGACAGACACAATCTCTGTAGGATTATAAATCAAAGGCTGATTCAAACGGTGAACATTATTTGAATTAATGGGATTAATACAAGAAGTGGAAGCAGAACCAAAAAAGGGCAGTTTGGCAAACCCAGAAGCTTCAGAGCGAGTAAACACACCAAGTTTCAGTCACTGTACCAAAAAACACCAAATGGAATAGAATAGATTGTCTCTTCAAACATGTGCACCAAGTCTATTTGGGTGGATGCCATCAGGCCTCATAAGTGATGGGCGGTTCCAAAATAAGTTAAAATTGTCTACAAAACCAATGTTAAAAATAGGACAAGTAAAACACAGCCAAGAATTAAGACTGAGAGTTCTGCTAAAACAATTGCAGCCTCGTCTGAGAGGTGCCAAAGGCCCAGAGATGAGCGCACGTCTGCCACAGTTCATAAGAGTGGATAGAAGGCTCCTGAAGTCACTCTTTAAAATCTCCGACGCTTCATCTGGGATGTTATTGCATCCCACATGCAGAACGACAGTTTGTACGTGGGGGAATTCATTTAGCAGGTCAGGGATAAGAGCCTCAATGTCAGAGACTCTAGCTCCAGGAAAAAAATTGAGTAATACAGTACCTGCTTCTAACGTTCCTCATGATCAAGTCACCAATTACCAGCGTCGTCTGGGGGGGGGGGGGGATTGTTGGTGTTTTCTGACGAGGAGAGTAATTTTGTAGAGGGTGATGTTGTTGTTGCGAAGGCGGGGTGATGTGCTGTCTTCTATCTGGAGCTGGTGTGTAACTTAACACACCCAGAGTGGTCTTTATCTGGGATTTGCGGACCTGAGCCTCCACTGAAGGAGAGGAGGGAGGCCAAGGGTCGTCCACGGGTGGACGGCCAGGGTCCAGATGGGGAAAATCCTCCAGAGAAAGAATATTAAATCTATTTTCTATGGAGAGAGGCGCGGGCCTGTCTGGTCGATCGATGATGGTTGCTAGCTGGTCGAACCAAGGTCCAGGGCACGCACTGAAGATGACAGGAACCAACCGAGGCTTTGGGTTTAGCCCTGAGACGAAGCCAGTGATTATTGCTGTGGCCATGGACAGGGGTGGACAGGCTGGAGCAGGGGTAGAGGTGGATGGAGATGTGCTGAGCTCACCCAAGTAAGTAGCCCTCTCTGCCAGCTGTGAGTCAGTAGCCGGAGCCGATATTTTCCCGAGAATGATGGTGTCGAGGTGGTCTTCAGCCTCCCAAATCTTTTAAAGGTTGGAGAGTCTCGTTTCCAACACAGAGACCTTACTGAGGAGAGATAAACAGCGGGTACATGTCGAAGAAGGAGCCATGGCGTTCCAGGTGCTGAGATGGATAGCCAGCCAGCTAGCCAAAAACAGCTAAAATAGCTAAAAGTAGTTAGCTGAAAGTTAGCTAAAAACAGCTAAAATGCTAAAAACAGGCTAGCAGGTAGCCTAGCCTGGTAAAAAACAGCCCAGCCAGGGATCGGACCTACTTGCGCGTCCAAACGGACTTTTAGGCGAGGCCAATACCGAGCTAACAGCAAACAAAGTAGTATCAACAAACAGAGATAAAAAATTAAAAATGAAATCAATAAAAACAAACAAAAGCAAAGAAAATAGTACTCTGACGCGACAAAGCCTGCACAGCTGTCAATCTCACAGCTCACAGCTGACACAGCTGCGGTACATGGCCTAATGTTAATGAAGAATTGATTATCTTAAGAATAGAGCTACAAATAAATGGGAAGCCTTCTTTAAATAAACTGGTAGGAATAGGGTCGAAAAGAGAAGTTGAAGGCTTGGATGAGGAAATTATTTTATCTAACTCTAAAAGGTCAATTGGAGTAAACTCATTCAAACAGATGTCAGTTGAAGGAGTTGTTGTAGTAACTGTATTTAAGTTAACGGTGGGAAGAATCTGACTGATTTTATCTCTGATAGATGAAATTTTATGATTGAAGAAGTTCATAAAGTCCTGACTAGTAAGCTCTAAGGGAATGCTAGGATTGACAGAGTCCTGACTCTTTGTCAGCCTGGCTACAGTACTGAAAAGAAACCTGGGATTATTCTTGTTCTCTTCTATTAATGCAGAATAATAATTTGTTCCAACTTTCCTAAGAGAATTTTTATAAATTGGAAGATGATTTCTCCAAGCTAAATAGATTTCATCTAAATTAGTAGAGCGCCATTTTCTTTCTAATTGATGAGTCTTCTGTTTTAAGCTACGAGTTTCTGTGTTGAACCAAGGAGTTAGAAATCTCTGATTAGACTTTTTCTTTTTTAAGGGGGCCACCAAGTCTAGAGTCTGATGCAGAGAAGCTGAAATGCTATCCACCATGTTATGGGCTGTACGGTGGCGCAGTGGTTAGCACTGCGGCAGCACAGTTTACCCTTGGCCGGGGGATTGTGGGGATCGTGGGATCGTGGGTTCGATCCCAGCCCCCGACCAACAGTGATCTGTGTGGAGTTTGCATGTTCTCCCCGTGTTGCGTGGGTTTACTCCGGGATTTCTCCGGTTTCCTCCCACATGCCAAAAACATGCATGTTAGGTTAATTGGCTGTTCTGAATTGTCCCTAGATATCTGTTTCCTATAGGCCCTTAGAATAGAGGGTTAGTATTAATGAAAGCGCTTTGAGTGGTCTTTGTGACTAGAAAAGCGCTATATAAGTGCAGGTTAGTTAGTTAGTTAGTAGTTAGTTATCAATTACAGAAGGAGCAAGCTGTCTATAGCTTATTTCTGTTGTGTTGACACATGGCATAGAGGAAACAAGCTACATAAATATGGTAACAGCATCATCTGAGAGGCATCTACTGTAGTAATATTTTTCTTTAGGAGCCAAATAGTCAGAAAGAGTAAAATCAAAGATTGATTTGATTGATTGATTTATTGTGTTATTTGAACATCACAACAAAAAAAATTAAAAACAAGGAATCAAAACCAAAAAAATAAACACAACAAAAAAAGAAAGAAAGCAGTGGGGAGAAGCCAACGCCTATATAGTCCCACCCCTCTCCATACCCAATAAATTATAATATATTCTAGTCATTATCCATCCCATAATTACAGTCATTATACAATACCATGATATATAATGCATCTTATAATTAAATTATGCAATAGAAATAATACAACAATAATAACTGTAATAATAAGTAAATAGTTCTGGTATGTTAAATATAATTATATTTTGTGGTTGTTTTCGAGCGCGCGCCTGTGTGTGTGTGTATGTGTGTGTGTGTCATACTACAGCAAAATGAAATCTTACCACATAAAGTGCACCGCTCATTTTTCAGATATAAACAATTACCCTGACCTCCATCCATCTTCTTCTGCTTAATCCTTTTTGGGTCGTGGGGGGGCTGGAGCCTATCCCAGCATCTTTGGGCGAGAAGCAGGGTCCACCCTGGACAGATCGCCAGTCCATCTCAGGGCCAACACAGAGAGACAGACAACCATTCACTCTCACAGTCAGACCTAAGGAGAATTTAGGATCCCCAGTTTTGATGCCAATTAACCTAACTTGCATGTTTTTGGCATGTGGGAGGAAACCGGAGAAATCCCGGAGTAAACCCCTGACCTTCAGTGCAAAAATTTAAGCCGCTATAGTGGCACCAGGCAGTGGAACAGAAATAAAACACCTTTCCAACTGTAATACTTGTTTGAAAATAATGCATAAACTTGGATGAAAAAAATGAGAAAAATATCCAAACATGAGTGCATTGCACAGTGCAAATAAATGGTGATAGAAAAACAAATACCCTGAAATGTTCATTGCAAACAAACATTGATCTAAAAGTGCCTTAACATGAGGTATTGGGCAAAAGAAATGTGCACTTCTGCTGCAAACAGAAGCACACAAATAAAACCTCAAAATAAAGTTGTTTGCAAAATAAAGTTGTTTGTAAGTATTTTCTAGTCAAGGAAATCATTGACTTTAGGTGCATCTTTCCTGAAACACAAAGTTAAACAAAAAGATTTATAAGCCTATCAAAAATGTGGTCCCTGACTGCCATCAGTAGCCGTATTCTCATTTGTGTTGTCTGCACTCCCCATTTCCAGCTTCCATTTTATCTTTTAGTTTGGTTGTACACTTCTTTGCATGCACAGTCATGCTTTTGATTCTTTGATAAGAACACAAGCCTAGTCACTGCGGCAGGTTTCAGTGCTGATCTTTGGCAGGTTACGATATTGCCTCCTGTGCTAAACAACGATTCAGATGCTGCAGTTGTAGCCTGCATACAGAGATATTTTTTGGCTAAGGGGCCGATGTGTGGAACGTTTACTTCATGCACTTTCCACCATGTGAGTGGATTGCCCTCTTCATCTGCAGCTGGACACAGGTAGCTGTTGAGATCACTTTCAATCATCTCTCTTTTAGACAGGTCTGTCTTCTCAGCTGCTGTTGCCCTCTTAAAAAAGCTGCCAAGAGGTTTTTTGGTCTCTTTGGCTCTGTTGGTCCTGAAGCTTGTGGTTGCAGTTCATCAGCTGCAGAAGGAGATGTGCCACTCTGGCCTGGCAGGAACAACAGTTCCATCTCTTGAACTGCTCTGGCTGTGACTATGTTGGTCTCTGCTGGGCTCTTGTATTTGGTATGGAAGTGTGGATCAAGCATAGTAGCCATGTTAATCATTTCTCCAACCATTGGGTCCTCTGTGTACTTTTTTGCTCAAATACTCCAGTACTGTGTTATGACTCGTGGCTCATCAGCGGCGCCAGCCGCGCGCACACCTGCTCCTCGTCAGCGGCGAGGTATTTAATCCACTCTGCCCTGGGCTTCGGCCTGAAGCCGTCTCTCTACTTCGGCCCCTTTGCTACTATGGATCTCAAACCTACTAGCGAAGATATCCTGGGTAAGCTCCCCTTACCTCTCTCCTCTAGCCTTCCCCTGTGCACAGGTGGACATCCCCGGCGGCAGACTTCATCACCTCGCCGTTGGCTCTACGCTGCTGCCACAGGTACCGCAGGTCGCTGTCTCCCGGGCTCCACCCTTGTCGACGCCAGCCACCTGTCACAACCAAGTAAGCCAGCTATCATCATCATTTCCCTGTATTGGTGTGGTGCCCGTTACCCTTCTCCCTCTGCTCTCTCCCACAGGGTTGTCCGGCTGTACGGCCTCCTGCCCCCGTGCCTGACGCAGACGCCACCACCAATACATTCTTATTCCACAGACACGCAGCCATACACTTCCCTGTTGCTAATAAAGCTGTTAAATCTATCCTGAGCCTGCGTGTGTGTCTCCTGGGCCATGCGTTATGTCAGTACGGCTTCAGCAGAGCGGCTCGGCAGACAGCAGGCTCGGCAGACAGCGGGCTCGCACGCCGTCCTTCCACCCTCGAGGCTCGGGTGGATTCAATAGCCTATCAGCAACAGGTGATATTAAATCAATTAATTAACATCACTAACCGATTAGACCGCTTGGACCCCCAGCAGCCGTTCCCCTCGGCTCGTCCGGGTGGCGTGGCTCCTGCGGCTCCGGTGGCCGTCCAGCCCGCTCTGGGTGCGCCAACACGGCTCACACCAATCCCCACTCCTGCTCGCTTCAGCGGTAAGCTGGGTGGAGCTCGGGGTTTTATTATGCAGTGTGAGTCCATGTTTCTTCGCGTTCCCGGAGATTTTCCCTCAGACCATAGCAGAATTGGCTATATAGGGAATCTCCTTGAGGGTGGCGCGCTTACCTGGGCTTACGCCATTATGGTGAAGCCCAGCTATGCTACCCTCACCTATGGCCAGTTCGTGCGACAATTTCTGGAAGTGTTCGATCATTCGCGTTTGGACAGTGTCCAGGTCGACCGTCTTCTCGGACTCCAACAGGGGAGCCGATCGGCGGCCGAATACGCGATCGATTTCCGGGTTACCGCGGAGGAAGTTGGCTGGGAAGAGCGTGCGCTCTGCGGCATCTTCCTCCGCAGTCTAAACTCCAGTCTGAGGGATGAGCTGGCTGGACGGGATACCCCGGAGACGCTGGCGGAGCTGATTTCTCTCACCATCAGCTTGGATAACAGGCTGCGCGAGCGCGCCTCCGAGCGGAAGCAGTCTTCTCGCTCGTGGGGTGCCTCTGCATGTCTGCCCCAAGCTCGCCACCTGGCGTTACCGCCGCTGGAGGTCTCCGAGGAGTCGGAACCAATGGTGACGGGCCGGACAAAGCTCCCCCTGGCGGAGAAACAGCGCCGTCGTGACCTGGGCCTCTGCATGTATTGCGGAGGTAGCCAGCACACGGTGGAGAATTGTCCGGAAAAGCCAAACGAGGTGGTCCGCGAGTCACTGTAGGGGGCCTCGCGGACGCTAATCGGTTAAATCCCCTCACACATTTGACGCTGCCCATCCGCTTCTGTCACAACCTCACTGGGCATCTCACACATGCACTGGTGGATTCAGGCGCGGAGGGTAGCTTTATTTCACAAAGCCTGGCAACCCGACTGGGCATCCACTGTCACCCCCTCGATACTCCTCTCGCCCTGGTTAATCTCTCCTGAGTTTCCCTGGGAAAGGTAACTCACCAAACATCCCCTGTCCCGGTGATCATCTCTGGAAACCATCGGGAGGATATCTCCTTTTACATCCTGCCCACCTCAGTAACACCTGTCATCCTCGGTTATCCCTGGCTCCGCCTCCACAACCCCGCCTTGGACTGGAAGACTGGGAAGGTTTCAGCGTGGAGCACTTTCTGCATGGGTACCTGCCTCCAATCCGCGGCCTGCGCCCCGTCCTCACCTCCCACAGCTCAGGACACCGCGCCCCCGGATCTCACCCTAGTGCCCTCAGAGTTCCACGACCTGGGTGCCGTTTTCAGTAAATCCAAGGCGATGTCTCTACCTCCTCACCGGCCCTACAACTGCGCCATTAACATCCGCCAGGGGGCGCCCTTACCCTCAGGACGCCTCTACAGTCTGTCAGCGCCGGAGAAGGAGGCAATGAACAGCTACTTGAAGGAGTCGCTCAGTGCTGGGATCATCCGACCGTCCTCCTCTCCAGTAGGTGCAGGGTTCTTCTTCGTTGGAAAGAAGGACGGATCTCTTCGTCCTTGTATCGACTATCGGGCTCTCAATGATATCACGGAGAAGGACCGGTGCACCCTGCCCCTTATGGACACTGCCGTCCACTCCCTCCAGGGGGCGACCTGGTTTACTAAGCTGGATCTCCGCAGCGCTTACCACCTCGTCCGGATCCGGGAGGGAGATGAGTGGAAAACCGCCTTCCGAACCCCAAACGGGCATTTTGAATATCTCGTGATGCCGTTTGGGTTGACCAACGCTCCAGCCGTCTTTCAGCGCCTCATCAATGACGTCCTCCGGGACTTCATCGGCCTGTTCGTATTCGTCTACCTGGACGACATTCTCATCTTCTCCAGGTCCAGGGATGAACACCGGGTCCACGTGAGGCGGGTCCTGCAGAGACTGCTGGAGAACCGTCTGTACGTCAAGGCGGAAAAATGTGAATTCTACGCCAAAACAACTTCCTTCCTGGGGTTCGTCATCTCCCATGACCAGGTGCTTCCAGACCCAGCGAAGATCAAAGCAGTGGTGGATTGGCTCACACCAACCTCTCGAAAGCTAGTTCAGCAGTTCATCGGGTTCGCCAATTTCTACCGCCGCTTTGTCCCGAACTTTGGAGCCATCGTCGGACCCCTGACCCGCCTCACCTCTCCTAAGACCCCGTTCCGGTGGACTGAAGAGGCCGCTTCGGCCTTCCAGGCGCTGAAGACGGAGTTCTCCTCCTCCCGGGTCCTCAGCCAGGTCGATCCCGCGCTGCAGTGCATTGTGGAGGTGGACGCTTCGGACACGGGGGTGGGGGCGGTGTTGTCCCAGCGGTCCCCAGCCAATGGAGTCAAGCGACCCTGCGCCTTCTTCTCTCGGCGCCTGTCCACGGCGGAACGAAATTACGACGTGGGGGACAGAGGGCTTCTTGCCATCAAGCTTGCCCTTCAAGAATGGCGTCACTGGCTGGAGGGGGCAGCCTTGCCTTTTGTGGTCCTCACCGACCACAAGAACCTGGAGTATCTGAGATCTGCCAAGCGTCTGAACGCCCGCCAGGCGCGTTGGTCCCTGTTCTTTGCAAGGTTTAAGTTCAGCATCACATATAGGCCTGGCTCCAAGAACGGCCTACCCGACGCCCTCTCCAGGCGATTTGCCCCGGAGGCCGCAGATGACGTTGCTCATACCATCTTGCCCAGGTCGTGCGTCGTGGGGGCTGTTACATGGGACATAGAAGACAAGATCCGGAGGGCGCAGGAATCGGAACCGGACCCTGGCGGCGGACCGGAGGGGAGGCTCTTCGTGCCATCTGCCGTCTGGGGGGACGTTATACACTGGCTCCATACCTCCAAGCTCACCTGCCACCCTGGAGCTTCGCGGATGATCGACCTTCTCCAGCGATCCTTTTGGTGGCCAGGTCTGTGGAAGGATGCCGCCCGTTACGCCTGGGCCTGCCCCGTCTGTGCTGCCAATAAGTCAGGTAACGCCCCCCCTGCGGGTCTGCTCCAGCCCCTGCCCGTCCCTGGTAGGCCCTGGTCGCACATCGCTCTGGACTTCGTCACCGGGCTCCCTGTCTCCAACAACTTTGACACAGTTCTGACCATCGTTGACCGTTTTTCCAAGGCCGCCCACTTCGTGCCCCTATGTGGACTTTCCTCAGCCTTGGAGACGGCGGACCTCCTCATCCAGCACGTGGTCAGACTGCATGGAATCCCGGTCGACGTGGTCTCCGACCGCGGCCCCCAGTTTTCTTCGGACGTCTGGAGGTCATTTTGCAACACCCTGGGAGCCAAGGTAAGCCTCTCCTCTGGCCATCACCCCCAGTCTAACGGGCAGTGTGAGCGGACAAACCAGGAGCTGGAGGCTACGCTCCGCTGCGTAACTTCATCTAAACCCACGTCCTGGAGTTCTCACCTCGCCTGGGTGGAGTACGCCCACAACACCTCTCGCTCTACGGCCATCGGGATGTCGCCCTTTAAAGCATCCTTGGGCTATGATCCACCCCTGTTCCCCGCGCAGGAGGGTGAGTTGGCTGTTCTCTCTGTCCAGGCACATCTGAGGCGGTGCCGTTCCCTTTGGTCCACGGCGCGTAATGCGCTTTTAAGCACGGCGGAGCGCAATAAGTCTACGGCGGACCGACATAGGAGACCTGCACCTGCCTACCAGGTGGGACAGCAAGTTTGGGTATCCACACAGGACGTAAACCTAAAGGGTGAGAGGAGAAAGCTGGCTCAACGGTTCATCGGCCCTTATCCCATAACTGGGATCATCAACCCGGTGGCTGTGCGTGTGGCTATTCCCTCCTCCCTCCGCATCCATCCCACCTTCCACATCTCCAAAATCAAACTGGTGGTCTCTGACCCCCTCTGCCCTCCACCTGCGGCGCACCCCACTCCCCGGATGATTGGTGGCCATCCGGCCTGGACCGTCGCTGACATCTTGGACGCCCAACGCCGGGGTCGCGGATTGCAGTACCTGGTGGATTGGAGGGCTACGGACCCGAGTGGAGACAGTGGGTGCCTTCCTCGCTGGTGTTGGACCGGTCACTCATTTCTGAGTTTCATTGAGCGCACCCGGAAAAACCATCGCCAGGAGGCGCTGCTAGAGGGGGGAGTACTGTTATGACTCGCCGCTCATCAGCGGCGCCAGCTGCGCGCACACCTGCTCCTCATCAGCAGCGAGGTATTTAATCCACTCTGCCCTGGGCTTCGGCCTGAAGCCGTCTCTCTACTTCGGCCCCTTTGCTACTACGGATCTCAAACCTACTAGCGAAGATATCCTGGGTAAGCTCCCCTTACCTCTCTCCTCTAGCTTTCCCCTGTGCACAGGTGGACATCCCCGGTGGCGGACTTCATCACCTCGCCGTTGGCTCTACGCTGCTGCCACAGGTACCTCAGGTCGCTGTCTCCCGGGCTCCACCCTTGTCGACGCCAGCCACCTGTCACAACCAAGTAAGCCAGCTATCATCATCATTTCCCTGTATTGGTGTGGTGCCCATTACCCTTCTCCCTCTGCTCTCTCCCACAGGGTTGTCCGGCTGTACGGCCTCCTGCCCCCGTGCCTGACGCAGACGCCACCACCAATACATTCTTATTCCACAGACACGCAGCCATACACTTCCCTGTTGCTAATAAAGCTGTTAAATCTATCCTGAGCCTGCGTGTGTGTGTGTCTCCTGGGCCGTGCGTTATGTCATACTGTAGCTTTGATGTTTTTGTGAGCTCTGTGTCGTCCTCCTTCACATGCAGAAGGTCACTGCTGAACAGCTCCAGCACTGGCTTTAAAGTGCCGATGACACGTTTTTCACATTTTTTTAGCATGTTGTGTAAACCTATAAGTCATTGTCTATGATCAATATAATATTTACAACAGCGCCTGCATAAACTAGTTTTCATCACAAAACTGCAGCCGCTGACTAGACTGTGGTGCCGCCCACTGAATTAAGGGCAGCACCCCAATGACGTAATCAACAGAACAGACTCTGGTGTTGTTAACTGGAATGACAGCAGCTTTGTAGCTCACAGTTTCTCTGGTTTCTTGTTTTAATTTTACAGCTGTGCCTTTGCGTCGTGTCGCAGGCTTAGATAAACAGCAAGCAATGAAAGACCACATCACATGCTTCAGCTCCAACTGTCATAAGCCTCCTCGTGCGCTTCTCATGCACTTTTAGACAGGAGGAGCGCATGAGGAAGGAATGGATTGATGGATTTATGTGCAGCTTTGACCTACTTTCTGTGATTCCATGCTGACATCTCACTGGTCCGGCCACATCCCCTCTCTCATTATCACCAACTGATTCAAACTCCTGCTGATCATGTTTCCCAGTCCTTGCCCAGGTGCTTCTCATCACACCATCACCAGCAGTGTGTGTACATATTAGCGGCCGTTTGCCAGTAATGGACTGCTGGTCAATAGTATTGTCATCTGTGCTGTTAGTCTGCCAGTATTTTCAGCACTCTCATGACGTTAGTCACTCCATGTTTGCCGTGGTTCTTGTGCGTCCTTGAAGCGATGTTGACTCTGGGGTGTACCTGTGGCTAACATGTCTCCTCTCATTTGTTCTCTGGGTGATGTTGGCCCCCGAACACCATCAGTAAGTGTGTTTGTGTTTTTTATACGTCTTCACGTTTTTGGGAATTGTCTGTCGTTCTATATTAAATGTGCTGTGGTGAACCCTGCACGTAAATCCTCTTATTTCATCCTTCCTCTCCTGCCTTGCGTAAGAGCGCACGGAGAGGGAGGATTTGCGCGTAAATAACGAGGATTTACTTGAGGATTTACACGCAGGATTCACCATAGCACATGTATTGAACATAAAGACTGATCCCAAAAGGTGAAGACTTTCAAAAATACACAGAAACACAGACAGTAGGCGTTTGGGGCCGACATCGCCCAGCGAACATGGAAAGGAGACATGTTAACCACGGTTGTGCCCCAGAGCCGACATCGTTACAAGGGGCGTAACAGAACCACGGCTGAGTGGAGTGGCTAACATGTCGTGATAGTGTTGGCAATATTGGCTGGCTGACAACACGGCAGATGATGCACACAGAACATAAACAGCTGACTGTCACTGAGTCTGACTTGCTAGGCACACTGCCCGCTTGGCACGGCTCAAACCTATACGGTTTGATGCCCCCAGATTCTTCATTGTCATCCCATTCTTTGAAACTATAATCGTCTGAAGACTGGACAACACAAACCAATTCCAGACTACATGTGCTGGAACCATCATCGATGTTTTCAACTGCTTCCATCCTGTGTGGACAATGAGCAGCCAAGTGCTGTGTTCCATCGATGATGTTACAACATGGCTGGGGGGTTTTCTAGCCACTGACGCAGTGGGTGACGTGGCGCTCATGAAAACGTTGGATGTGTGAAAAAAAGCCTGTTTGACTCAGAACTGCACAGACCAACCTATTTCGCCATATTGTATTATGTGTTGAAAAATTAGAGGAAGTCAAGAACGTGTCATCAGCCCTTTAAGCATGAGACTGTTACATAATCTTCAGCAGACAACGCATCAGCAAATTCACGTAGGGGACCAAGGGCCTTGCTGACAGAGTCAAGAACCCGTTTTAAAGTAGGAAGTTGTCACGGGCAGCGGGACCGCGCCCCGCCGTCACCTCATCACTGCGCCTGAGGCAGAAGACACGCCCGCGCCCAGCAACCAGCTCCCTCCGCGCAGTCTCCGCTGGGTATACTGCCCGTGTTCAGACTCGCTTCTATATTTCTATGATCGTTAACACGCCGTCAACCATCTTCTCCTCCTTCTCCCCAGGTTGCTGCCATCGTGTAGGTGTGTCGCCGGGTCTGCGCGTGCTCTCCTGCCCCACCTCACTGTCCTTCAGCACCATCATCCCTGATCAGACACTACCGGTTCGTCTATTTTCTCGCTGGGTCCTGCCGGTCGTCCCTGGATTTCCCAAGTAAGTGGCAGCTTGGCTCGCCCATTCCCCCTGACTCTGCTCCTCGGCTCAAGGCTCTCGTCTTCTCTCCACAGGTCCGATTCCTCTCCCCAATTCCAATTCCACAGGTCCAGTTCCACTGTTTCCATAGCTGTTTCCTGTTGTTTTGCCTTTTAATAAAAGCTGTCAAACGTGTCCCTCAGTGTGCTTCTATCCTGTGCTTGGTATCGTGCGCGTGAGCTGTCTAGAATTTAATACGCCGTGACAGAAATACACTTTCAAAACGTGAGCTATACTACCCTAATAATAACAGGTTCATTTTCATATCTAGACTTCCACCAGTGCATCATTATTTTCCATCTGAACTTCATCTATCAGCATCTGGCTGCTGCTGGTCATTTTGAATGAATGAATGAATGAATCTTTATTTCGGATAGATAAAAGTACAGATTAAAAGAAACAGATTAATATAACAAAGGGGGGAAAAATCCAACAAGGTCAAATTAGACAATAACTCCTCTGATTATACAGTTCAACATAAGTTATGTGAAATGGTTGATGGCTGAAGCCACAGCTTCTATTGCCCACCATATTCCATCCAAGAATTCAAAAGAAAAACAAAACAAGAGCGATTACAATTCAGAACAAAGCTAAGACAAAACGTGACCAAAAACGAAGCAACAGCACAACACAGACTGGATATGACAATCCTTATGTGATTTTCAAATCAAATCAAATCAAACTTTATTGTCATATTGCTGTACATACAACTGTAGTGCAGGCAAGATGAAATTGCGTTTCTCTTGGCATCCATATAAATAGAAGCAGCAGGATTTAAGACACACTCCCACATAGCTTCACCCCCCCACCCCCCATCCATTCACACATCCCTGAGACATACTTGGAAAAAAAAACTAACTATAATATACAAATAATATACAAAATGTCCGTAGGTGCAGTAGTGTGTATGAGAGATTCCGGGTCAACTGTTCAGCATCCTGACAGCTTGTGGAAGGAAGCTGTTGATCAGTCTGGTGGTTCTGCCTCTGATGATCCAGAATCGTTTACCAGATGGAAGAAGTTCAAAGTGTTTATGCAGAGGGTGAGAACGGTCCTTGACAATGTTCAGTGCCCTCCTCCTACAACGGTTCTGAAAAAGTTCTTGGACAGAGGGGAGGGAGACTCCAATTACCCTCTCAGCCCCCTTGACTATCCTCTGCAGGGCTTTTTTTTTAGATTTTAGTATACTTTATTGATCCCCAGAGGGGAAATTGAGGGTCATCCACCACCTGGATGGATGAAGCAGCCACGATATAGCGCTATCCCTTAACCATTCACACACACATTCACACCTAGGGCCACTTTAGAGTCTCCAATTAACCTAACCTGCACGTTTTTGGCATGTGGGAGGAAACCAGAGAAATCCCGGGGTAAACCCACGCATACACAGGGAGAACATGCAAACTCCACACCGATCACTGTTGGTCAGGGGCTGGGATCGAACCCACGATCCCCAGGCCAAGGGTAAACTGTGCTGCCGCAGTGCTAACCACTGCGCCACGTGCATACTGCACCGTGTCTGACATACTGCAGCTGGAGTACCATGTAGCAATGCAGTACGTCAGAACACTCTCCACCACACCTCTGTAGAAGGTCCTGAGGATGCAGATGGGGAGAGAGGCCTGTTTGAGTTTCCTCAAGAAGTGCAGTCTCTGCTGGGCCCGCTTCCTGATCCCCAAGGAATTCTTGCTCCAGGTCAGGTCCTGCGAGATTTTACATGTCATCTTGTATATACACTACCGTTCAAAAGTTTTGGGTCACCCAGACAATTATTTTGTGTTTTCCATGAAAAGTCACACTTATTTACCACCATGAGTTGTAAAATGAATAGAAAATATAGTCAAGACATTGACAAGGTTAGAAATAATGATTTGTATTTGAAATAATAATTTTTTCCAGATACTCAACCTGCTCAAACGAAAGTCAGTTTTATAGCTTCTCTAACCAGCTAAACTGTTTTCAGCTGTGCTAACGTGATTTCACAAGGGTTTTCTAATCATCCATTAGCCTTCTGAAGCATTGAGCAAACACATTGCACCATTAGAACACTGGAGTGATAGTTGCTGGAAATGGGCCTCTATACACCTATGTAGATATTACACCAAAAACCAGACATTTGCAGCTAGAATAGTCATTTACCACATTAGCAATGTATATTAGATATTAGAGTGTATTTCTGATTAGATTAAAGTTATCTTCATTGAGAAAAACAGTGCTTTTCTTTCAAAAATAAGGAAATTTCTAAGTGACCCCAAACTTTTGAACGGTAGTGTATGTTGGAGTGGAAAGGCTCTGAGGAACAACACAGACTGGATATGACAATCCTTATGTGATTTTATATGTCATCTTGTATATATGTCTGGAGTATTTCTTCCTTTAGTTTTTGTTTAAATTGTCCAAGCGTTGTACATGATTTTAATTTGGGTCCAAAATCGTTCCATAATCTGACTCCTTGCACTGAAACACAGTGTTGCTTGGTGGTTGTTCTCACTGAAGGTTTTTGAAATATACATGTTCCTCTAAAATGATATTGTTTCTCCCTTATTTGGAACAACTTTTGGATATTTGCGGGCAGTGATAGATTCTTCACTTTAAACATTATTACTACAGTTTTAAAGTCAACCAGATCTTTCAACTTGAGAGCTTTTAATTTAAGAAAAAGTGGGTTTGTTGGTTCCCTGTAAGCAGCTTTGTTTATTATTCTAATAGCTCTCTTCTGAAGCATAAAGACTGGATATATGTTTGTTTTATATGTATTTCCCCATACTTCAGTACAATATGTCATGTATGGGAGTATTAATGAATGATACAAAGTATATAGTGTGGGTTGATTCAGCAAATATTTCACTCTGTGTAGTATTGCGATTGATTTGGATATTTTACCTTTAATATAATTAATATGTGACTTCCAACACAGTTTATCAATTAGTACTCCAAGAAATTTAGTTTTGGATACCCTTTCAATCTCTACACCATTTACACTGAGTTTAGATACTGAGTTGTTGTGATGGTTGTTAAAAACTATAAATTTTGTCTTACTTAAATTGAGCGTTAATTTGTTTGAATCAAACCACAGTTTGAGCTTTCCTAATTCCTTTCCGAGTGTATCCAAAAGTTGTTCCAAATTGCTTCCACTGCATAATAAATTAGTGTCGTCGACAAACAATATTAAATCCATTTTTTCTGAAACTTTACATCCATCCATCCATCCATCCATCTTCTTCCGCTTAATCCTTTTCGGGTCGCAGGAGGGCTGGAGCCTATTTCAGCATCTTTGGGCAAGAGGCAGGGTACACCCTGGACAGATCGCCAGTCCATCACAGGGCCAACACAGAGAGACAGACAACCATTCACTCTCACAGTCATACCTAAGGACAACATATATCATTTATATACATGTTGAATAACAATGGCCCCAAAACTGAACCCTGTGGGACTCCACAAGTAACCTTCAGTAACTGTGAGTTTTTGTTACCAACACATACATACTGATATCTATTCTTTAAGTAACTACATAACCAGAACAGTGCTACCCCCTAATACCACAATTTTGTAGTTTCTTTAATAATAAATTATGATCCACTGTATCAAATGCTTTTTTAAGATCCAGGAATACCCCGACTGAATACTCTTTATTTTCAATGGCAGTTGATATTTTTTCTATAAATTCCATTAGAGCAAATGCAGTTGTCCTCTTGTGTCTGAACCCATATTGCTGCTCACACAATAAATTATTCTTCAGTATGAAGTCGTCAGTTTTCTCATAGAATATTTTTTCAAGTATCTCGGAAAATTGCGGCAATAGTGAAATTGGTCTATAGTTTGAGAATTCCCCTCTGTCACCTGTCTTGTATATCGAAATTACTTTAGCTATTTTCATTGCATTGGGAAATATACCTGATTGGAGAGACAGGTTACAGATATACGTCAGTGGTTTCACTAAGCATTCAATAACAGTTTTGACTAAGAGCATGTCAATACCATCACAGTCCGTAGATGTTTTACTTTTAAATGATTTAACAATTTCAATGACCTCTCTCTCGTCTGTGTTCTTTATGAAAATGGAGTCTTTTATAGCAGTGTTTTTGCTTATTGCACTGTAGGTGCCGTAATGGGTATTTCTCTAGCCAAATTAAGACCAATGTTAACAAAAAAGTAATTAAATTCATCTGCAGGTGAAACTGCATTCACACTGAGTCGTTTTATTTTTTGAAAAATTGGTTGGGTAGCTTGTATTTCTGTTTTTATTTCCAAGAATATTGTTAAGTATTGTCCATGTATTTTTAATATTGTCTCTGTTTTTCTCCAGTTCTTTACTGTAATAGTCTCTTTTACTACATCTTATTATATATGTCAACTTATTTTTGTATGTTTTATACCGCTGTTCTGCTTCTTTTGTCCTTTTCTTTAGGAAAGCTTTATATAATACATTTTTAATTTTCTTTACTAACCTGTATGTCTTGCCATGACGGTACTCGGTGTCTTGTGGTCCTGTCAGCAGCCAAGACCTGTGTGATACTTTCTCTTGTTCCAACAGCCGCTGGATCATTTTGAGCCTTGACCCCCATCTTGTCAGTGATTCTGTTAGTTTGCGGTGGGGAATGCCCAACTTTTTGGGGGCATCCTCAAGTGTCCGCTGCCTCTTCCAGCTGTGAGAAAAAACCTCCCAATCTTTCTGCACACTCCAACTGCTCTGTCGATTCTGGGGTCTTTCAAACTTCTCTTTGTGGACGAGGGAGAGAGAAGTTAGGAATGTGCCTCTAAAAAATAGAATATAATTCTTAGTTTAAACAGCCATGTGAAAATCAACAAAATAAAACAAAAATGGCTTGAAATAGCTATATATGATGAATAAATATATGAAAGATTGAGATTTAATTGAACTGTTGAAAAATACTTTCACATTATTCTAGTACTGCATCTATAGAGCATAGATTTTATTTCCACGTCTAAGTAACACTCATTTCAAAATTATAAAGATTTTAAATACTTGATATAGTGCACCTGATTCAAACAAATGCTTCTATAACATGAACATGGAAAAAAGGATTCTGCAATCATAACTCAAATTTACCTCAATCTTATATTTTCTAGTAGCCTACATCTCAGTAAATATAAATATTGTAAAAATATAAAATTGCAATATAAAAAGAAACTTTAATTGATAGTCAATATATGCACAGTGAAACATTTCAAGCCTTTTTCATGCAATTTTGTTGATTTTTTTAAAAAATTAATACTTATGTATTCTAATGAACTGGGATGCACTAGCAGTATATGAGTACCTTTATATAGAAGTAGTAAACTTACTGATGGCAATATGAAGACGATGGCCAAAACATGACAGTCTCGTCCATTCATTCAGTTTTATAGCTTTCACAACGTTTTCCCCACTCTCAGTCGTTACACATACCTGCTTCCTTTCATCGAGGCGCCAAGACTGGAGGAAATCTTTGAATCCCTTTGCTATATTTTCTCCTGTATGGTCCTCAGGGAAGTAACTCGTTTCAAGACAGGCTTTTCACAGCTTCCATTCATTGTTAATGTAGTGTACAGTCAGACTTAAATAGGGCTCTGTAGTTCTACTTGACCATAAGTCCGTGGTGGATGAGTGGTATTCAGCAGAAGATGGTGTGACTGCTAGCTCGTCACGGTGTTTTTCGTACATGTCTGGAAGTGAGTTCTTGGAAAAATACTTTCTTGTAGACGAGCAGTATTTTGAGTCCAGCACATGTATTAGGTGCCTGAAGCCCTCCCTGAAGCCCACAGTCTGAATCAACATCGTATCTTTAGCGACACACAAACTGACTGGTTCAGTAATGTCTTTCCAGCGTTTGCTTGTTTTTTGTAAGGCATGTAATGGGATAAAGCCTGAGAAATGCCATGCTGAACCAGTTTAAAGGGTTTACTTGCGTTAGAAGTCACCCTTGCTGAGATCTCCTCAGGTTTTTTGACTCTCTATATATTGAATCGCATGTTTATTCGTCAGATGGCTGAATAAGTTTGACATATTCCCACCTTTGGTTGTCACAGGCTGATAGCAAATCTTGTATATGACTGTCGTTTGACTCACATTTTCAATTTTGAAACCGAAATATTTCCACACAACTGAAGAGGATCCTTGTTTCGGTATTAACTCCACTGGAGAAGGTGAGCTGCCACTGTCTTTGGTTGGCATATTTTTATATTGTGTGGTGATGTACTTGCGTCAGATATGTAACTTAAGTCGGCAACGTACACGTGTGATGTCATCACACAAATATCACGATATTCATTTTGACACCAGTATTAGAATTTATACTGGTATTATCGTGAACGATATGATATGGCACACCCCTAGTGAGTTCTAACTAATTAAGTGATAAATTCTGTATACATTCTTAGTGTAAAACACGTCACATTTATAACTATGCTACATATGTAAAAAAAAAAATGAATTCAATGGCAAAAAGGATAGGAAATAAAAGGGAATACGGATCTGAGAGCTCTTTTTGAGAGCTCTTAGGCATAAAATTTTGAGTAAGTTTCTGTAATTAATTCTATCTTTGTTTCAATTACGGTACTTCAACAATGCATTCAATCTCCGATACCACAAGTCCTGAATATGGTAATCGATGGGCCAACTCGGCAGTTGGCCGAGTTCAGTGTAAATCATGCCCTGACTCGGTCTACCTGGTGGCAGGCCGAGTTGGCAATTGGCCGAATTGGGCGGATACCATTAGAAAAAAAGGTTATGGCTTTCGCTGTTAACTGCCTTATTCTCTTGGCGTTGCTTGGTTCCCAAGAGGCTTGAACAGAAGAGAATGGTCAAACCCCAGGAGGGTTCACAGGCGTGGAAGGAATGACCCTGGGAAGCTGGCTTTGGTCCAAACTGGGCTGGAGATGAGCCTTGGCAGCAATGGTTCTCCCTACCGTCCTGTGCCCCAGGGTCTCGGCTGGGAAATCCTTGGTGAGGTGGGGCCTGGTTCAGGCCCAAAGCTTGCGTCTGCTGGAGGTGGCTGTGGAACAATGGATTTCCTCTAGCCCAACATTTGGCAGTGCAGGATAGCCAGAAGGAAGACTTAAATATGGATTAAGCTCTAAAAAGTGTGATCACACTTGACTTACAGAAAAATTAAGATTAAAGAAGAAAATCATAGCTTGGTTGGTGTTAGAAAAGATAAAAATTGAAGATTACTTCCGTTCGTCGTTAATCGTCGAGGCGAGATTCTGTATTGAAAACATCATTAACCTCTAAATTACAAAATGATCACCTTGTGTACAAAAGTTTAAGAAATAAAGTGGTACAAGAGCTGCGGAAATCAAAAGTATCTTATTACAATAAACTGATGGCTCATGCAAAGGGTAACAACAGTTCCCTATGGAGGCATTTAAATGACTTAACTAATAAAAAAAAATGTTCAGAAGGGGGTAAAGGAACTTAGAATCAATGGCAAGACCATCAGTGACAAGGCTATATTGGCAAATGAATTTAATTCATATTTTGTGGACTCTGTGGAAGAATTAACAAAAAACTTTGTGCTGCCAAATGTGCTCAACAACACAAAATCAATACTTTCAACAGTTTCTTTTCACATCGATGAGGTAAATGAGGAGTTAATTGCTGGTATTGTTAAAACACTGTCAAACTCAAAAACTAATGATATCTACAATATGAGCACTTCCTTTCTCAAAACGCACAGCAAAATATTAATCAAACCACTGACTCATCTCATTAATCTCTCCATTAGGTCTAGTACATTTCCTTCTGGTTGGAAAAAAGCTGTTGTCATACCAGTTTATAAATCAGGCAGTAAAGACGATATATACAATTACCGCCCAATCTCTATTTTACCAGTCCTGTCTAACGTTCTTGAAAAAGTTGTAGCTACACAGCTGATAGACTATCTACAAGACAGTCAACTTCTTCCTCCACATCAATTTGGTTTTAGACCAGGATACTCAACAGAAACAGCAAATTGTTGCCTTATTGAAAATGTCAAACAGTCCTTGGACAGGGGTAATGTGGTAGGGGCTGTTTTTCTAGATCTCAAAAAGGCTTTTGATACTGTAAACCACAGTTTGCTTTTATCCAAAATGGTATCTTTTAACTTCTCTCCAGATACATTAGAATGGTTTGCATCTTATCTCCAGAATAGAGAACAGTGTGTAAAAGTTCACCAGGATAAATCCTTATTTTTAAACAACCGTATGGGTATCCCACAAGGGTCCATTCTTGGTCCTTTACTTTTCAGCATTTTTATTAATGACTTGCCACTACACTGCTCAGCTGCAACATGTCAACTTTATGCAGATGATGCAGTTATTTACACAGCTGCCAAGACTCCAGCACAGGCTGCAGATGTACTGTCTACAAGTATGGTTGATGTCCAAGAGTGGCTCTTCCAGAACCATCTATTGCTGAACCTTCAGAAAACAGTTTCAATGTGCTTTTCAATCAAAAAATGTAACCTGCAACATTTTAAAGTTAATATACATGATCAAGACATCAGTTTAGTTACAGAATTCAAATATCTTGGCATTGTACTAGTCATATCTGGAAAACAATGCCAAATGAAATTAAAATAATAACCGACTTTAAAACATTCACTACAAAGGTTAAAAACTGGCTGAAAAATAAACAAGAATGTACCCATGTATGAAATGATTGTCTGCAGGGTAAGAGTGAATGAAGGGAAGGAATGAATGTGTTTGTTTATAGTGAGTGACGAAGGGAGGGAGACCTGAAATAGGCAAATGTGAACCAGGTTTTTATATTGTGTATTTATAATCTTGTTTGCATTGATGTATGTGGTTATTGTTTATTCTGTTTTCATTTTTTCTTTTCCTTATCCTTCTTTCTTTTTACCTGTTTCTTCTTTCTAAAGCCCATCCAGGGACAAGAGTTGCAAATTAGCTAATAGCTATACACTCTTTGTGCAACACATTAGATTGATTGTCATTTGATTAATTGTCTATGTTTATTGCACTGTCCCTGTCAAATAAACAAATAAAATACATAAATAAAATAATCCCTAGAGAGGGTGTTGAAGTGCATGGTGGCGCAGTGGTTAGCACTGTGGCAGCACAGTTTACCCTCGGCCGGGGGATCGCGGGGATCGTGAGATCGTGGGTTCGATCCCAGCCCCCGGCCAACAGTGATCTGTGTGGAGTTTGTATGTTCTCCCCGTGTTGCGTGGGTTTACTCCGGGATTTCTCCGGTTTCCTCCCACATGCCAAAAACATGCAGGTTAGGGATAAGGGGCGCTTGCGCACGCAGCAACCGGCAGCTGGTGGCTTGTCACCAGACTGCAAAACAAATCTACCTACGGGTACAAAATAAGTAAAAATAATAATAAAAAAAATAATAATCAAAAAAAAAGTATCAAAGTTTAGGTAGTTAAAACATGCAAGGACAAAAGCGCTTCAAGCGTTACCTTCAGTCAGATAAAAGAGCTGGGTTAGAGGCTTTAAGGCCTCTGAGGAGAGGGAGAGAGCTGACAACCTTGTGTTGGGTTTTAAGCCTTAATCATGCTGCATTTCCCCTCTAGTCCACTTTGGTCCGTGTGCACTTTGGACGAACCCAGCATGCATGCGGCACTGTTCATGCTAACTTTTTTCATCTACCCAGGCCAAGCGGTTGGCGCATGTGTACAGCCATCATTTGTAGTTTCACTCCCATCTGATAGGTAGCGCCAATGCGTTAGCGCACCAGGATTTTCACGAACGAAGAAACGCTGCTTGCTTTCTGCTGCTTGACTTCCTGGTTTTCACTCCTTTTCCATGAAGATGCTGCTGCTGCTTAAGTATTTATGTACGAAACATGTTTATTCATTTATGTATGTTTTTGTCAGGTCAGGGATTGGCTTGCTTGCTACTGGATAACCATGAAAACTGGTACTACCTGTCTCATGGGTCGGGCCATCGGCGACTCAACCGGCATCCCCGCCCTTCCAAGGGCGTGGAGGGTGAAACAGGGCGTCCTGGCAGATAAACATATCTGTCACAAGGTCTGTGGTGGACTGTGCCAGTCGGTGCATTGTGACATGCACTACACAAAGAGCAGAGAGAAACAAACCTATCATCTGGTCAGTCACTGCAACAGATACTGGAGTCAGTTTGTCTTGGCTTGTCCTTGCCACTGATAATACCTTTATCTGCCAAGAATGTGCTGCTAGTCCAGCAAAAGCTAGCAGTGCTCAAATACTTTGCAAGCAGTTTCATGAAATGGTCAATCAGAAAGCAACTCATACCGGCTCGGATGTCACCCGGGCTTACAAAGTCCATGCTGATCTGTTCACACTCCGACAGGCAGCGAAAAGTAAGCTAGGAGCAGGAAGACTAAAGAAGAGGAAAACAGCAGCCTTGTGTGTAGCAGAATGGAATGTACGCACTCTGTTGGACAGAACAACATCACAGCGCCCAGAAAGACAGACCGCGCTTGTGGCCCTGGAAATGAACAGGTACAATGTAGACATAACTGCACTTAGTGAAACAAGATTGCCTGGATATGACAGCTTGGAAGACCATGGGTACATTTTCTTTTGGAGTGGGAGTTCAACTCAAGAAAGGAGAGAAGCAGGAGTGGGCTTTGCAGTTAGAAAGGAGATGGCAACAATGTTTGATGAGGAACTGGTGCCAATAAACAACAGGATAATGACTATGAGACTCTCACTACAGCAGAAGATGTATTTTTTTTTTGTACTTATTTTGTACCCGTAGGTAGATTTGTTTTGCAGTATGGTGACAAGCCACCAGCTGCCGGTCACTGCGTGCGCAAGCACCCTGTATCCCTAACAGTATGCCACACTCATCAGTGTATATGCCCCAACATTGACCAATACAGAGGAGGTGAAGGAAGAGTTCCAAGGTTGTCATAGCCAGGAGTGGCACTGGGATTAAGCTCCCAATGCTCATAAAATGCTCCTTACGGCGTGCGTCTCGAAATGCCTCTGACAACTAAGTCCAACTCCTAGCCTGCCCATGTGGTTTAGTCTCTAAGCCCGGCGGAACTGCTTTTACTAATAGGAGAAGGAGCGAGGGCGGATCTCTGGCGCCTTAAAACCAGATGCTTTGGGTAGATGGTGGCTCGTCAACCTGGGAAGGTAGCTCATCTAGGGGAAGGTAAACCCTGATTTCATACCTCCGCTGCCTTGCGGCACACCCGGTCACGGGAAAGGCTTTGGGAGTCAACCCTGAGGAAAAATCTGGAGTCGGAGCCCCTAAGGCAGTTCTCTGTTGTGCTCAACATCGTTCTGGCAGCTCCTGCGACGGCACTGGTGCCAAACTATAGCAGCCCTGCTGTTCCTTTGGATTCATCAGTGACGTGGAGAGGGGGGACATGCTATATGGGTAACATCTTGTCCTCCATATCTTCCTGCCCAGGCTTGAATCCTACCAACGCCCAATGCTGGAAGGTAGAACACCAGTGCGCATTGGCCTGTTCAGCCACAGGCGGTGCTGTTTCAGCAGAGTAGACGTTTAGGATTCTCTTCCACGGTCATCATAGACCGACGGAGGCCGCCGCCGCCGCCGCCGAAGTTAGAGTTCTACAGTGATTAACGTGAGACTATCAGGCGTGTACCGACTGATGACAGGCTGATACTCATTGGAGATTTTAATGACAGAGTTGGTTTGGACACTGAGAAATGGAAAGGAGTGCTAGGCAGTCATGGAGTAGGCAAGTGCAATGCTAATGGAGAACTTCTACTTGCACTATGTTCAGAGTACAACCTTGTGATAACCAACAATCTATTTAAGCACAAGGCCACACACAAGAAGACATGGATGCACCCAAGATCCAAGCACTGGCACTTATTAGACTACATCATAGTCAGGCAGAGAGACATAAGGGATGTATTGGACACCAGAGCAATGAGAGGCGCGGATTGTGGTGCTGATCATGTTATGCTGAGATCTAGATTAAGGATTTGGAGACGAAAACAGCACTGCAGGACAGGTGTGAAACCACCACGGAAGCTAAACACTAGTGCACTGAAAGGCCAAAAGAAGCAGGAAGATCTTACACAGGAAATGGATGAAAACTTGAAAGACTGGGACAGCAACAACTCAGAGAATGACATAGAAGAGAAATGGGCAACACTGAAGGATACAGACTGCGAGTGATGTATTAGACTACCCTGAGAGGAAACATCAAGATTGGTTTGATGAGCATGATGAACACCTGAAGAAACTACTAGAAGCGAGGAATATAGCTAGGCGGGAAAACCTACAGTGTAACACAAGGTCGAAGAAGAAGAAATACTCAAAGGCTCAGAGTGAGCTACAGAAGTACACCAGAGAGATGAAGTCCAACTGGTGGGATGAAAAAGTGGAGAAACTTCAAACTGCAGCAGACAGGAAGTACATGAAAACATTCTTCACAGGTCCGACAGAAATCTACGGTCCTAAACCAAGAGGATTGATCCAATTAAAGGCTGTGGATGGTGAAACGGTTTTGCAGGAGAAAGACAAGATCCTGGACAGATTTGCAGACCACTTTGACCAACTACTAAACAACCCTGGAGATCTCACTGAAGAGGCTAAAGAAGATCTAGTGCAGCGACCAGCTGTATCAAGTCTGGATGAACCACCAAATTTTGATGAACTAATGGCAGCTATCATGACAACACAGGATGGTAAAGCTCAAGGAAGGGATGGAATTCCAGCAGAAGTGTGGAAATTTGGTGGTGTTCAACTGACCAACTGTCTGCACAAGCTCATCCAAGAGATATGGGATGCCCAGAAATTACCTCAAGAATGGAAGGATGCAAGTATTGTGCCTTTGTTCAAGAAAGGTGACAGGAAACATTGTGGAAATTACCGAGGTATATCACTGCTAGGCACTGTTGGTAAGATTCTCTCACGTGTACTACTGAACAGACTCAATGAACACATCTTGCAGAATGTACTACCAGAAACCCAGTGCGGCTTTCGAAGTGGAAGCAGAACAATGAACATGATTTTCTGCTTGAAACGGGTTCAAGAAAAGTGTATCGAACAGAACATGCCGCTTTATGTAGTCTTCAGTAAAGCCTTCGATACTGTTTCGCGACAAGGACTTTGGCAGGTACTCAAGAAATATGGCTGTACAGAGAAGTTTGTCAGCCTGATCGAGGCACTCCATACAGGTTTGCAAGCAAACGTGGCAATGAGTGGTTCAGTATCTAAAGACTTTTCAGTAAGCAACGGGGTGAAACAAGGGTGTGTGCTGGCACCTACACTCTTCTCGCTATATCTGGCAGCCATGCTTGAGGTGGCCTTCAAAGACATTTCAGAAGGTGTATACATCCAAACAAGGAAAGAAGCAGAGTTGTTCAATGTGGCACAGTTTAAAGCCAAGAGTAATGCATCGATAAAGGTGGTAAGGCTGCACGGTGGCGCAGTGGTTAGCACTGCAGCAGCACAGTTTACCCTTGGCCGGGGGATCGTGGGGATCGTGGGATCGTGGGTCCGATCCCAGCCCCCGACCAACAGTGATCTGTGTGGAGTTTGCATGTTCTCCCCGTGTATGCGTGGGCTTACTCCGGGATTTCTCCAGTTTCCTCCCACATGCCAAAAACATGCAGGTTAGGTTAATTGGAGACTCTAAAGTGGCCCTAGGTGTGAATGTGAGTGTGAATGGTTAAGGGATAGTGCCGTATCGTGGCTGCTTCATCCATCCAGGTGGTGGATGACCCTCAATTTCCCCTCTGGGGATCCATAAAGTATACTAAATCTAAATCTAAAAAAAAGAGAAATGCTCTTTGCCGACAACAGTGCTCTAGTTGCACACAGTGTGGAAGATATGCAATCTTTAGTGGAGAAATTTGCAAGAGCAGCTAGCCAATTCAGCCTCCAAATCAAGATCAAGAAGACAGAGTGCCTTTATCAACCACCAAAGGTCCAATTATCAACATCACTACCAGAAGAGATCAGCATTGGTATAGAGCCACTAAAGTGCAAGACTTTCAAGTATCTTGGGAGTACTGTTTCAGACAATGTTAGGCTGGAGGATGAATTATCTCTCAGAATGGGAAGAGCGAGCGCTGTGTTTGAAAACTTGAGGGAGAGACTTTGGAACAATCGACATGTGTCTATCCATGTGAAATGCAAAGTGTACAGAGCGACAGTACTGGCTACTCTATTGTATGGTGCTGAAACTTGGACCGTCTACAGAGTGCAGATAAAGAAACTCCACACGTACATGAGACACCTTTGAGCCATAATGAACATCTCATGGAAAGACAAGATAACCAACATAGAAGTGTTGAAATGAGCTGGTCTACCATCAATGGAAGACATGCTAATACAGATGAACCTGAGATGGCTCGGACATGTTGAGAGGATGGACCACCAGCGTCTCCCTCGGCAGTTACTCTACTCACAGTTATGCAAGGGCAAACGCAATCAGGGTAGACCAAGGCTCAGATTTAAAGACACTGTAAAAAGAAACTTGAAGTTGGACATAGACAGGAGTTCCTGGCAGCGGAAGGCTAAGGACAGAGCAGTGTGGAGGAATCTGATCAGACCTAAATGAAACAGTCATTGTCGCCCACGACAGACTGCTATGATGATGATTCATGTATGTTTATTCCTGTCTTCCGCTTCCTCGTTCTCTTCTTCGTCTTCTTTATCTTGGTATGCTGTGTTGTTATTGCTACCTCGTGAATGGGATGTTCAGTCTTGCGCATGTGCTTATAAACACATTCAGGTTGTGGGCAGGCAGCGTGGTCACAAAATTTGGGCTGCACACGTTCCTCCGTGGTTGAGTACTGCAGACACTAGCGGAGTGGAGACGATGACGTAAATTTTGTCACCGTTCCGGTGACACGTACGCAGACAGCAGAGGTGCAGCATGAATCCAGCTTTAGGGACCTTTAGTGTGTGACACAGGTGGTGGCTCCACCTTTCCGGTTCCACCCCCACCCAGGGTATAAGAGGGAGAGAGAGGGGCGGTCTCTTGGCCTCCTCTCTGCCTGGTGGGTGTGCTTGCTTGGTGAGAAGGTATCTGTAATAAACCTGTGTTCAGTTCAACACCCAGTCTCGTCCTTGGCTCCTACTCCTGACAAAACATTTGGCGAAGAGGATAAAAGGTATGGACGCCAGTGTCACGTCAATTTGTCCATTTTTGGATCTTCCTGGTGAGCCGCCCATCCCTTGGGCGAGGTGGTTCACCACTTTTCAAACATACTTGGTGGCATTGGACCTTGGAAGACTGGAGAAGTTGAGGGCACGAGCACTGCTGGTTCATAATTTAGAAATGGAGGGACAGTGTATTTTAAGCACTTTAGGCGAGTGTGATAGCTTTGTGGAAGTGGTGGAGCTAATAGCGCGACATTTTCACACCCTGGAAGACGTCATCGTCCACAGGATCCAGTTTTGACAGCGCCACCAGTGGACTGGCGAGTCGGTAGATAAGATAAGAAACTTTATTGTGCCTCAAGGGGAAATTTGTCTTGGGCTTGTCACTCATGCTGCAGCCACACATACACAATGGATGTAGTACATAATAAATGAAATAAAACCTAATAAATAATACAAGTACTGTGGAGAATGTGGAAAAGATGAGGCTGAGTTTATTTCACAAGTCAGGTTTATTCCATTGTCCAACATCATCAAACAGAAAAAGAGAAAGAATCCCCCCACATCTGTCCCTTTTATACCCCAGGACATCAAAGCACACAGTCACATTGTCTTTTAATCCCAAGTCATAATGCGTCTTCTTCCAGGTCTTCTCACCTCCACCTAAAATCACTGGTGGTCAGGAAATCCCTCAAGGTCATCTCTTTGCATACAAAAGGCCACATTTCACATCCTCCTGTTACCCCTAGGAGGTTCAGTCCTTTTGTTCCTCTGAGACGTGAAGCATACAATAAGCACACAGTAATATACATGTGAAGTATATGAAACCCACATATGTGTCCCACAGTACAAACATAAATAAATATATAACAGCAGTCATTAAGAACAGGAGTTATCAGTGTCCCTGACCTATTTATCTGAGTTTAAAAGTTTTACTGACGTTGGGATAAATGAGTTCTTGTATCTATTGAAGCTGCACTTGGGGACTCTGTATCTCCTCCCTGAGGGCAGCAGCACATATTCATTGTTTAGTACATGGCTCATGTCACTGATTATTTTTTGAGCTTGTCTACAGGCTGCCTGGTCGTGTAAGATCTGCATGGGTAAATACTCTTTAACTCCAATAATTTTCCATGCAGTATGAATTAAACGCAACACTCTGTTCTTTAGTTTCACAGAGAGGTTGCCAAACCAAGCTGTAATGCTGTATCTAATACAGCTCTCCAACACAGCCTGGTAAAATATTAACATAATCCTTTTATCAACGCCATGTATTCTTAATCTATGCAAGAAATGCAGCCGCTGTTGTAATCTACTGCAGAGGTAATCAATATGTGTGCTCCAGGTTAATGAATTGTCAATAAATACTCCCATATATTTATAGGAACTAACCTGTGTTATAGTGTGGTTGTGGATGACCACAGGCCTGTGGTCACCAACTCCCCGAGGGTCAAACACCATCTCCTTTGTTTTATCAGTATTCAAAATGAGATGACTGACATCACACCAATTGACAAACCTCTGAATTTCTATAAAATAGCTTGACAGATCATGAGTCTTTTGAAGTAGTGATAAAATAGCAATGTCATCAGAAAATTTAATAATTTGATTGCCTGGATAGACACTTCTGCACTCATCAGTGTACAAGGTGAACAAAAATGGTGAACTAACACAGCCTTGGGGAGCTCCTGTGCTGAGGGTCCTAAATTTAGATAAAATTCCATTTACACTAACTTGCTGTTTACGATAAGTTAAAAATGAGTGGTACCATTTAATAATGACAGGATGCACTTTAAAATCATTTAACCTCTTAATAAAACGGTGTGGCTGCAGTGTGTTAAAAGCTGAACTAAAATAAACCAATAAAAGACGTGCATATGAGGTTATCTCCTCCAAATGTTTAACCACAGAATGAGTTAAGGTTAAAATGGCATCCTCTGTGCTTCTATTATTTTTATAAGCAAACTGCAGAGGATCCAAAAGTCCTCCAGAATCACTTTTCAGAATGTCATTGAGAAACTTCTCGAGGCACTTCATTACCAGTGAGGTCAGTGCAACAGGACGATAGTCATTATTCTCTTTACAGCTTGCTTTTTTTGGTACAGGAATTATAATAGAGCTTTTCCAAATTACTGGGACAGAACGAACAAACAAATTAATGATCAATTTAAGTAAGACAAAATTTATAGTTTTTAACAACCATCACAACAACTTAGTATCTAAACTCAGTGTAAATGGTGTAGAGATTGAAAGGGTATCCGAAACTAAATTTCTTGGTGTAATAATTGATAATAAACTGTGTTGGAAGTCACATATTAATTATATTAAAGGTAAAATATCTAAATCAATTGCAATATTACACAGAGTGAAATATTTGCTGAATCAACCCACACTATATACCTTGTATCATTCATTAATACTCCCATACATGTCATATTGTACTGAAGTATGGGGAAATACATATAAAACAAACATATATCCAGTCTTTATGCTTCAGAAGAGAGCTATTAGAATAATCAACAAAGCTGCTTACAGGGAACCAACAAACCCACTTTTTCTTAAATTAAAAGCTCTCAAGTTGAAAGATCTGGTTGACTTTAAAACTGCAGTAATAATGTTTAAAGTGAAGAATCTATCACTGCCCGCAAATATCCAAAAGCTGTTCCAAATAAGGGAGAAACAATATCATTTCAGAGGAACATGTATATTTCAAAAACCTTCAGTGAGAACTACCACCAAGAACTACCACCATTAGTCAAAACTGTTATCGAATGCATAGTAAAACCACTGACGTATATCTGTAACCTGTCTCTCCAATCAGGTATATTTCCCAATGCAATGAAAATAGCTAAAGTAATTCCGATATACAAGACGGGCGACAGAGGGGAACTCTCCAACTACAGACCAATTTCACTATTACCGCAATTTTCCAAGATACTTGAAAAAATATTCTATGAGAGAATTGACAACTTCATACTGAAGAATGATTTATTGTGTGAGCAGCAATATGGGTTCAGACACAAGAGGACAACTGCATATGCCCTAATGGAATTTACAGAAAAAATATCAACAGCCACTGAAAATAAAGAGTATTCAGTTGGGAGTATTCCTAGATCTTAAAAAAGCATTTGATACAGTGGATCACAATTTATTATTAAAGAAACTACAACATTGTGGTGTTAGAGGGGTAGCACTGTCCTGGTTAAGTAGTTACTTAAAGAATAGATATCAGTATGTATGTGTTAGCAACAAAAACTCAGAGTTACTGAAGGTCACCTGTGGAGTCCCACAGGGTTCAGTTTTGGGACCATTATTATTCAATATGTATATAAACAATATATGTAAAGTTTCAGAAAAAATGTACTTAATATTGTTTGCCGATGACACTAATCTGTTATGCAGTGGAAACAATTTGGCACAACTTCTGGATACACTCGGAAAGGAATTAGGAAAGCTTAAACTGCACGGTGGCGCAGTGGTTAGCACTGCGGCAGCACAGTTTACCCTTGGCCGGGGGATTGTGGGGATCGTGGGTTCAATCCCAGCCCCCGACCAACAGTGATCTGTGTGGAGTTTGCATGTTCTCCCCGTGTTGCGTGGGTTTACTCCGGGATTTCTCCGGTTTCCTCCCACATGCCAAAAACATGCATGTTAGGTTAATTGGCTGTTTTAAATTGTCCCTAGATATTTGTTTCCTATAGGCCCTTAGAATAGAGGGTTAGTATTAATGAAAGCGCTTTGAGTGGTCTTTGTGACTAGAAAAGCGCTATATAAGTGCAGGTTAGTTAGTTAGTTAGTTAGTAAACTGTGGTTTGATTCAAACAAATTAATGCTCAATTTAAGTAAGACAAAATTTATAGTCTTTAACAACCATCTCAACAACCCAGTACCCAAACTCAGTGTAAATGGTGTAGAGATTGAAAGGGTATCTGAAACTAAATTTCTTGGAGTAATAATTGATAACAAACTGTGTTGGAAGTCACATATTAATTATATTAAAGGTAAAGTATCCAAATCAATGGCAATATTACACAGAGTGAAATATTTGCTGAATCAACCCACACTATACACCTTGTATCATTCATTAATACTCCCATACATGACATATTGTAATGAAGTATGGGGAAATACATATAAAACAAACATATATCCAGTCTTTATGCTTCAGAAGAGAGCTATTAGAATAATCAACAAAGCAGCTTACAGGGAACCAACAAACCCACTTTTTCTTAAACAAAAAACTCTCAAGTTGAAAGATCTGGTTGACTTTAAAACCGCAATAATAATGTTCAAAGTGAAGAATTTATCACTGCCCGCAAATATCCAAAAGTTGTTCCAAATAAGGGAGAAACAATATCACTTCAGAGGAACATGTATATTTCAAAAGCCTACAGTGAGAACTACCACCAAGCAACACTGTATTTCAGTGCAAGGAGTCAGATTATGGAACGATTTTGGACCTGAATTAAAATCATGTACAACGCTTGGACAATTTAAACAAAAACTAAAGGAAGAAATACTCCAAACATATTTCCAAGACGACATGTAAACTGACATAAGGATTGACATTTCCAGTCTGTGTTGTGTTATAGCTTAGTTTTTGTTTTGTTTTTTTTTTTCTCTGTCACATTTTGTTTTAGATTTGTTTTTGAATAGTAACCGCTTAACTTAGACTAGCTTAGTTTTCTTTTTTCTCTCAGTCACATTTTGTCTTAGCTTTGTTTTAAATTGTAATCGCTCTTGTCTTGTTTTCTCTTTTTTCTCTCTTGAATTCTTGGATGGAATATGGGTGGGCAATATAAGCTGCGGCTTCAGCCATCACCTATTTCGGATAACTCATGTGGAATTGTATAATAAGAGGAGTCTTTGTCTAATTTGACCTTGTTGTTATATTATTCAGTTTCTTTTAACCTGTACTGTACTATCCAAAATAAATTCATTCATTCATTCATTCATTCATTCACCAAGCAACACTGTGTTTCAGTGCAAGGAGTCAGATTATGGAACGATTTTGGACCTGAATTAAAATCATGTACAATGCTTGGACAATTTAAACAAAAACTAAAGGAAGAAATACTCCAGACATATATACAAGATGACATGTAAAATCACATCAGGATTGTCATATCCAGTCTGTGTTGTGTTGTTGCTTAGTTGTTGTTTTTTTGTCACATTTTGTCTCAGCTTTGTTCTGAATTGTAATCACTCTTGTTTTGTTTTTCTTTTGAATTCTTGGATGGAATATGGGTGGGCAATATAAGCTGTGGCTTCAGCCATCACCCATTTCAGATAACTTATGTTGAACTGTATAATCAGAGGAGTTATTGTTTAATTTGACCTTGTTGGATTTTCTTTCCCCCTTTGTTATATTATTCTGTTTCTTTTAATCTGTACTTTTAATTTATCCGAAATAAAGATTGATTGATTGAACACGTATCTAAAGACTTCTGGTAGATGGGACTCCAGGCTTCTGCTAGCTGCTCACTACATGACTTCAGTAAGCGCACAGAGATCCTGTCTGGTCCAGATGCCTTCCTGGGGCACATACGCAAGAAAAATCTTTCCACAACATGCTGGTCAACTACAATTTTTGCAGAGCCTGAAACTGATATAGCGTCCAGAACAGCTTTTTGTTCATGAGAAAAATCTCTAGTCTCAAATCTGCAAAAGAAATTATTCAACTCGTTTGCCTTTTCTTCTTCATTCATTACATTAATGCAGCTTTTGGATGGAGTCATCTTTGTCACAACTGAGTCCCACAATTTCCTAGAACTTTTTCCTAGGCATTCAGATTCAAATTTCTTCCTCGTCTCATCACTAGCTGTTCTTAGTTTATAATTAATTTCTTTCTGTATATTTTTCTGTATATTTTTCATACTTAACATGTCCCCATTCTTAAAAGCAATCTTTTTCTGTACTATGCACCGTTTTAATTCCTTGGAAATATAAGACTTATTACTGGGGTACATAGTGATCACTTTATGAGGTAAAACATTTTCTTTACAGAATTTTATGTACTCAGTTATGGTATCTGTGGCCTCCTCCAATTCCAAGTTATGAAAGTTATGGAAGTCGGTACAAGCAAAACAACCTCTCAAAGTTCTATGCCTTCATTGTCCCATATGAAGATTGTCTTTGTCTGTGGTTTGCTGCTTTTAAGCAAAGACTTGTAAATAGGAATCAGATGAACAGCATTATGGTCTGAGGACTCCAAGGGGGGCTTAACCCTTGCTGTATAGGCATTTTTGACGTTCCCATAGCATTTGTCCAAAATATTTTTCCTCCTTGTACTGCAGTTCACATATTGGCTGAAGCCAGGCAGTGCCGCATCCAGTTTGCAGTGATTAAAATCCCCTAAAATCAAACAAGGTGCTTCAGGAGTGCGTTCCAGTTGTCTGTATACACAGTCCACGATAGCATTCGCCGCGTTGAAAGCGTTCCCACTGGGCGGGACATAAACGGTGCATAATAAAATGTTTCCAAATTCACAGGGAAGATAAAGGGTCTCAGGCTTAGGCACAGCAGTTCTATGTCCGGGGTACAAACCGACCCTCTCGTAGTGAACTGTGAGCATCATTTGTGCTTAACGTACAAACAAATGCCTCCTCCTCTGATCTTACCAGAGAGCGCGTCCCTGTCCTGCCGCACCAGGGAGAAGCCGTCCATGGATAGGAATGAGTCAGGTACGTCCTCCTGAAGCTATGATTCTGTGAAAACGAGCAGGCATGACACCCGGTACTCGTATAGGAACCTGGCGTTGATATTGAGTTCCTCCATTTTGCTCTTCAGTGAGCGGAAATTACAGAGCAACATGGATGGCAGTGGCGGCCTGTTCTCTCTCTCCTCCGCAGTCTCTGTCATACTCTGCCACGTTTCCCTCTCTTCTGCAACCGGCTTCTATGTTCTCCCGTCGGATTTCATAAGAGCTCCTGTGATATAAATATTTTTAATGTGTGCCCTGATTTGTTTTTCAGTTGGGGAAGAAGGCACTTAGTTGGGGAAGAAAGCAATTATCTTCACCAACTTAACAACTGATCACAAATAAGGTCAAAGGGTGGAATGTAATATAAATGTGTTTTTAATGTGTGCCCTGATTTGTTTCTCAGTTGTTTTAATATGTTTTGACGGTCCAGTTCAGTTCTCTTCCCATGATGGATTTATCTTAAGGTACATAATGACCTGGGCAGTATAACCTGTTCTTAGAAACTGATACTCCTCAGCACAGCAAGTTTCTCACTCCTTGAATCACTGTGGCATGTTTATAAAACAAGGCTTAACCTTTATTTCTCACATATTTGTGTGTGTGCAATGAGATAGAACAGATGTTATATGTTTTGAGAGTCTGGCCGCAATCGCCTGGGAGCGGGGACTAGCCCCCCCGCTCTCTACGCGATTCCATGGGGGGGGAAGTTGCCTGGCAACGAAGAGTGGCTCCTTCGTTGTGTACGTAACTCTACCCTTTAAAAAGCAGAGGTGTTTTGCCAAACAGTAGAGTCTGCTGTGGATTTCGCGCGAATTGCCAAGCTGATTGATGCACGCGCCTGCCAAAAGACTGCCAAAGGCTCTCCGGTCTTCTGTATTATTGGTAAGGGCTGATGAAATGACATGAAGTGCATTGATCTTTTGTATATGAAGATATGGTCTGTGGGGAATAAGGGAATACAGCTTATTCTAGCAGTCTGTCTAATGTGAATGCATTGATCTTTTGTGTGTGAAGATATGTTCTGTGAGGAATAAAAGACACATTTTATTATAGCAGTTCTTGTCTCAGTGTGAATTCTTTCCTGTGCGCCGACTCCTCACGAACCTGTCTAAATATTTTCATAAAACAGCTCCCCAGGCAGGAGGCAGGAGGGGTGCCGAGATGTAGCTGGAACGAAGAAGCAGGAGCTGGTCTCGAGTATAACTCAGGAGCGTGGTCGGTGCAACAGTTTGTGGCAGACCTGTGCCAGTTGGCCAAAGACTGTCTGTTTGGAGCGTTGGAGGAAGAGATGGTCCCCAACCAATTGGCGGAACATACTATTTGCCCGGGTACAAGGTTGAAGCTCCTTACATTCTCGGGTGAACTGATGTTATCCAAGACCATTGAGTTAGCTCAACAGTTGGAGGCGGCAGACAAGCTATCGCGGGAGCTCAGTGAGAGAGCCCCACATTGCCATTTTGAACCACAATCGACAGCACAGGCAGTGGACCCGGACAGTGACGACAGCGTGGATCATGAGGGAAGCTACGCTAATGCTGTCAAGATAAGGTCTGCCCCAGGAACACCCAGGTGTTTGGGTTGTGGGTCCATGAAGCACTGCTACAAGGCCAGGGAGTGTCCGGCAAGAGGGAAATGCTGCGGCAAGTGCAAACTTTTGCATCATTTTGCAGAGCATATCACAAGTTCAAGTGAGGGGATCCAAGATGTAAGGAAGACCCTCCTGCTCCCGCGGTTATTCACACTGTGTCCCTGAGTACCAACGGCCATTCTTACTGTATAGTGGAACTGGACGGGGTAACAGTGCCAGTGCTGACTGACACGGGAGCGGTGAGCTCCGTGTTGAATTGGGCAACTATGAGGCGTTTTTTTCCCACATTATCGAATTAGAGGTGATTCAACACCGCTATGTTGTTATAGTGGAGGAAGATTGGCCACGGTAGGATCTGTGAGGCTGACGGCTAGGTACAAGTCAGTGGAGGTGTGCAACCTGAGGTTCATCGTTACCACCAGTGGAGAGAACATTATGGGATGTGATTTGTTTTATGACCTGGGTTTTGCCATCACGAGCAGCGCTGGAGAAGAGTGGCTAGGTTGTGTGAGGACGGAGCTGTGTGGGATGAGAACTTGCCTGGCACTCTGGAGGAAGAGCAGAACTAACCCACCTAGGGCCATCAAGGGAGAGTTCCGGTGCCAGTGCCCAAGTACCCTAGCTGAGGGAACTGTGCGGCATGGTAGGATGCCTGTGATGGCAGGTGGCGCTGAGTGGCTGGCTCCATCTGCTCTTGGATTTCGGCTGGGAGGGACCGGACAGCAGGGAGTCACAACGGCGAGGCCAACAGTGGAAATGAAAGCGAGCGGGGCAGAACCAGTTGGCACGGTGAGATGATGTGCCAAACAGGAACACTGGAAGCCGAGTAGGGTCCCTCTGGGGGTCGCGGACGTGGTTCGGTCCCGGAAGGAGGCTCGTTCAAGAGGAGTTTGGGTCAAGCATCGGAGAGATGATCAGGGGTGGCTGCAGGTGGTGGCTGTTCAGGAAGATGCCTACCTTCAGCTATCAGATGGCTTGTGGGAGCATCCTAATGAGCTTCGGCGCGCCCAGGAGAAGAAGGAGGTGTTTGGGCCTGAACGTGGGTCGTCTCTGGGGGTGAGGAAAAGGAGGCGCACTGGAGTTGAATCATCCAACGGTTATCCAGGAGGTGGTTCTTCTTTTGGAGCAGACTGATGGTTGGACAGTGTGTTGCTTGATGTGTGAGAAGGGGGGGGGGGGCAACTGTTATGTTCTTGTTATTATTCTTGTTCATGGGGATTATTTTGTGTTTTTCTGTTAATTTAGGAACACGGCAGTTATTTTATTTTAGTTGGACTGTTTCTTTAGTTCAGACGGCAGAATAATCAGTCTTGCCATGTGGGGGTGGGACGGTAGTCCATCTGTCCTATCCTAGATTTTAGTTGTTTTGTGTGATTGAGATAGGCCCCTTTTAGGTATTTCTGTTTAGTTTTCATAGTGTGTGATTCGGGATTCAGTTTGGGGAGGGTCTCGATTGTATGGGTGTGTTTTGGACCTTTTTGAAAGAGAGGGAGAATGTTATCTTGGGATATAGGGACCTTTAGTATGACACGGGTGGTGGCTCCACCTTGCCGGTTCGGCCACCACTCAGGGTATAAGAGGGCAGTGAGAGAGAGGGGCAGACTCTTGGCCTCCTCTCTGCCTGACGGGTGCACTTGTTTGGTGAGAAGGTATCTGTAATAAACCTGTGTTCAGTTCAACACTCAGTCTCGTCCTTGGCCCCTACTCCCGACATAACAGACCTCTCCCTCCAGGACCAGGCAGTCAAAAAGAGAGGGAATTCTGGTTTTAGACATGTGATAAAGAAGTATTGGCACATACCCACAGGGTGGTCCTGAGGGGGCGGCCAATCTGGGGTTTGCATGAGTATCTCGTTGTCCCTTTGGTAAGCTCGCTCGACCAAATGGGAAGTGAAATGGTCATAGACACTTACCACAAACTAGACACACATTATCAGAATACCTCTATCTGAACTGGGGCGACTGTGGTGCAGGTGTAGTGTGACCGACTACTGATCGGAGGGTCATGGGTTTGATTCCCGCTCTGTCTGTAATCTGAATGTCAAAGTGTCCTTGAGCAAGACACTGAACCCCCAGTTGTTCCTGGTGGCCAGGCTAGCGCCTGTGTGTGTATGGTGGCTCTGCCGCCATCAGTGTGTGAAAGTGTGCATGACTGGGTGGATAGCAGGATCTGTTAAGCGCTTTGGTCATCCAGAGATGAGAAAAAGCGCTATATAAGTGAACGCCATTTGCTATTTTGAATTTTCTAATCTATGAGGATTCACAAGTAAGAAAAGCATGCATAAATAAAACATTTATGACAACAAATAATGCAGCAACACTGTAACCACATTTAGGAAGTGGATCAACAAAGATCCGGCCCTGTAGGCATGATGATGGGCGGAGCTGAACATCCTCCATGAACATCTTCCATGCTCAAGAACAACAAAGATCTGTGGTGAGAGGAAGAAAGAGAGGGGGCAGGGGTGTTACATGGAGTGGTTCTCTATCACAGTGTCATGATCTTGAGCATGGGTGGGGATCGTACTCTGTTGTCTTAAGTTTAGTCCTTTTCTGTTTTTGCTTTGTTTATTGTGATCTTCTGTGTCTGGTTTCTATTCATTCATGAGTTGTTGTATTCTTAGTTGTGTTCTTATAGTTTGGTCTCGTTATTGTGTGACATTTTGTAGTTATGGTATTGTTTATATCTTTTGGGGTTGTGTTATTTTATTCTGTATGATTTAGTTCCAGTCTGTACTTTTATTTTGACTGTCATTTTTTCACGGGCTGCCCAGCTGTCACTTGTTGTTTTGAATACGTTCTCACGCATGTTCCCACACCTGATTACCACCAGGTGGAGTTCTATTTAAGCAGACTGGTGCAGTTGAATCATTGCAGTGGTCTTGCGTCTCCAGACGTTATCATTACGTCCTCCAAGACGGTATCCCCATCCGTATCGTTTTCCCCGGGTGTTCCCCAGTATAACCTGTAAGTGTGCATGTTTGTGTATTGTGCTGTATTACATCTTTTCAGTTAAATAAATGTGCAGAAACTCACTGCCTGTGATTGGTGTTCTCTGTTAGCCTCAGTAAAGGCGTTTTATGACAGAAGACCACTGCCCATGTGAGATGCCAGCAGCAGTGAGTTTTTTCCATTTTTTTTTCTTTTTCTCCCGGTTGTTTTGTTTAAGTCTATTTTCCCCATGGTTATGGCATCAAACGCGGACCTCAGTTTGCTCGGGCTGAACGAGAATGAGTACAGGGCAATGAAGTTGATTCAAGTTTTCTTCTTCGACACCTGCATCTTCCATTCTCCCAAGGAGGTTCAGAGATGGCTGAACTATGCGGTGGAGATTATTGAGGCAAACCCCAGCCAATGGCATTTCCCAGAGCTCACCAACCTACTCCTCTCCATCATTAGCACACAGTCTATGCTCCACGGGTGGGGAGAAACCTCCTCCACATCCGTGCCGGTGCCGACGAGGAAGCTGTCCCGGGCACTGAGGTCCCAAGCCTCTCACCATTCCCCAGCAGCTGCAGTCCTGCCATTGTCTCCAGAACTATGGCCCGCACCATCAGGTGCTTCTCCGACGCCGGAAGGGTCCACAGTGTGCCGGATCGGGCATGTCGCCCTCATGCTTCCTGACGTTCCAACTATGGAGGAGCTGGAGGAACGCCAGGGGGTTTGAGTGGCAGAAGGTGAGCTGCTTTTGGAATACAAGCCATTGCTCCTTCCTTAACTTGTGGCCCAAGCGGAGGGAGGATGTTCAGCTCCGCCCATCATCATGCCTACAGGGCCGGATCAGCCAGTACCTGCGTTGGTGCCCTCACCCCCCCGCAGCCATTAGAGAGGAATCCTCTGGGCCATCTGCACCAGCTACCACTGCACCAAGGGAGCTAAGGCAAGTATCTTTTCACTCTATAACATCTGAAAATGAATTGTCTTGCCTTGTTTCTGGAGAGGGGCTCAGCAGCAGTCAACCAGTTTGGCTGAGCCTTCCCTGCCTGCTGCTGCAGCCTTCTCCTAATTCTCCTGTGTCCTCCCCTGTTTACTCTGTTTGCCTGCCAGTCCTGGGAGGGATCCACCAGGCAACAAGGAGGTCAGCGGTTCTGGAGGATCCGGTTTCAGCCATGCAGCCGTACCCTGATGGGAGAGGAGCGTCCCCATGGCTCAAAACTTGAGCTGACTAAGAGTCCTCTGGTTTCGGCATCATGCGACCCGGTACCATCGGTGAGGAGTTTCCTTGCTCCGTCATGCCAAGCTGGAGTTCTCCCTGCTCCAGCCTCCACGTCTGGGAGTCCTCCAGCATTAGCCATCACGCCTGGAGGTCCACCAACGCCCGTCGCCTCATCTGGGGTCCTGCTAGTGTCACCTGCCTCGCCTGGAGGGTCTTCCTCAGCCACCGTGCCTGCTTCCTGGGCCGCCACCGCAGAGTCGCTGGAGTCCTGGACAGCGGTGGAGCTCAGGTCCAGGCAAGTGCTCTGGTCTGTTTTAACATCTACAGATCCAGAGAATTCTTGTCTGGCTCATGGTGAGGAGATCCAATTGAAGATATCCTCTGCTCCTGAGCTCTCCTCACCGGGCTCCACTGTTGCTGGTGATTCTTCTCTGGTGTTTTTCTTTTCTCCTTCTCCCGAGGTGGTCGCGTTGAGAGGTCGCCCAGATGGTGAAGACCGAGACGTCTCAGCTGGAATTGCCAGAGTCCTGGACAGCAGTGGAGCTCGAGCTCAGGCAAGTTCCCTTTTTTGTCCTAGAGAAATCTTGCCTGGCTCTTGGTGGGGGAGACCAAGTGCAGCCATCAGTCACACTTGAGCTCCTCTTGCCAGGCTCCACTGCTGCCGGTGACTCTGACCCGGTGTTTGGTCTCTGCCGGAGTCTTCTCTTGAGGTCACCGAGGATCCTTCATCTCTGCCTGAGGACATCGCAAGTCCTCGATCATCACCTGAGGTCTCTGTGGGTCCTTCCTCCCTGCCAGAGGTCTCTGTGGGTCCTTCCTCCCTGGAAGTGATCTGCATGGGTCCTTTCTCCCTGCCAGAGGTCACAGCGGGTGCTATGCCTCCGTCCGTAGTTCAGTGTTGGCATCTTCATCTCGCCACTTGATTCCACACAGCTTCCTTAAACACCGCATGTGAAATTGTTCAAGTTTCTTCAAATGGGGGCTATAGTTTGTCCACGACTCGCACCCATAAAGAAGTGTAGATAGAACAATGGTGTGATAGACCTTGATCTTGGTGCTTAGACGGATGCCACGCTTTGACCATAGACGATGCTATAGGCATCCATAGGATGTGCTACCCTTGCTGATACAGTGGATAACTTCGTCATCAATCTTAGCATTCTGCAAGATGGTGCCCCCCAGGTAGCAGAACTTGTCAACTGCCTTGATAGGTTTGCCACCGATGGTAATAACAGGATTTGTCGGAAGCGTACCAGGACGAGGTTGATGTAAAACCTCTGTCTTCTTGATACTTATAGAGAGTCCATAACAGTTTGTCACTAGAAAACTGGTCAACGATGATCTGTGCATCTTCAAGTGTGTGAGTAATGAGCGCGCAGTCGTTGGCGTAGAAAAGATCTTGCAGCATCATGCATGATGTCTTTGTTTTAGCCTTTAAATGTTGCAAGTGGAGTACATTGCTGTCAGTGCAAAACTGGATCCTTACACCTCTCTGTCGCAGCCCTCAAAGGCGTCAAGGAGCATTGCGGTGAAGATGATGCTAAAGAGCAGTGGGGCCATAACACACCCCTGCTTAGTGCCATTGATGACAGGGAACGGATCGGCAATTGAACCACTCTCAACCACCCGCCCGACCATGCCATCGTGGAATGAGCAGATGATATTGATGATCTTAGGGGAGCACCCGACCCTGGTGAGCAGCTTCCACGGGCCCTCTCTCCCAACAGAGTCAAAGGCCTTAGTCAGGTCCACAAACTGAACAAATCACGATTTTGTTCTCAGCACTTCTCTTGTATTTGCTTGGCTGCAAACATCATGTCAATGGGGCCTCGTCCTGCCCGAAAGCTGCACTGACTCTTGGGAACAATGTTGTTGACAACATAGTGATTGAGACGGTTTATGGTCACACGTGTGAGAATCTTGCCAGTGATGGCGAGGAGCGATATTCCTCTGTGGTTGTCACAGCAGTGGCGGTTTCCCTTATGCTTGTGCAGGTGAACAATCATTGCGTCCTTGAAGTCTTGTGGAACTGCCTTCTGCTCCCATATGGTGGCAAATAACTGTGCAAGACGGGCGACGACGATGTTACCGCTACACTTGTAGATCTCTGGTGGGATCCCGTCTCCACCAGCTGCCTTACCACTAGACATCTGTTTGATGGCATCTTTAATCTCAATGAAAGTTGGTGGAACATTCAGCTCCTATACAATGGGTCCCTGAGGGAGCTGCACGATGGCTTCATCAGAGATCACGGATTGGAGATTCAGGACACCGTTAAAGTGTTCTACCCAATGCTCCAGGATGAGAGCTGGCTCCCTAGTGAGTGTCTGGCCGTCCAAAGACTACATTGGCATGCTGCCCTGCGATGTTGGACCGTAGACAGCCTTCAGGCCATCATAGAATGCACTGTGATGACGGTCCAACAATTGGATGGCTACTACAATTTTTTCATCCAACCAATCCCGGTGCTTGTGTTTAATGAAGCCGAGATCTTCCTCCGCCTTTATAGATACTGTCACGAAGTAAAGTCCAGTCGCTTTCAACGGTCTCAAAAAGGACATCGTCAAAGTCAGTAAATTTCATGACAAGTTGCTGCTTCAGTTGGGTCCTGGCCTCCAGTGAGCTGAGCTTGGCCACACTGAGCTTCTTCACATGTGCCTTCTGAACCCTGCGCCGTGGGGGCTTGAAGGAGAACGCGACTCTCGACTGCAACAACCGGTGGTCCAAGAGACATGTTGTTCCCCTCATTGCTCTGGTAAGGTGCACATCCTTGATGTCCCACTGTCATGTAATGACAAAGTCAATCTGATGCCAATGGCCTGAATGCGGGTGCATCCATGTGGGTTTCAGTTTGTTCGCCTGTTGGAAGAACGTGTTGGTAATGGATAGTTGATGCTGGGCACACAAGGAGAGGAGTAAGGTGCCATTGGAATTCTCCTTTCCAACACTGTGGTGACCAGTAACGTTCTCCCAGGTGGTCCTGGGACTCCCATGCGAGCGTTGAAGTCTCTAGGACCACCAGCTGGTCAGTGTGAGGAATGGCTTGAATAACACGGTCTAGTTCCTTGTAGAACCGTTTCTTGCTCTTGTCTGTGTGTTTCATGGTTGGTGCATACACAGTGATGCATGTTATGTACCCGGTGTCGAGCTTCAGATGGAGCATCATAAGTCGATCACTGACCCCATGCGGCAGGGAGTCAAGCAGATTGACGTAACATGTTTTGATGGCGAAGCTGACTCCTGACTGTTGAGCCTCGTCAATCGGGCACCCACTGCAATAGAACGTGTAGCCAGACCCGTATTCAGTGATCTGCATCGAGTCAGGCAACTGAGCCTCACTAAGGGAAGCTATTGCAATGTTGTAGCAGAGTAATTCTTGATCCACAATGGCTGTCTGACATCGCAGGCTGTTGTCACTGTCTTGAAGGGTACGGACATTCCAAGCGACTGTTAATAGTGTTTTTCACTTTCTTCATTTCTTTCATTTTTCAAACGCAGACCTGGATGACCAGCCCGCTGCAGCTAGCAAGCAAGCCAAAGTGGAGCAAGCTTTCTTTAGGGGTCCTTTTCTCCCCCTCTCTCCATCTGGAGAAGGCAGTGCTATCCCTAAAAAGGGCGGCCTTGTCAACCGGGCAGGATACGACCTGGGCCGCTGCTCTGGGTTGACACCAGAGTGACCATCACACCCGGCCCGCCATGCGTGGGAGGCATGACAAGAGGCCCCCAGAAGCATCCTCTTCCTGCCCCCGTCAACACCTCATTCCTTGCCGCAGGACTTCGTAATGCATGTGATAATGATGCTGATGGTAAGTGATGCAGCTGCCAAAAGAAGACACCTGCACCTCATGATTATGATCGCGGTGGAGTGTGCAATCCCAAGGCCACCCTCTCTTCCTGACACCCAGCATCGGCGGCAGGGGCAGAAACTACAATGTGCAGCCACTGCGGTTGGCATAGCAAGTGACCAGGATTATCATTCCAAGGACTGCCCTCACAGCTATTGCAAAAGCTGGTCATTTAACCCATGACTTGGGGGGGGGATTACAATAGAGGGAGGACAGATTTTCCTCCATTCCCCAGCGAGGTCCCCTACACTGGGTACCTGTACATAGTTTAGCTAGTGAGGCGGCACCGTTGCCTGGGTTGTGGCTGCTGCTGTACTCATAGCAGCTACGAGGAGCCATATGTATGAGCTGGCGTGGGCGAGGGGACCAGGGTATTCCAACCACCTGAGGGGACGGGGCGCCTGTCCTCCTACCAAGGTACTACCCCTCCGCCACAACCCCCTAAAGAACCCTATCTATCTATCTATCTATCTATCTATCTATCTATCTATCTATCTATCTATCTATCTATATCTATATCTATATATATATATATACATATATATATATATATATATATATATATATATATATATATATATATATATATACACAGTGGGGTAAAAAAGTATTTAGTCAGCCACCAATTGTGCGAGTTCTCCCACTTAAAAGATGAGAGAGGTCTCCAATTTTCATCATAGGTATACCTCAATTATGAGAGACAAAATGAGAAAAAAAAATCCAGAAAATCACATTGTCGGATTTTTAAAGAGTTTATTTGCAAATTTTGGTGAAAAATAAGTATTTGGTCAATAACAAAAGTTCATCTCAATACTTTGTTATATACCCTTTGTTGGCAATGACAGAGGTCAAACGTTTTCTGTAAGTCTTCACAAGGTTTTCACACACTGTTGCTGGTATTTTGGCCCATTCCTCCATGCAGATCTCCTCTAGAGCAGTGATGTTTTGGGGCTGTCGCTGGGCAACATGGACTTTCAACTCCCTCCAAAGATTTTCTATGGGGTTGAGATCTGGAGACTGGCTAGGCCACTCCAGGACCTTGAAATGCTTCTTACGAAGCCACTCCTTCGTTGCCCGGGTGGTGTGTTTGGGATCATTGTCATGCTGAAAGACCCAGCCACGTTTCATCTTCAATGTCCTTGCTGATGGAAGGAGGTTTTCACTCAAAATCTCACGATACATGGCCCCATTCATTCTTTCCTTTACACGGATCAGTCGTCCTGGTCCCTTTGCAGAAAAACAGCCCCAAAGCATGATGTTTCCACCCCCATGCTTCACAGTAGGTATGGTGTTCTTTCTCCTCCAAACACGACAAGTTGAGTTTTTTCCAAAAAGTTCTATTTTGGTTTCATCTGACCATATGGCATTCTCCCAATCCTCTTCTGGATCATCCAAATGCTCTTATATATATATACAGTATATATATATATATACAGTGGGGCAAAAAAGTATTTAGTCAGCCACCAATTGTGCAAGTTCTCCCACTTAAAAGATGAGAGAGGTCTCCAATTTTCATCATAGGTATACCTCAACTATGAGAGACAAAATGAGAAAAAAAAATCAGAAAATCACACTGAAGGATTTTTAATGAATTAATTGGTAAATTCCTCAGTAAAATAAGTATTTGGTCACCTACAAACAAGCAAGATTTCTGGCTCTCACAGACCTGTAACTTCTTCTTTAAGAGGCTCCTCTGTACTCCACTCGTTACCTGTATTAATGGCACCTGTTTGAACTCGTTATCAGTGTAAAAGACACCTGTCCATAACCTCAAACAGTCAGACTCCAAACTCCACTATGGCCAAGACCAAAGAGCTGTCAAAGGACACCAGAAACAAAATTGTAGACCTGCACCAGGCTGGGAAGACTGAATCTGCATTAGATAAGCAGCTTGGTGTGAAGAAATCAACTGTGGGAGCAATTATTAGAAAATGGAAGACATACAAGACCACTGATAATCTCCCTCGATCTGGGGCTCCACACAAGATCTCACCCCGTGGGGTCAAAATGATCACGAGAACGGTGAGCAAAAATCCCAGAACCACATGGGGGGGCCTAGTGAATGACCTGCAGAGAGCTGGGACCAAAGTAACAAAGGCTACATCAGTAACACACTACGCCGCCAGGGACTCAAATCCTGCAGTGCCAGATGTGTCCCCCTGCTTAAGCCAGTACATGTCCAGTCCCGTCTGAAGTTTGCTATAGAGCATTTGGATGATTCAGAAGAGGACTGGGAGAATGTCATATGGTCAGATGAAACCAAAATAGAACTTTTTGGTAAAAACTCAACTTGTCGTGTTTGGAGGAGAAAGAACACCATACCTACTGTGAAGCATGGGGGTGGAAACATCATGCTTTGGGGCTGTTTTTCTGCAAAGGGACCAGGACGACTGATCCGTGTAAAGGAAAGAATGAATGGGGCCATGTATCATGAGATTTTGAGTGAAAACCTCCTTCCACCAGCAAGGGCATTGAAGATGAAACGTAGCTGGATCTTTCAGCATGACAATGATCCCAAACACAACACCCGGGCAATGAAGGAGTGGCTTCGTAAGAAGCATTTCAAGGTCCTGGAGTGGCCTAGCCAGTCTCCAGATCTCAACCCCATAGAAAATCTTTGGAGGGAGTTGAAAGTCCGTGTTGCCCAGCGACAGCCGCAAAACATCACTGCTCTAGAGGAGATCTGCATGGAGGAATGGGCCAAAATACCAGCAACAGTGTGTGAAAACCTTGTGAAAACTTACAGAAAACGTTTGACCTCTGTCATTGCCAGGGAAGGGTATATAACAAAGTATTGAGATAAACTTTTGTTATTGACCAAATACTTACTTTACTGAGGAATTTACCAATTAATTCATTAAAAATCCTTCAATGTGATTTTCTGGATTTTTTTTCTCATTTTGTCTCTCATAGTTGAGGTATACCTATGATGAAAATTGGAGACCTCTCTCATCTTTTAAGTGGGAGAACTTGCACAATTGGTGGCTGACTAAATACTTTTTTGCCCCACTGTATATATATATATATATATATATATATATACATACAGTATATACAGTATATATATATATATAATATGTATACACAGTGGTGTGAAAAAGTGTCTGCCCCTTTCCTGAGTTCTCATTTTTTTTGTCACACTTAAATGTTTCAGATCATCAAACAAATTTAAATATTAGACAAAGATAACACAAGTAAACACAAAATGTAGTTTTTAAGTGAAGGCATTTATTATTGAGGAGAAAAAAATCCAAACCTACATTGCCCTGTGTGAAAAAGCGATTGCCCCCTAAACCTAGTAACTGGTCGGATCACCCTTAGCAGCAACAACTGCAATCAAGTGTTTGCAATAACTGACAGTGAGTTTTTTACAGCGCTGTGGAGGAATTCTGGCCCACTCATCTTTGCAGAATTGTTGTAATTCAGCCACATTGGAGGGTTTTCTAGCATGAACCGCCTTGTTAAGGACATGCCACAGCATCTCAATTGGATTCAGGTCAGGACTTTGACTAGGCCACTCCGAGGTCTTCATTTTTCTTTTCTGAAGCCATTCAGAGGTGGACTTGCTGGTGTCTTTTGGATCATTGTCCTGCTGTAGAACCCACGTGTGCTTCAGCTTGAGGTCACAAACAGATGGCTGGACATTCTCCTTCAGGATTTTTTGGTAGACAGCAGAATTCAAGGTTCCATTTACCACATCAAGTCTTGCAGGTCCTGAAGCAGCAAAACAGCCCCAGGCCACACTACCACTACCATATTTTACTGTTGGTATGATGTTCTTTTTCTGAAATGCTGTGTTACTTTTATGCCGGATGTAATGGGACACACATCTTACAAAAAGTTCAACTTTTGTCTCGTCAGTCCACAGAGTATTTTCCCAAAGGTCTTGAGGATCATCAAGATGTTTTCTGGCAAAACTGAGATGAGCCTTTATGTTCTTTTTGCTCAGCAGTGGGTTTTGTCTTGGAACTCTGCCATGCAGGCCATTTTTGCCCAGTCTCTTTCTTATGGTGGAGTCATGAACATTGGCCTTAATTGAAGCAAGTGAGGCCTGCAGTTCTTTGGATGTTGTTGTGGGGTCTTTTGTGACCTCTTGGATGAGTTGTCGCTGCGCTCTCGGGGTAATTTTGGTTGGCCGGTCACTCCTGGGAAGGTTCACCACTGTTCCATATTTTTGCCATTTGTGGATAATAGCTCTCACTGTGGTTTGCTGGAGTCCCAAAGCTTCAGAAATGACTTTATAAGCTTTTCCAGACTGAGAGATCTCAATTACTTTGTTTCGCATTTGTTCCTGAATTTCTTTGGATAGCAGCATGATGTTTAGCTTTTGAGGATCTTTTGGTTTACTTCACTTTGTCAGGCAGGTCCTATTTTAGTGATTTCTTGATTGAGTACAGTTGTGGCAGTAATCAGGCCTGGGTGTGTCTGGAGAAATTGAATTCAGCTTTCCAAAGTTATGATAAACCACAGTTAATTTACAGCCGTGGACAAAATTGTTGGTACCCCTCTGTTAATGAAAGAAAAACCCACAATGGTCACAGAAATAACTTGAATCTGACAAAAGTGGTAATAAATAAAAATCCTATGAAAATTAACCAATGAAAAGCAGACAGTGCTTTGGTGTACTGATGTCACAGTGTTGAAGAAGTTTTGTAGCCCTAACCTAGAGTCACTGTTCATAAACTGTAAACCCTTTTATTCACCGCGAGAGTTCTCCTCATTTATTCTGGTCGGAATTTATATCTCGCCTGCTGCTTGTACAACGGAGGCACTGCAGCACCTCGCTGATCAGATAGCAGACGTGGAGGAAAAACATCCAGACTCTCTGCTTATCATTCTGGGTGATTTCAATAGAGCTAATCTCACAAATGAGCTTCCTAAATACAGACAGCATATTAAATGTCCCACCAGGGACACAAATACACTTGACCACTGTTACACAGTTTTAAGAAACGCCTATCATGCCGTCCCCCGTGCAGCTCTGGGTTTTTCTGACCACTGTCTGCTCCATCTTATTCCAACATACAGACAGAAACTAAAAACTTCCAAGCCTGTTGTAAGGACTGTGAAGAAATGGACTGAGGAATCAAAGCTGAAGTTACAAGCCTGCTTTGACTGTAGAGATTGGAGTGTTTTTGAAGCTGCAGCCATTAACCTAAATGAACTCACTGACACTGTGACGTCATACACCTGTTTCTGCGAGGACATGTGTGTGCAGACCAAGACCTTCTGCATATACAACAACAATAAACCTTGGTTCATTCCTAAACTGAAGCAGCTACGTCAGACCAAGGAGGAGGCCTACAGGACTGGTGACTGGACTCTGTACAAGCGGGCCAGAAACATGCTGACGAAGGAGATCAGGCTTGCTAAGAGGAGCTACAGTGTGAAGTTACAAAAAAACTTCTCAGCTAACAACTCTGCTTCTGTCTGGAGAGGCCTACGGAATATCACCAACTACAGGAGACCATCCCCCCACCCTGCGGAAAACCTCCAGCTGGCTAATGACCTAAACAGCTTTTACTGCAGGTTTGAAAAGAACCTACAGTTCTCACCTCCCACCCACACAAAAGGATTATCTGCAGCCCCAGGAACTCCATCCCTCCTCCACTCTGACCTCCCACCAGCACTAATGATCTGTGAAGAGGAGGTGCGCCGGGTCTTTCAGAGACAAAAGATCAAGAAGGCTGCAGGACCTGATGGTGTGTCTCTGTCCTGCCTGAGAGTCTGCTCCAACGAGTTGGCCCCCATCTTCACCCGGATCTTTAACAGATCACTGGAGCTGCGTGAAGTGCCTTCCTGCTTCAAACGCTCCATCATCATTCCAGTTCCCAAGAAACCCTCTATTACAGGATTAAACGACTACAGACCTGTTGCCCTGACCTCTGTGGTTATGAAATCCTTGGAGAGATTGGTGCTGAACCACCTGAAGGTCATCACAGGCCCCCTGATGGACCCACTGCAGTTTGCCTACCGGTCAAACAGGTCAGTGGATGATGCAGTGAATATGGGACTACACTACATCCTGCAACACCTCGACTCCCCAGGGACGTACGCCAGGATCCTGTTTGTCGACTTCAGCTCAGCGTTCAACACCATCATCCCAGGCATTCTTCATCAGAAACTCCTCCAGCTCAAGGTGCCCCCCTCCACCTGCCAGTGGATCTCCAGCTTTCTGACTGACAGGTGGCAACAGGTGAAGCTAGGGAGATTTACATCCAGCTCCCGAAAAATTAGTACTGGCGCCCCCCAAGGATGTGTCCTTTCCCCACTGCTCTTCTCCCTCTACTCCAACGACTGCACCTCAGAGGACCCTTCGGTGAAGCTCCTGAAGTTTGCGGACGACACCACAGTCATCGGTTTGATCCGGGATGATGATGAGTCTGCATACAGGCGGGAGGTGGAGCAGCTGATCCTCTGGTGCAGCCAGAACCATCTTGAACTTAACCCAGCCAAAACGGTGGAGATGACTGTGGATTTCAGGCGACACCCCCCTTCAGTCCCCCCACTCACCATCCTCAACAGCACAGTGTCCACTGTGGACTCCTTCAAGTTTCTGGGTACCACAATCTCCCGGAACCTGAAGTGGTCCTCCCATATAGACACTGTCCGGAAAAAGGCCCAGCAGAGGTTGTTTTTTCTGCGTCAGCTCAAGAAGTTTGATTTGCCTCAGGAGCTGCTGGTTGTCTTCTACACCGCCATCATCCAATCTGTCCTCTGCTTTTCCATCACTGTCTGGTTTGGATCTGCCACTAAACAGGACAAGACCAGACTGCAGCGGATCATTAAGTCTGCAGAGAGGATCATTGGTACCGACCTACCCTCCATTGAGAACTTATATCGGTCCATAACCAGGAAACGGGCGGGAAACATCTGTGCTGACCCATCACACCCCGGCCACAAACTGTTTGAACTTCTATCTTCTGGTCGTCGTTACAGATCACTGAAGGTCAAAACCACCCGTCACAGGAGCAGTTTCTTTCCTCAAGCCATCACTCTGATGAACTCCTAACATTCACCTAGTCCTACCTGTTTGCTGTACTCATGACTTTTCATCCATTATTACATTGCACATAACTCTCACACTGCTTTTTACTTCATTCACATTATATCACTGAATCTGAGTCCACATTGAAATACTGTGTGATTGTATATTTTTACATATATTTCTGCAAAGTGTGGTTAGTCCGAGTAAATAACTGCATATATTCCTGTATATATTTGCATCCTTTTATAGAAACGTGGACAGACTGTAATTTACTGTACATACTCTGTTTGTCATTGAATCCTTATTTAAATCCTTCACCCGAACAACGAGAGCAAGTTTTTAGCCAAAGTCAAATTCCTTGTATGTGTTGTGCATACTTGGCCAATAAAGCTGATTCTGATTCTGATTCTGATTCTGAATTGTGGTTAAACAGATTTATTTAAAAACAAACTCATGAAACAGGCCTGGACAAAAATGATGGTACCCTTAACTTAATATTTTGTTGCACAACCTTTTGACGCAATCACTGCAATCAAACCATTTCTGTAACTGTCAATGAGACTTCTGCACCTCTCAGCAGGTATTTTGGCCCACTCCTCATTGACATAATGCACGGCTCAGGAGACACACACGCAGGCTCAGGGTAGATTTAATAGCTTTATTAACAACAAGTGTGTATGAGTGTGTGTATGCGAGATGTATATGTGATGGTGGTGGCGTCTGCGTCAGGCACGGAGGCAGGAGGCCGTACAGCCGGACAACCCTATGGGAGAAGCAAAGGGAGAAGGGTAACGGGCACCATACCAACACGGGAGATATGACAATGATCACAGGCTTACTTGGTTTTGGCAGGTGGCTGGCACAGCATGGGCATAGCCCGGTAGACAGCGACCTGGAGCGCCCGATGCAGCAGCGAGGAGGCGGTGGCAGAAGGAAGTAGTCCGCCGCCGGGAAATCCACCTGTGCACAGGGGAGGAGACTGGAAGGAGAAGGTAAGAGATTCTTACGTGTATTCTTGCTCGACGAAAGGGATTCCTTGCAGCAAGGGAAGCCAACGAAGACAGACGGCTTCAGGCCGAAGCCCAGGGCGAGACGGCTTAAATCCCTCGCCGCTGACGAGGTGCAGGTGTGCGTGCAGCTGGCGCCGCTAATGGGCGGCGAGGCATGACAGTACTCCCCCCTCTAGCAGCGCCTCCTGGCGATAGTTTCTCTGGGTGCGCTCGGTGGAACTCAGTAATAAGGGATGGATCCAACACAAACGACGAGGGTACCCATTGCCGATGTTCAGGTCCATAGCCCTCCCAGTCCACCAAGTACTGCAACCCGCGACCCCGGCGCCGGGAGTCCAGGATGGAAGAGACTGGCCAGGCCGGATGACCACCAATCATCTGGGGCGCGGGCTGCGCAGCAGGGGGAGGGCACAGGGGGTCGGAGACTGCCAGCTTCACCTTGGAAACATGGAAGGTGGGATGGATGAGGAGGGAGGGGGGAATAGCCACACGCACAGCCACCGGGTTAATGATCCTGGTAATGGGGTATGGGCCCATGAAACGCTGTGCCAGCTTCCTCCTCTCACCCTTTAAAACGACGTCCTGGGTTGACACGTAGACACGCTGGCCTACCTGGTAGGTTGGGGCAGGTCTTCTGTGTCGGTCCGCTGTAGATTTGTTGTGCTCTGCCGTGCGTAAAAGCGCATTGCGCGCCGACGCCCAAATGGAGCGGCACCGCCTGAGGTGCGCCCGAACTGAGGGGACAGTTACCTCACTCTCCTGCGCAGGGAACAGAGCGGGGTCGTAGCCCAGGGACGCCTTAAATGGGGATATCCCAGTGGCAGAAGAGCGGGCGGTGTTATGGGCGTACTCAACCCAGGCGAGATGGTTGCTCCAGGACGCAGGCTTGGATGTAGTGACGCAGCGGAGTGCAGCCTCCAGCTCCTGATTGGTCCGCTCACACTGCCCGTTGGTTTGGGGGTGATGGCCGGAGGAGAGGCTTACCTTGGCTCCCAGGGCGTTACAGAAGGACCTCCAAACCTCTGAGGAAAACTGGGGACCCCGGTCCGAGACCACGTCCACCGGAATCCCGTGCAGCCTGACCACGTGCTGGATTAGGAGGTCCGCCGTCTCCAAGGCAGATGGAAGCCCTCGCAATGGGATGAAGTGCGCAGCCTTGGAGAAACGGTCAACGATGGTCAGGACAGTGTCGAAGGTGTTAGAGGCTGGGAGAACGGTGACGAAATCCAGGGCGATATGTGACCAGGGCCTGCCAGGGACGGGCAGAGGCTGGAGCAAACCCGCTGGAGGGGCATTACCTGATTTACTGGTGGCGCAGACGGGGCAGGCCCGGGCGTAGCGGGCAGCGTCCTTCCGCAGGCCCGGCCACCAGAAGGATCGTTGAAGTAGGTCGATCATCCGGGAGGAACCAGGGTGGCAGGTGAGCTTAGATGTGTGCAGCCAGTGGATGACCTCCCCCCGGACCGTGGACGGCACAAAAAGCCTCCCCTCCGGTCCGCTGCCAGGGTCAGGTTCCGATTCCTGCGCCTTCCGGATCTTACTTTCGATGTCCCAAGTGACGGCTCCCACGATGCACGACCTGGGCAAGATGGTGTGGACTGCGTCCTCAGACACCTCAGGGGCAAATTGCCTAGAGAGGGCGTCAGGTAGGCCATTCTTGGAGCCAGGCCTGAAGGTGATGTTAAAGCGGAACCTGGCGAAGAACAAGGACCAACGCGCCTGGCGGGAGTTCAGACGCTTGGCAGATCTTAAATACTCCAAGTTCTTGTGGTCAGTTAGAACCACGAACGGCAGGTCCGCCCCCTCTAGCCAGTGACGCCACTCCTGCAGCGCGAGCTTGATGGCGAGGAGCTCTCTGTCCCCCACGTCGTAGTTTTGTTCCGCCGGGGACAAGCGCAGGGAGAAGAAGGCGCAGGGCCATTTGACTCCGTCGTCAGGTGACCGCTGAGATAGAACCGCCCCCACCCCCGTGTCCGAAGCGTCCACCTCCACGATGCATTGCAGCGAGGGATTGACTTGGCTGAGGACCCGGGAGGAGGAGAACTCCGCCTTCAGCGCCTGGAAGGCAGCTGCGGCCTCTTCAGTCCACCGGAACGGGACCTTAGGGGACGTGAGGCAGGTCAGAGGGCCGACGACGGTACCAAAGTTCGGGACGAAGCGGCGGTAGAAGTTGGCAAACCCAATAAACTGTTGCACCTGTTTCCTTGATGTAGGTGTGGGCCATTCCACCACCGCTTTCACCTTCGCTGGATCCGGAAGCACCTGGTCATGGGAGATGACGAACCCGAGGAAGGACGTGGTCTTAGTGTAAAATTCACATTTTTCAGCCTTGACATATAACCGGTTCTCCAGCAGCCTTTGGAGGACCTGCCTCACATGGACCCGGTGCTCGTCCCTGGATCTGGAGAAGATAAGGATGTCATCCAGATAGATGAACATAAACAGGCCGATGAAATCCCGGAGGACGTCATTTATAAGGCGCTGAAAGACGGCTGGAGCATTGGTCAACCCGAACGGCATCACCAGGTACTCGAAATGACCGTTCGGGGTACGGAAGGCTGTCTTCCACTCGTCTCCCTCCCGGATCCGGACGAGGTGGTATGCGCTGCGAAGATCCAGCTTGGTGAACCAAGTCGCCCCCTGGAGGGAGTGGAAGGCGGTGTCCATTAGGGGCAAGGTGTAGCGATCCTTCTCCGTGATGTCATTCAGGGCGCGGTAGTCAATACAAGGACGGAGGGAGCCGTCCTTCTTGCCCACGAAGAAGAATCCAGCGCCTAATGGTGATGACGAGGGATGGATGATTCCAGCACTCAGTGATTCCTTGAGATAGGAGTTCATGGACTCCTTCTCCGGCGCAGACAGGCTGTAGAGTCGCCCTGAGGGTAAGGGTGCCCCCTGGCGGATGTTTATCGCACAGTCGTAAGGCCTGTGCGGAGGAAGAGACATTGCCTTGGACTTGCTGAATACCATACCCAGGTCGTGAAACTCTGATGGGTGAGATCCGGAGGTGCGGGGTCCTTGGGAGTAGGAGGAGAGGACGGGGAGCAGGCAGCGGATTGAAGGCAGGTGCTCATGCAAAAGGAACTCCACGCTGACACCCTGGCGGACTTCCAGTCCAGGACAGGGTTGTGGAGGCGGAGCCATGGGTATCCCAGGATGACGGGTGACACAGAGCTGGGTAGGATGTAGAAGGAGGTTTCCTCCCGGTGGTTCCCAGAGATGATCACAGGGACAGGGACGGTCTGATGTGTAACTCTCCCCAGGGAGACATGGGAGAGACTGACCAGGGCGAGAGGAGATTTGAGGGCTTGGCAACGGATGCCCAGTCGGGTTGCCAGGCTTTGTGAAATAAAGCTGCCCTCCGCGCCCGAATCCACCAGTGCGTGGGTGAGGTGCCCAGTGGGGTTGTGACAAAACCGGATGGGCAGCTTCAATTGAGAGAGGAGATTTAACCGATTGGCATCCGCGAGGCCCCCTACAGTGACTCGCGGACCTCCCCGTTTGGCTTCTGTGGACAAAGCTCCACCGTGTGTTGGCTGTCTCCACAATACATGCAGAGACCCAACTCACGGCGGCGTTGTTTCTCCGCTGGGGGGAGCTTTGTCCAGCCTGTCACCATCGGCTCCGACTCCTCGGAGTACCCCGGTGACGGCAACGCCAGGGGGCGAGCTTGGGACAGGCGAGACGAGGCACCTCGAGGGTGAGAAGAAGACGACTTCCGCTCCGAGGCACGCTCGCGCAACCTGTTATCCAGGCTGATGGCTAGGGAAGTTAGCTCCGCTAAAGTCACCGGGATGTCCCGTCCAGCCAATTTGTCCCTCAGACCAGCGCTGAGACTGCAAAGGAAGATGCCGCAGAGAGAACGTTCTCCCCAGCCAACCTCCTCCGCCGCTACCCGGAAGTCGATCGCGTAGTCAGCTGCCGACCGGCTTCCCTGCTGAAGGCTGAGAAGCCAATCGACCTGATTGCTCTCTGTTCGAGAATGATCAAATACTTCCAGAAACAGTCTCACGAATTGGCCATAGATGAGGGTGGCATAACTGGGCTTCGCCATAATGGCGTAAGCCCAGGTAAGCGCTCGCCCCTCCAAGGGGTTCCCTATGTAGCCAATTTGGCTATGGTCTGAGGGAAAATCTCCGGGCACACGGTGAAACACGGACTCACACTGCATGATAAACCCCCGCACTCCACCGAGCTTACCGCTAAAGCGGGCGGGGGTCGGAATGGGTGTGAGCTGAGTCGGTGCTGCCAGAGCAGGCTGGACGGCCGCTGGAGCAGCAGGAGCCACGCCACCCTGACGAGCCGGGGGGAACGGCTGTTGGAGGTCCAAGCGGTCCAATCGGTTAGTGATTATGGATAACTGATTTAAAATCACCTGTTGTTGGTGGGCTATTAAGTCCACCCGAGCCTCGAGAGTGGAAAGTCGGCATGCGAGCCTGCTGTCTGCCGAGCCGCTCTGCTGAAGCCGTACTGACATAATGCACGGCTCAGGAGACACACACGCAGGCTCAGGGTAGATTTAATAGCTTTATTAACAACAAGTGTGTATGAGTGTGTGTATGCGAGATGTATATGTGATGGTGGTGGCGTCTGGGTCAGGCACGGAGGTAGGAGGCCGTACAGCCAGACAACCCTATGGGAGAAGCAAAGGGAGAAGGGTAACGGGCACCACACCAACACGGGAGATATGACAATGATCACAGGCTTACTTGGTTTTGGCAGGTGGCTGGCACAGCAAGGGCGTAGCCCGGTAGACAGCGACCTGGAGCACCCAATGCAGCAGCGAGGAGGCGGTGGCAGAAGGAAGTAGTCCACCGCCGGGAAATCCACCTGTGCACAGGGGAGGAGACTGGAAGGAGAAGGTAAGAGATTCTTACGTGTATTCTTGCTCGACGAAAGGGATTCCTTGCAGCAAGGGAAGCCAACGAAGACAGACGGCTTCAGGCCGAAGCCCAGGGCGAGATGGCTTAAATCCCTCGCCGCTGACGAGGCGCAGGTGTGCTTGCAGCTGGCGCCACTGATGGGCGGCGAGGTGTGACACTCGTGAGCAAACTGTTCCAGTTGTCTCAGGTTTGAAGGGTGCCTTCTCCAAACGGCATGTTTCAGCTCCTTCCACAGATGTTCAATAGGATTTAGATCAGGGCTCATAGAAGGCCACTTTAGAATAGTCCAATGTTTGGCTCTTAGCCATTCTTGGGTGTTTTTAGCTGTGTGTTTTGGTTCATTATCCTGTTGCAAGACCCATGACCTGTGACTGAGACCAAGCTGTCTGACACTGGGCAGCACATTTCTCTCTAGAATACCTTGATAGTTGTCATGACCCGAGCACTAGGTCTTGGTGCTCGGGTTATTCTTGTCAGGGTTTGATAGCGGCATTATTATTCTAGCTCTCCGAGCTCTTATTGTGATAGTGCTCGGGGAGGCTTCCGCTCAGCTGTCAAACCCTGAACAGCTGTGCTGCATTTGTGGTCGTTAGTGCTAGGACTATTTCTACCCTCGCTGGCGATCACATCCTTGCAGCAGTGTCTGTTTACACTCCGTCACGCTACGGATGCACGATACTTATTCGTACCATGTCTGTATTTGGCTTGACCGTCGTTCTCCGGAACTAGTAAGTGTGCTGTATAGCCTTACCCCTCCTGGTGTGTATCGATCTCTGTGTGTCTCTGCCTTAGCAGCTGGTGTAATTATTATTTTCACCAACCTTGCCTGCCTTGTGTATGACCGTCTCCTGCTAGGGACCTGTAGAGCTGTTTAGCCTTATGCCTCCTGTTGTGAGTAGACTCTAGTGTCATTGTCTCAGCAGCTTGTGTTGTCACTATTTTCACCGTTAATAAAACTCACTGAACTCACTGGTGACTGTGTGGCGTCTTATGGTGGCTCGCGAGATCCACCCATGACAGTACACTGCTGCCAAAACGGCGTTTACGGTGACGCCAACCCGAGACACAATTCACCAGTGAGTTTGAGTTTTTTGGACAGTTGCTGTTTCCGTCTGGGTACTGTGTGTGTGGAAGGAATGCCGTTGCAGAGGGGCGGCGCTGGGAGCCCGTGCCACGAGCTGACAGGCATCCTGGAAGTCGTGGATGAGTTGCTCATCTCCGCTTCCCTGCTGGACTACCATCACGGCATACACTGGTACCTAGATGCTGCTGAAGACGTCCTTCGTCATCTCCCTTCCCGCTGGGCCGACCACCCGGAAGTCGACGCGAGGAGGGAAGATATCGCTGCACAACGCGAGATTTTCCTGATGCTGGAGGAGGAACGCGGCGTGAAGCAGGAGAAGAGGCACTCCTGCTCGTGGCCTACGGATCCTGATCCCGTCCTCGATCCAGTCCTGGAGTTCGCACCATCTGGAGGCCAGCGGAGGCGTCGGCGCCACGGCTGAGCACGTCTTCAGCAAGCTCCTGCTCCGGATCCAGTTCCGGGCCGCCGGAATGATCCGCTCAATCAGCCAGCTGCTGAGAGTGAGCTGAGTCCTGTGCCAGTGAGCTCCGTCCATGGGTCCTGTGTTACCATCCAGCGAGCGAGGGAAGGAGCAACGTCCTCTACAGCTGGCACCATCTTCCCTGCAGGAGACAGGCAAGTTCAATTTCACTTACCTATCCATCATAGTGATCTGTCTTGTCTGACTCCTGGGTGTGAAGCTCGGGGTTCGCAGCTCCCCGAGTTTCCTTCTCCAGCTGTAGCCAGTAACACTGAACCTGCTGACTCGGTGTTTCCTCCTGTGGAGCGGTCCTCGGTGTCAGTCCCATGCCGTCGAACGAGGGGGAGGCCTGCGGCTCTGGGAGATATCCCGGCCCTGCAGCCTTGTGTTGGACAGAGGAGGAGAACGGACTGCGGTGAGGAGCCAGAGCCGACGAGTGAGCGTCCCCAGGGTTCCTCAGAGATGCAGCCCGAGTCAGCAGGTCGAGGGTCCTCTGCCCCCATGCCATACGGGTATTTGGCGTGGACGTCAGCGCGAGAGGATCCAGCTGCAGAGACCATCAGGCCGGCTGTGGAACCCGACGCAGCCGAGTGGGAGCCCGACGACGAGCGTCTGTCTGAACCTGGATCGACGAAGTCCTGGACGGCTCCAGAGCCCTAGTGCAGGCAAGTGCTCTTCCTTGTTTTCCTTTATGGTGTGTTAGAGCATTTTTGCCTGCCTCATGGGGAGGCGAGCGAGGGGCAGCCGTCTGCTGCACCCGAGCTCGTCTTGCTGGGCTCTGGCGCTGCCAGTGGAACTGATCCCGGTCCTCTCTTGTTCTCTGAGCCTCTCCACAGCGTTACCAGTCTGGAATCTGTCAAGGTCACGGGACTGGAGGTTCCAGGTTTGGGGATGGAGGTCGTTGCCGGTGCAGTGCCGACCCAGTCGGGGTCCGACGCATGGGCCAAGGAGACCCAGTCGGGGTCCGACGCGTGGGCCGAGGAGACCCAGTCGGGGTCCGACGCATGGGCCGAGGAGACCCAGTTGGGGTCCGACGCGTGGGCTGAGGTGACCCAATCGGGGTCCGACGCGGGTGCAGCTATGACCCAGTCGGGGTCTGACGAGGTCCAGTGGGGGTCCAGCGCAGGTGCGGCTGCGACCCAATCAGGATTTGAGGGGGTCCAAGTTCTTGGTTGTTCCCCTCTCAGGAGCCACCAGCTGGGGGCCGTTGGAGGTTTTTGTCTGGCAGACTGGCGCTCTCATGTCTTGTCGTCTTTAGGCGGGCGGCTGCATGCAATTCCTCCATGGTCCTGGTGGTTGTGGAATGCTGGTCGGCCACCCGAGGAACTGCTTTGTGCGTTCGGCGTCTTGGGTTGGTCCCCCGATAAACTGTGGTTGCTACTGGGTGACCTGGTTCGGTCACCAGAGGACTTGTTTCTGGGGGCCTGGGACTGGGGCAGGCCGCCTGACCATGTACTGTTTTGTGGGACTATCCGTGGGCCATCGGAGGCAGGGAGGTCGCCGGAGCTCTGCCTGGGGGGCGTTGGATCTCCGCCGATCATCTTTTGTTTTGGCCCATACGGTGTCTGGTTATGTCAAGTTATGCAAAGCAATTTTTGATTGCCTTATGTGTTTTGAAATCCATAGTCTGGTAATGTCAAGTTATGTTAAGCAATTTAGATTGCCTCATGAGTTTTTGTGTCCATAGTCTGGTTAGGTTATGTAAAGTTATTTTGTTTGCCTCATGTGGGGTTGTAGTCCTTAGTCTGGGTTTTTTTTTTTTTTTCTTGTTTTGTCCTCCCCTCTTCCTTTGAGGGGCTATGGCCGTGTTTTGCTTTTTGTTTTGTTCCCCTCTTCTTCTTGAGGGGCCATAGTATGGTGTGCTCGTTCATAGTTTCCAGGTGCTTCCATGTATTTCTGGGTTCGTGTGTGTTTTTTTTTCCATAGGCACGGTGTGTTAGCACGTATTTCTTGTGGGTTTTTTTTTTCTCATAGTTGCCAGGTGTGTATTTATTTCTTGTTTTTCCCATAGTTACCATGTGTTTGTATTTATTTCTTGTTTCTGTGTCCATAGTTACCGTCATGTATTTCTTTCTTTTTTGCCATGGTTATGTGTTTGCATTTATTTCTTGTTTTGTTCCTATAGTTACTGTGTGTTGAGGGTTTATTTTTTTTGGGCCAGGTTATGTACACTGGGGTTAGACGGGTTGTCTGTGGCCTCAGTGGGAAAATTTTCAGGGTCAAGTGTTTTTTGCTTTGTATGATTGTGTTCTCCTTGTTTTGTACTCAGGTCTTGTTTTGTTTTTTCTTCTTTTGTCATTGTTCTGGGGGGAAATAGGATGGATATGTCAAGTGATGTATTCGTTTCTTTTCCTGTTTAGGGTGTTAGGTTTTGTTGGCTCCCTCCTTGCCTGTTCCTCAATCCACTCGCCCTGTGGTTGGGGGGGGGGGCAGGTGTTACTAGACGTTCAGAGCCTGTCAAGTGAGGGGGGGCTACTGTCATGACCCGAGCACTAGGTCTTGGTGCTCGGGTTATTCTTGTCAGGGTTTGATAGCGGCATTATTATTCTAGCTCTCCGAGCTCTTATTGTGATAGTGCTCGGGGAGGCTTCCGCTCAGCTGTCAAACCCTGAACAGCTGTGCTGCATTTGTGGTCGTTAGTGCTAGGACTATTTCTACCCTCGCTGGCGATCACATCCTTGCAGCAGTGTCTGTTTACACTCCGTCACGCTACGGATGCACGATACTTATTCGTACCATGTCTGCCTTTGGCTTGACCGTCGTTCTCCGGAACTAGTAAGTGTGCTGTATCGCCTTACCCCTCCCGGTGTGTATCGATCTCTGTGTGTCTCTGCCTTAGCAGCTGGTGTAATTATTATTTTCACCAACCTTGCCTGCCTTGTGTATGACTGTCTCCTGCTATGGACTTGTAGAGCTGTTTAGCCCTATGCCTCCTGTTGTGAGTAGACTCTAGTGTCATTGTCTCAGCAGCTTGTGTTGTCACTATTTTCACCGTTAATAAAACTCACTGAACTCACTGGTGACTGTGTGGCGTCTTATGGTGGCTCGCGAGAGCCACCCATGACAATAGTCTTGAGATTTCATTGTACCCTTCACAGATTCAAGACACCCTGTGCCAGATGCAGCAAAGCAGCCCCACAGCATAACAGAACCTCCTCCGTGTTTCACAGTAGGGACAGTGTTCTTTTCTTGGTATGCTTCATTTTTGCGTATGTGAACATAGAGCTGATGTGCCTTGCCAAAAAGTTCCAGTTTTGTCTCGTCTGTCCATAGGACATTCTCCCAGAAGCTTTGTGGCTTGTCAACATGCAGTTTGGCAAATTCCAGTCTGGCTTTTTTATGATTTGTTTTCAACAGTGGTGTCCTCCTTGGTCGTCTCCCATGAAGTCCACTTTGGCTCAAACAACGACGGATGGTGTGATCTGACACTGATGTACCTTGACCTTGGAGTTCACCATGAATGTGTTTAGAGGTTGTTCTGGGTTCTTTTGTTACTATTCGTATTATCCGTCGCTTCCATTTTTCATCGTTTCCTCCTGTGGGCACGTCCAGGGAGGTTGGCTACAGTCCCATGGATCTTAAATTTCTGAATAACATGTGCAACTGTAATCACAGGAACATCAAGCTGCTTGGAGATGGTCTTATAGCCTTTACCTTTAACATGCTTGTCTATAATTTTCTTTCTAATCTCCTGAGACAACTCTCTCCCTTGCTTCCTCTGGTCCATGTTTAGTGTGGTACACACCATGAGACCAAACAGCACAGTGACTACTTGTCACCCTTTAAATAGGCCGATTGACTGATTACAAGTGTGTAGACACCTGTGATGTTAATTAGAGGACACATCTTGGTTGAACATGTCTTTTTACACAGGGCCATGCAGGTTTGGATTTTTTTTTTTTTTACCCTTAAACACCTTCATTCAAAACTGTATTTTGTGTTTACTTGCGTTATCTTTGTCTAATATTTAAATTTGTTTGAACTGAACTGGGAAGATGGTTCCACAGGAAGGGAGCTTGATAGCTCAAAGCTCTACCTTCCACTCTATTCCTAGAAACCTTTGGGACCACTAGTAGTTTGGATTTTTGGGAGCACATAGCTCTGGTTGGATGATAAGGAATTAAGCATTCTTGCAGGTATAAAGGAGCCATACCATTAAGAGTTTTATAGGTTAAGAGCAATATCTTGAATTCAATTCTATATTTTATTGGGAGCCAATGTAAAGAAGCTAAAACTGGGGTAATGTGATCTCTTCTCCCTGTTCTCATAAGGATACGTGCAGCTGCATTCTGAATGAGTTGGAGAAACTTTATGGACTTATTTGGGCAACCTGATAAAAGTGAGTTACAATAGTCAAGTCTAGAGGTGATAAAGGCCTGGACAAGTTTCTCTGCATCTTTGAGACAGGATGGACCTAATTTTAGAAATATTACGCAGATGGAAGAAGGCGGTCTTAATGGTTTGCTGTATATGAGAGTTGAAAGATACATCTTGGTCAAGGACAACTCCAAGATTCCTAACAGAAGACGTAGAAGCGAGTGCAATGCCATCTAGTATTATCTTGCTAAAAAGAGTACTTCTAGCATGTTTGGGGCCAAGGATGATGACTTCAGTTTTATCTGTATTCAGCAATAGAAAGTTGTAGTTCATCCAAGTTTTGATATCCTTGAGACACTCCTGGAGTAAACCCAACTGGCTGGAATCATTTGGATTGATGGATAAATACAACTGAGTGTCGTCAGCGTAACAATGAAAATGAATAGAATGCTTCCTCATAATGTCTTCCAAAGGCAGCATGTATAATGTAAACAATACTGGTCCAAGTACTGATCCCTGCGGAACTCCATAGCTAACCGTGGTCTGAGTAGAGGACTTGTTATGGACATAAACAAACTGGGAATGATCTGATAGATGAGACTGGAAACATCTTAGCGTTGTTCCATTCAGGCCAATTTGCTGTTCAAGTCTCTCTAGCAGAATATGGTGGTCAGTGATATCAAAGGCAGCGCTGAACAAGGACAGAGACAAGTCCTTTGTCAAATGCCATAAGAATGTCATCACTAACTTTCACCAAGGCTGTCTCTGTGCTGTGATGCTTCCTAAAACCTGACTGAAATTTCTCAAATATAGATTTTTTTTTTTTTCTAAAAAGGTGCATAGTTGATTGGTGACTACTTTTTCAAAGATCTTGGAAAAGTAGGGGAGGTTAGATATTGGTCTATAATTGGCCAAAATCCTAGAATCAAGGGAAGGTTTTTTTCAGTAGAGGTTTAATCACTGCCACTTTAAACGACTGCAGTACATGTCCTGTCAATAGGGACATATTAATTATGTTCAAAAGAGATGGACTAATCAGAGATAGCGATTCCTTCACTAGTCTAGCGAGGATTGGATCTAAAAGACAGGTAGTTGGTTTAGAGGCTGACACTATTAGGGCTAGATCAGAATGATTAATACGAAACAATTTAGAAAAGTGGAGTTCTGAGCCTGTGGGCACAGCAGTGTTAGGTAGAGGCTTGGTATTTTTTTTTGGGGGGGGGGTATTTTTTGGAATAGTATTCCTAATACTGACAATTTTATCATTAAAAAAATTTAAAAACTCAGCACTAAGAGTTGGAGGGACATAGGGATCTATAGCATTTTGGCTCTTGGTTAGCTGAGCCACAGTGCTAAAGAGAAATCTGTGGTTGTTTATATTTTCTTCTATCAAGGATGAATAGTACTGTCGCCTAGCACTATGGAGAGATTTCTTTTAGGTGGTAAGGCTGGCATTCCAGGCTGAACAAAATTCTTCTGTCTTATTTGCAGGCCAAAGCCTTTCACAGGATCTAACTTTCTGTTTTAACTTAGGGGTTTGGGAGTTGTACCATGGAGCTAGTCTCCTATTTTTAATAGTTTTCATTTTAAGAGGGGCTATGGAGTCAAGTGTTGACTGCAGGGAGGCTGCAGTACTACCAACTAAAAGGTCTAATTCTAATGGATTCAAGTAGTCAGTGCTGTCTGCTATATTGAGACATGGTAATAGAGTAAGTGCTGAAGGGATTAATTCTTTAAAGTGAGCCACGGCACTATCAGATAAGTATCTGTAACTATATTTCTGCTTGATGCTGTGAAATCGGATAGCACAAATTTGAACATTGTCAAACAGTGGTCAGTCAGTGTAGAATTTTGAGGGATGACAAGCAGCTCATCAATTTCTACACATTAGGCCAAGACCAGGTCAAGGGTGTGATTATGATGATGAGTTGGTTTACTAACACACTGAGGAAAAACCAGTTGATTTTAAGAGGGAGAGAAATGCTACACAATGACTATCATAATCAACATTATGAATATTAAAATCACCAGCTATGATAATCTTGTCTGAACTAAGGTTGTTAAGAACTCAGAGAATTCAGACATAAATTCAGCAAAAGAAGCACTGGGAGGGCGATATACTGTGGTAAATAAAATAGGCTGCTCTGACCTCCAGGATGGGTGTGCTAAGCTAAAAATTAAGCATTCAAAAGAGTTATAATTTGAGTTTAGCTTAGGCTGAGGGTTCATTGGTAATGTGGATTCATATATTACCGCAACACCACCACCTCGGCCAGTGTTTTTAAGAATATGAATATTACCATAGCTGGGGGGGGGGGGGGGCTCATTGACGCTAACAAAGTCATCGGGTTGTAGCCATGTTTCTGTGAGACAGAGTATATTTATATTGTAATCCGTGATCGTATCATTAATTAAGGTCACTTTATCTGACAGAGATCTTATATTCAGCAGTCCGCATTTAATTATTTTATTTAACTGTGGTGAATTAGTGGTTTTAATCTTTATCAAGTTATGTTGTGTTTGTCTTGGGTTATAATGTTTTGGGTAACGGGAGACAGATACAATCTCCATGGGGTTATGAATTGAAGATTGATCTAAACAGCGGGAATTATTTGGATTAGATTCAGATTCAGATTCAGATTCAGAAAAGATTTATTGCCAAGTACATTCACAGTAAATAACTGGTAAATATACGAGGGATTTGACTTGACACTGAGAACGACATAGTTGACATTTTCAGTGACGCGGCAGCGTCAGTGACGCGCCTGTCAGCAGAATGGGAACAGGGAGCAATGGGGGTGAGAGGAGGATAAGCACAGTAGGAGAGAGAAAAAAAGCATTGTTTATCAGAATACAGTTCGTTTATATGATCAATATTATGATTACAAGAAAAAAAACTCTCAATGCACAAATAGCAGACAATAGAATCCATACAAAGACACAAAGAGAGCAGTGAATGAGTAATCTTCACGTCAGTATAGTGAGTCAGTGTGAGTGAAGGTGTTGAGTGAGGGTGTTGATATCAGTTAAGGACAACAAAGTCTCTTCAGCAGCAGATGTTATGTCTACCGTCTGGGCAAAGGCGTGTGTCCTTGGCACAGCAGATGGAATAGTTGCCAGACAGTTGGCTGTCCTTGAGAGTCAAATGCTGCCCGCCATGTTATGAAAACAAGTATACTGAAGATAATCTGGAGGACTGTGAGCAGAGGGCGTCAAAACAGGTCGAATAGCACTGACTTCAGAGAAAAAACTTTATATTCTCTTACAGATTCAGTGCTCAAATCCTTCAATTCAATTCAATTCAATTCAATCGTTTATTTCAAACTCAGGGTTCATATTATGAGCAAAACTAAAACGAGTAGACAATAGATAAACAAATAAATAAATAAAGTATATACAGATCAACAGACACTCGGCGCTCTTGTAACAACAATGACATACAATAATGGGCTCAGTATAAAATGGAACGCCACCACTTCCAAATGCTGGAATGAAGTGTGAGTGACGAGTTGACAGTTGCTAATATAAGATGATTGTTACATGCCAGCAACCTTCTCAAGAAACTGTAAACATTCTTACGTATCAATTCGCCAAAAGACGGAATGTTCACAGACACAAACATCTTGCTTGCACTCGACCTTCGTGGTACATCTAACAATCTTCTTAGGGAGTTATTATATGCAATGCGGATTTTGTTCCTAACAGCAACATTGCTATTAAACCATGAAGGCGAGCAGTACATTGAGGTACAGAAGGTCTTGAACAACATACATTTGACATCAGGAGAACATCTATGGAAATTTCGCAACAGTAAATTTGTTTGAGCGTACAGTTTCCTGAGATGCCTGTTACAATCAACATTGGTCTTATCAGATTCAATCCACACACCTAGGTATTTGACTTTTTCAACAAAGTTCAAGCTATTACCACAGAGTGGCATAACAGGATTCGACGTATTGACACCCTTTGGTTTGAAAGCCATACACATAGATTTAGTACAGTTGAACAGGATGTCATTTTTTTCACCAAATTTTTCACATACCGAAAGGAGATGTTGCATCGCTGCAGTGGACAAACTTAACAAACAGAGGTCATCAGCGTAGAAAATGTGATTTAACAGTGCACCGTTAAAGGAGCCGCCCACATTAGTATTGTTCAACAGTACACTGAGATCATCAACATAGACATTAAACAACAAGGGGTCACATGAAATTTGGATGAGGTGACATTGCCCCATCTAACAACCATAGACTGCCTTCTGTACCAGTATAGCAGGATGCTAACAATGTAAATAGGAGTACCTCGATCGATCAGTTTTCTGAACAAACACCAGTGGTTAATCCTGTCAAAAGCTTTGCTAGCATCAAAGAACGTAGCATAGACACTAGTGGAGTGGCTTCTGAAGTAGTCAACAAATTCATGGAGTAGGTAAACAGCCTTGTCAGTTGAAAGAGCTGATTTGAAACCAAACTGATTGTCGTTTGTCCACAGATAATCCTCAATTCTGTTCAGGAATAAACCCTCTAACAGTTTAGATATAACATTTGCAATAGCTATAGGTCTGTAGTTGTTCATATCAGAAAGACTGGCACACTTGTTTTTCACTAGAGGAATAATAACAGAGTCCATCAACATATCTGGCATGTAACCATGAACAAGCATACAGTTAAAACACAATGACAACAAAATACACAAATTGAAATCAGCGTTGATGAGGCATTCACTGGTGAGACAGTCAGGGCCAGCAGATTTGCCTTTCTTGAGAACTTTGATCAGCGAATCAACTTCAACAGGAGTGACAGCAGAGATATCAGAGGCATCAAACATGTCGTTGTACAGACGAATATCATGCATAACAGAATCCTTCATTGAAACATTCTTGACTGAGTTGAAAATAGCTTCATAATGACATTTCCACTTTTCAGCAATATTAACGTCACCAGTCACGCCATCAATAGTGTTTGATCTGACAGACCGGTGGGAGCTCATAGCCTTCATTTGTTTCCAGAATTCTACCATGTTCAGTTCACTCATGTGATTAGCTAGCTGGTCACATTTGATACTTTCTTCATTGCGCCTGCATGCTCGTAGAGCATATTTGAACCTAGCCCTGCAATTTTTCATGTTTTCAAATATTGGACCAGAACGTGGTTTGCTATTACTCCTCCACCACAAAAAAGCATCCCGAGCAGCTGTGTGAGCCTCGCTAACGACATCATTCCAGCCTGGGACGTTATATTGGGTGGTCGCACTGTGACTAGGAATGCATTCACTCACACAGTAATTTAAGGCATCAACAATATCACTGTAGAACCTGTCGATATCGTCCCTGTGTGCTGCACAATTACTGTTGTGACACCTGATGGCGTGCATAGGAGCACGGATGTTACAGAGTTTCCTACGAGTAAGTTTCTTATATCTGGACAGGTCTGACGCTGTGGCATCATGCCATTTGTATGTTTTACTGCCCGTTGTGGCTGAGGGAGCTTCCCGGGGGTCACTTACAGCACTAGATACCTCAATATCTATAGATAAAGGTACATGATCAGAACTCACATAGTCAAACAGAACTTTGATATTGGACACGTTGTCATGGCCTGAGGATGTAGTCACACAGTGATCAAGCCATGATGTAGAGCCATGAGCCAGGCTAACATGAGTAAAGGTATCATCTGGTAAGATAATCCTGTCCGAGATATGTAAGGAGTAACTCTCACAGAAAGACACCAGTTCGTCTCCAAAATAACTTGAACGTGCTGTATTAGCGTTGAAGTCACCAATTGTGAACACATATGGAGTTGGAAAGTCCTCGGTGATACGTTTAACAAGACTCAGGCAGTGCAAGTATTCATCCAAGTTTTCAACACTGTCATAGGGGAAATATACACATAGTATAAGACAGTGAAAGTCACCCAGGTTGACTTCAATACCTGTAACTCTTAAGCAGTCGTAACGTCCAGCCTTCATGGCTGGACGTTGAAATTAATAGGATTAATAGGATTAATATGAGAAATGGAAACAAAGAAGAGCTGGTTGGCAGACCCAGGTAGTTTGGGGTGAGTTAACACACCAGCTTTCAGTCACTGTACTAAAAAATGCCAAATGGAAAAAAAGATTGTCCTTTAGAACACGTGCACCAAGTCTATTTGGATGGATGCCATCTGGCCTCATAAATGATGGGCAGTTCCAGAACAGGCTGAAATTGTCTATAAAATCAGTGTTAAAAGTAGGACATGTTGAACACAACCAGGTATTAAGGCTAAGAGTTCTGCTAAAATAATTGCAACCTCTTCTAAAAGGAGCAAGTGGCCCAGAAATAAACACACATCTGCCACAGTTCTGAAGAGTGGAAAGAAGGCTCCTGAAGTCTCTCTTTAAGACCTCAGATGCTTCATCTGGGATGTTGTTGCATCCAACATGAACAATGACAGTTATAGCGTAGGGGTATTCATTTAATATGTCAGGGGTAAGATCCTCAATGTCTGACACTTTAACCCCAGGAAAAAAAAATTTGTAGCACAGTACCTGCTTCTGACATTCCTCATTATTTAATCACCGATTACCAGCATCGTCTAGGGGGACTTTGTCGGTGGCTTCTGAAATGGTGGATAATTTTGCCGTTGTTGTTGCTGCAGTGGCGGCGGGGTGGTGATGTGGGGGTTGCACTCTCCTCTTTTTGGAGCTGGTGTAAAGTTTGGCACACCTATGGTGGTTTTGATGCGGGTTTGGGCCACTGCTGAAGGAGGAGAGGTGGCCATGGGAGGAAGATCAACATCCAGGTGGGGGAGATCTTCCAGGGAAAGGATGTCGAATCTGTTTTCCAGCAAAAGGGGAAGGGATAAGGCGCGGCCATGTCTGGTCAATCCCCGACATTTGCTATTGGGCCCAATGATTGTCCAGGGCATGCATTGAGGCTGTGAAGAACCACCCAGGGCTTTGGGTTTAGCTCCGAGCTGAAGCCAGAGTTTGGTGCTGGAGTCCTGGACGGCTGAGGTGACCGGAGCAGGGGTGGAGGTGGATGGCAATATGCTAATTTCACCGAGGTAAGTAGCCATCTCTGCTAGCTGCGAGTCCGTCACTGGCGCTGATGTCCATCCAAAAATGAAAGTATCCAGATGGTTTTCAGCCTCCTGAATCTTTTAGAGGCTTTTAGAGGCTAAACAGTCTCAATTCCAACTCAGTAACCTTCTTAGAGAGGGAAACACAGCTGACACAGGTTGGGGATGGAGCCATGACTTTCCAGGCCAGAAGTGGCTAGCGAGCTAGCTAAAACAGATGAGTTAGCATAACCCAGTGAACAGCCCTGATCGGGGTCTGATTCACCTGTGAGCCAGTATGGGCTGTTGTATTTACTGAGCTAACACTAAGTAAAAAGTTAATATCAGTAAAAGAGATAAAAAGAGATAAAATTTAAAATGGAGCTAATACAACAAACAAAAACAGACAAGATAACCAGTATGTGTAGGAGTGACTAAGTTTACAAAGACACGCTGACACATCATTTTCTGTGTGTGGACCCGAAGTAAATCTCAGGTCCCAATACAATATCCATCCATCCATCCATCTTCTACCACTTTTCCGGAGGTCCGGGTCGCGGAGGCAGCAGTTCAAGCAGAGAAGCCCAGACTTCCCTCTCCCCAGCCACCTGCTCCAGCTCTTCAGAGAGGATACCAAGGCGTTCCCAGACCAGCTGGGAGACATAGTCTCTTCACCGAGTCCTGGGTCTGCCCCAGGGTCTCTTCCCAGTGGGACATGCCCGAAACACCTCAAGTGGGAGGCGTCCAGGAGGCATCCTAATCAGATGCCCATACCATCTCGTACCAAAAGCCAGTTTAGAAAGCTTGGGATCAGTCCGCCAAGGTCTCCACCTTTGACTGCCACCTAATCCACATAGCACCGGAACCCCATGATCCCTCCTGCAGGTGGTGAGCCCACTGGAGGGCGGACCCATGTAACTCCTTCAGGCTGAGCCTGGCCGGATCCCATGGCTAGAAACCCGGACACCAGACGCTAGCCTTCGAGCCCCTCCCCCAGGCCTGGCTCCAGGGTGGGGCCCCGGTAACCCCATACTGGGCGGGGTACACTGAATCCTTGATATAGAATTTATCATGAGAGTCTGTTGGATCGTTCTTAGTCTGGCCCTTCACCCAGGACCAGTTTGTCTTGAGTGACCCTATCAGAGGCAAATTGTCCCAGACAACATAGCTCCTGGGATCACTGGGGCATGCAAACCCCCCCCCCCCCCCCACCACCACCACCACGATAAGGTGACGATCCATGTGGGGGAGCCCAATACAATAATAAAAAAACCCAAAACAAAACACGTCTCCTCACCAGGTTCGCTGGGCGATGTCAGCCCCGAGTGCCAACTGTAAGTGTTTCTGTTTATTTTTGTAAGTCTTCACCTTTTGGGGAACTGTTGTCATCATTCTTTTGTTCAATACATGTGCTGTGGTGAATTCTGCGCGTAACTCCATTCATCATGACCCTCCGTGCGCTCTTACGCAGAGCACAGACAGGGAGGATGAAATAACGAGGAATTGCGTTCAGGGTTCACCACAGCACATTTAATACAGAAAGACAGACAATTCCTTAAAAGGTGAAGACGTACAAAAAACACAAAAACACTTACTGATGGCATTTGGGGGCCAGCATTGCCCAGAGAACGAATGAGAGGAGACGTGTTAGCCACAGGTGCGCCCCAGAGCCGACATCGCTTCAAGGACGCACGAGAACCACAGCGAACATGGAGTGACTAACACATCGTGAGAGTGCTGAAAATACTGGCAAACAGCACAGATGACAATACTATGGACCAGCAGTGCGTGACTGGCAAACGGCCACGAAGTACACGCACTGCTGGTGATGGTGTGATGAGAAGCACCTGGGCAAGGACCGGGAAACATGATCAGCAGGAGGGGAATCAGCTGGTGATTATGATAGAGGGGACGTGGCCGGACTGGTGCGAGTCAGCATGCGATCAGAGAAAGTAGGTCAAAGCTGCACGTAAATCCATTAATCCTTCCCCTCCTTGTGCGCTCCTCCTGCATAAAAGTGCACGAGGAGCGCACGAGGAGGCTTATGACAGTTGAAGCGTGTGATGTGGTCTTTCACACCTGCTGTTTATCTAAGCCTGCGACACAACGCGAAGGCACAGCCGTAAAATTAAAACAAGAAACCAGACAAACTGTGAGCTACAAAGCTGCTGTCATTCCAGTCAACAACACCGGTGTCCGTTCTCCCGCTTATGTCATGGGGGTGCCACCCTTAATTCGGTGGGCAGCACCACAGTCCAGTCAGTGGCTGCGGTTTTTTGATGATAACTAGTTTATACAGGCACGGTTGTAAATATATGACCTTTGGGTTTACACAACATCCTAAAAAATGTCAAAATCATGTCATCAGACCTTTAACTGGAACAGCAACCTCTTAAGTCAAAGCCAAAGCAAAATTTTAACATTTTTGCATGGAGTTTAGTCCATCCCATGAATGGTACTTGGAATGTTTGAGTGCAGGTAATCTCGCAGGCAGAACTTCATTAAGGAATCCAAAGATTTTTATTCTTAAATACTCCCAGTTGTATTCAGATTGACTGCTTTTAGTTCAAGTCTTTATTAAGTTGGTGGCAAATACTCTGCTTGTTTGAATTAAGATCTAAATGTGATCGAATGAAATTGTATATTAACCCTCTGAGTGTGTATGTTGCCGAACTGCGACATAACCCCTAGTGATCAAGAGTGGTAAATATTTTTGTCAATAAAATGAGCATGATGGACATCTGAAGAAACTACTAGAAGCGAGGAATGCAGCTAGGTAGGAAAATCTACAGTGTAACACAAGGTCAAAGAAGAAGAAATACTCAAAGGCTCAGAGTGAGCTACAGAAGTACACCAGAGAGATGAAGTCCAACTGGTGGGATGAAAAAGCGGAGGAACTTCAAACTGCAGCAGACAGGGAGGACATGAAAACATTCTTCACAGGTTTGAGAGAAATCTACGGCCCTAAACCAAGAGAATTGATCCAACTAAAAGCTATGGATGGTGAAACGGTTTTGCAGGAGAAAGACAAGATCCTGGACAGATTTACAGACCACTTTGACCAACTACTAAACAACCCTGGAAATCTCACTGAAGAGGCTAAAGAAGGTTTAATGCAGCAACCAGCTGTATCAAGTCTGGATGAACCAACAAATCTTCATGAACTAATGGCAGCTATCAGGACAACACAAGATGGTAAAGCTCCAGGAAGGGATGGAATTCCAGCAGAAGTGTGGAAATTTGGTGGTGTTCAGCTGACCAACTGCCTGCACAAGCTCATCCAAGAGATTTAGGATACCCAGAAAGTACCTCCAAGACTGGAAGGATGCAAGTATTGTGCCTTTGTTCAAGAAAGGTGACAGGAAAGATTGTGGAAATTACTGAGGTATATCACTGCTAACCACTGTTGGTAAGATTCTCTCACATGTACTACTGAACAGGCTCAATGAACACATCTCGCAGAATGTACTACCGGAAACCCAGTGTGGCTTTAGAAATGGAAGAAGCACAATGGACATGATTTTCTGCTTGAAACAGATTCAAGAAAAGTGTATCGAAGAGAACATGCTGCTTAATGTAGTCTTCATTGACTTCAGTAAAGCCTTTGATACTGTTTTGCGACAAGGACTTTGGCAGGTACTCAAGAAATATGGCTGTACAGAGAAGTTTGTCAGCCTGATCGAGGCACTTCATACAGGTATGAACCAAACGTGGCAATGTGTGGTTCAGTATCTAAAGACTTTTCAGTAAGCAATGGGGTGAAACAAGGGTGTGTGCTGGCACCTACAATCTTCTCGCTATATCTGGCAGCCATGCTTGAGGTGGCCTTCAAAGACACTTGGGAAGAAGTATACATTCAAACAAGGAAAGAAGCAAACTTGTTCAGTGTGGCACAGTTTAAAGCCAAGAGTAAGACATTGATAAAGGTAGTAAGAGAAATTCTCTTTGCCGATGACAGTGCTCTAGTTCAGTGATTTTCAACCTATGTGCTGCGGCACACTAGTGTGCCGTGAGAGATCGTTAGGTGTGCCGTGGGAAATTATCCAATTTAACTTAATTACTAAAGTGAGTGGCTATGTTTACATGGACACAAGTAACCGGATTAAAAGCCTGATCGGAATAAAAATGCTTCATGTAAACACGGTAATCTGAATATTCTAACCCAATCATGCTCATTCGGATCAAAATTTCATTCCGATTGAGAGGGGTGGGTTATGCCGATTGTTAATCCGAATGGTGAGCATGAAAACACTTACTGCGAACACAGGGCAGAAAATATGTTTACTGCGCATGTCTGTACACCAGCCGCACATTGACGTGACGTATTTCCGCCTTAGCAGCAGCTAGCGGAAAGCATAGCGGGAGTAAAACAAAACTGGTCTGTATCGTCCTGCTGTCTCCCGCTTTTCGTCATATGCAGAAGTCTGTACTTGTAGCTTCATTACGGAGACTAGCAGAAGCAAAAGTACAGTCTGAATAACACGATACAGGTCAATTTCGACACGAAGCGGGGCTTGCTAACACCGGAAGTTGCTTCTTCTTCTACTATTTTTTGAATGTCGAAATGTCGACCTGCACATGTCAAAATGATTTATTCCGTTCAAACCTGTGACACATGAAAACGCACGTCCTAATCAGATCAGCTTTTTCAGGATCCATGTAAACAGTAAAATTCTGATCTGAATTGTAATCAGATTGAAGAAATTTTGCCCATGTAACTGTGGCCAGTGTCAGAGTAATACTCTTTTATGTCACTGGATGGCAGCAGACGGCTAATTGCCTGTAAAAAGACAATAGAATTAGAGCTGCAGGTGACAGGTCACAGTGACAATGATGGAGAAGTTTTTGACAAGGGGAAAGGCTAAGTCCGAACAAGGCTCTGGACAAAATTCTGACCAAGAAGAAGGCCCTAGCATGAGTGGTACACGACATATCTGTGTGAGCTGAGCTTTTCAAGCTTGACTGTGATAAAAACTAAAAACAGAGAGAGACTGAGAGTTGTTGAGGAAGAGCTCCGTGTGTGTCTTTCTTCCATTCCTGCCAGAATATCAGCTTTGTGTTCATCTAAACAGGCCCAGGGTTCACACTGAGTGAGTATAAATACATTTAGAAACTGTATTGCTAACTATATTTTATTATTTTTACTGTGCTAGGCTATAGAGTGTCATTTTGTGTCATTCTGGTTGGTGGTGTGCCCCAGGACTTTGTCAATGTAAAAAATGTGCCGTCGCTTAAAAAAGGTTGAAAAACACTGCTCTAGTTGCACATAGCGCGGAAGACATACCATCTTTAGTGGAAAAATTTGCAAGAGCAGCTAGCCAATTCAGCCTCTAAATCAACATCAAGGAGACAGAGTGCTTTATCAACCACCAAAGCTCCAGTTATCAATATCACTACCAGAAGAGATCAGCACTGATACAGAGCCACTAGTCAAGTGCAAGACTTTCAAGTATCTAGGGAGTACTGTTTCAGAGAATGCTCGGCTGGAGGATGAACTATCTCTCAGAATGAGAAGAGCAAGTGCTGTGTTTGGAAACTTGAGGGAGAGACTGTGGAACAATCGACATGTGTCTATCCGTGTGAAATGCAAAGCGTACAGAGCGACAGTACTGGCTACTCTATTGTACGGTGCTGAAACTTGGACTGTCTACAGAGTGCAGGTGAAGAAACTCCACAAGTACATGAGACACCTTTGAGCCATAATCAACATCTCATGGAAAGACAAGATAACCATCATAGAAGTGTTGAAACGAGCTGGTTTACCATCAATGGAGGACATGCTAATACAGACGAACCTGAGATGGCTCGGACATGTTGAGAGGATGGACCACCAGTGTCTCCCTCGGCAGTTACTCTACTCACAGTTATGCGAGGGCAAATGCAATCAAGGTAGACCAAGGCTCAGATTTAAAGACACTGTAAAAAGAAACTTGAAGAAGCTGGATATAGACAGGAGTTCCTGGAAGTGGAAGGCTAAGGACAGAGCTGCGTGGAGGAATCTGATCAGACCTAAATGAAACAGTCATTGCCGCCCACGACAGACTGCTACAATGATGATGATGTCCCTTCTTAGGGATTAATCTGGCCGTCAGTGATGATGAACCCTAAGAAGGTAGTGGATGTCATGTGAAACTCACATTTTTCTGCCTTCATGTACAGCTGGTTCTCCAAGAGTCGTTGAAGCACCCTGCAGACGTGGGCCTTGTGTTCTGCAAGGGAGCAAGAGAATATGAGAATGTCACCAAGATACACAAATACTACTGGGGTGTTAGTGAGGGCAAAGGGCATGACCAGGTATTCAAAATTGTCGATTGGGGTATGGAACCCCATCTTCCACTCATCTCCCTCGCGGATTCGAACCAAGTGGTATACGTTTCTGAGGTCCAGTTTGGTGTAGATGATGGAACCCTAAAATTGATCAAAGGCAGCATTAATGAGAAACAATGCATACTTGTCCTTGATCGGAATGTTGTTGAGCTACCGGAATTTGATGCATGAGCGGAGTGTGCCATCCATTTTACCAATGAAGAAGAACCCCGCTCCCACTGCAAACAACGAAGGGCAAATAATACCAGCGCTCAGGGACTCTTTAATGTATTTGTCCATGACCTCCCTCTCATGGGCTGACAGATTATACAGGCAGCTGGAAGGTAGTAGCACACCTTGTTGGAGGTCAATAGCATAGTCATAGGGTCGGTGAGGAGGAAGGGACAGCACTTTAGTTTTACTGAAGATGGGCACCAGGTCATGGTAGCAGGAGGGTATGTTGGATAAATCAGGGGACTCAGCAGTGGGAGGGAGAATGGGGATGTGTGGTGAACAGGCAAAGAAGAAAAAGAAAACTGATGCGAGAAAAGTCTCATCTTAAGGAGAAAAATGCCTCAAATTTACATGAACAATTATAATCAGTAGAAAAAGTCAGAAATTTACTAGAAAGAAAGCTGTAAATTCAGAGAAAATTTTGGACTCCTGGTGTCCATGCTTGACACCCCTGGACCAGCATATTAAAAATACATAATTAGAGGTTTTACAACCATGAAAAAGCTGCATATAATAATAATGCATCGGTTTTATATAGCGCTTTATCATATATACTCAAAGACGCTTTACAAATAGGTACATTATTCATTCACTCCAGACATGCAATGGTAGTGGCAAGCTACTTCTGCAGCCACAGCTGCCCTGGGGCAGGCTGACGGAAACGTGGCAGCCAATCTGCGCCAAAGGCCTTTCCGGCCACCACCGAACATTTTATACATTTATACACATTCATACCCAGTGTTATGGGCACTGGAGGCAATGCGGGTGAAGTGTCTTGCCCAGGGACACAACGGCAGGATATCTGGGGAGAGCGGGATTCGAACCGCCAACCATCGGGTTATTAGACGACCTGCTCTACCTCCTGAGCCACTGCCGCCCCGCATATCACAGATATCTTAGATAATCACAGAAAAACAATAGTTCACATCAGAAAAAGATTCATTTGCTCTTTACAGCAAAATATCAAAGTTGAGTCACTTTCTTTCTCTGTTACACGAAAGCTTAAATTTGCACAACTGGACAGTAAACAGGAGCTTCTTGCTCTAAAAATAATCATATTTAACCACAGAGGTAGGAGTTGATGTGGGGGGTGAGCACAGTTTATTAACTACTCATGCTGTGACATCGGGGGATCAGTTGGAATTCCCTTGGTGATCTGATTGCTGAGAGCAGGGACAGGTGTGTTCTGCTGGCTGGCCTGCTGTCAGTTCATCACCGTTTCTGTCCACAAAATGAACTGACCTTCATAGGTCAGCAACCGCAGCTTCTCCTGTCCCCAGCCTGGAGCAGTCCTGTGTACCACGCTGGCAGGAGAGCCAGATTACATCCATGGCCACAGTGGACCAATGACAATTCACTGTGTGCACAGATGGTGCTTATGGGAGTTGTAGTTTCAAACCACAACACGCATTTGACTGTTTACTTCCCACGACCCCTCCTCCCCGGATCCACTCACATCTCTAATCCTTAGGAAGACTATCCAGCACCAGTCCTGTTTTTGTCAGCCTCCACCATCCAGTCTGGAAATTCATTCACTGCCCAACTTCCCCATTAGGACATTGATCACGGACAGACCTCCATCCATCAAACATACAGTTCACAAGAAGTCATGCTGCCTACTTTTTGTGGATCAGTCTCCTGACAATAATACACAGAAAACAAATTACCCATCCATAAATAACTCACCACCTACCCTAGATATGGCTCTTTTAAATATACGGTCACTTGCCAACAAGACTTTTATCATCAATGACCTGATTTTAGATAATAAGATTGACTCTTTATTTTTAACAGAGACGTGGCTCGGCACGGATGCACCAGAGGCTCTCACTGTGGCCTCCCCAACAAATTTTAGTTAATTTTCTTCCATAAGAAAGGGCAGGAAGCATGGGGGTACTGCTTCTATTTTTTTCTTCCTCACTTGCAGTAAAGCAAATTTTACCTGATCAATATATCACATTTGAGCGCCACGCTTTTGTCTTTAGCAGCCCCGCAATTTTATGCATCACAGTTTACAGACCACCCAAATACTGCCCTGTTTTTATTGATGAGTTCTCTGAGTTTTTATCTGTAATCCACTCCTCATATAATTTTATTCTCATTTCCGGTGATTTTAATCTACACACTGATAAGCAGGGTGACCATATGTCAGAAGATTTTAATGACCTGCTCATGTCCATGAACTTTACTCAACATGTCATGCAGCTGACTCACAACAGGGGACACACTCTGGATCTTGTCATTAGCTATGGCCTGCCCACTAGTGTGTCCTCTGTTGTTGACTTGGCTGTCTCTGGCCATTGCTGTGTGTTTTTTAACATCACTGGTTTTATGCAACGGGAGACCTCGGTGTGAACTGTGAGGAAGCGCCATTTGACACCTGAAGTGGCTGCTGATTTCATCAAACTCTTATGCAACACTCCCCAGTTATTTTATCTGCATCATGTGATTTTATTGTTGATAATTAGTAAATGAAGATCAAACATTGACAGAGTTACCCCAATAATCACAAGGACAGTTAAGAATAAACCAAAGCCTCTGTGGAGAAATAACCAAATCCAAAAACTGACAAGAAAGTGCAGGATGGCTGAGAGGAAATGGAGGAAAAACAAATTAAGATAAGCCTTTATTAGTCCCACAATGGGGAAATTCCAGGATTGCAACAGCACAGGGATAGCAACACTCAGAGCAATAATTTAGAAGATAAAAAAATAAGAGCAGTAAATATACATATGTACACATAAATATATAAATATATATACACAGTACGGAGCATTGTAGCAAGATGGACTAAACAGCATAACCGTCTATTTAGTTACCCTTCATGGTATGAATATGTACCCATACATATCGTCACCCTCCATAGCGACTGATATTGTCCTAGTTGTATACTGGAGGGGACCATTTGTGTAAGTCTGTTGTGTGTTTTGCATTCAATACTATTAGGTCGTCACGTTTTTTGCTATCTCTGCGAGCAGCCCTGCTTAGGTTATACAGTCTGACAGCCGTAGGTAGGAAGGACCTGCGAAACCTCTCGGTCACGCAGCTAGGATGATGTAGTCTACTGCTAAATGAGCTCCTCAGTGCGTCCAGTATGTCCTGCATAGGGTGGGACTCGGACTCCAGCAGAGATGACAGTTTAGCCACCACCCTTCTCTCTCCTATCTCCTCCACTGGGTCAAGGCGTTGCCACAGGACAGAGCTCGCTTTCTTGATTAGTTTGTTCAGTCTCTTCCAATCGGCTGCTGTAATGCCGTTGCCCCAGCAGACCACTCCAAAAGTGATGGCTGATGCCACCACCGTGTCCGTAGAATGTCTTCAAGAGCACCCCTTGTACACCAAAAGACCTGAGCTTCCTCAGTAGGAACAGCCTGCGCTGTCCCTTCTTGTAGAGTGCGTTGGTATTGTGTGACCAGTCTTGTTTATTGTTCAGATGAACACCCAGGTACTTGTAGGATGTCACCTTCTCATTGTCTGTTCCCTGGATGTTTACTGGTGCTGTGAGGGGTTGTCCTTGCCTGCGGCAGTCCACCACCAGCTCCTTAGTTTTCCTCGCGTTGATCTGGAGGCAGTTCCAATGGCACCAGTCCACGAAGTCCTGGATAAGTCCTCTGTACTCAGCTTCATCTCCGTTGGAGATGAGGCCGACGATTGCGGAGTCGTCAGAGAACTTCTGTAGATGGCAGTGTGTTGTGTTGTGTGAGAAGTCCGCAGTATAAAGGGTGAACAGGAAGGGAGCCAAAATCGTTCCCTGGGGGGCCCCCGTGCTACCGATGATTGTGTTGGACACACAATCCCGGGTTCTCACAAACTGTGGCCGGTTAGTGAGGTAGTCCAGGATCCATGATGATGGGTGCTGGTCCACCCTTGCGCACAGCAGCTTGTCCTTCAGGATCATCGGTTGGATGGTGTTGAAAGCACTGGAGAAGTCAAAGAACATGATCCTCACCGCATTCCTGGGCTTCTCCAGGTGGGACAGGGAACGGTGAAGGAGGAAGATCACTGCTTCCTCCACCCCAATGCCATGCTGGTAGGCGAACTGGAGTGGATGCATCGCTGGTCCCACCAGGGGACAGAGGTGAGCAAGGAGCAGTCTCTCCAGGGTCTTCATCATGTGAGACGTCAGGGACACTGGTCTGTAGCTGTTCAGGTCTTTGGGGTGGGAAGTCTTTGGTACAGGTACCACACAAGATGTTTTCCACAACTGTGGTACCCTTCCCAGCTTCAGGCTCAGGTTGAAGATGTGCTCCACAATTGCACACAACTGGTCCCCCTCATGGATCGTCACCTTATCGTGGTGGGGGGGGTTGCGTGCCCCAGTGATCCCAGGAGCTATGTTGTCCGGGGCAATTTACCTCTGATAGGGTCTCCCAAGACAAACTGGTCCTGGGTGAAGGGCCAGACTAAGAACGATCCAACAGACTCTCATGATAAATTGTATATCAAGGATTCAGTGTACCCCGCCCGGTATGGGGTTACCGGGGCCCCACCCTGGAGCCAGGCCTGGGGGAGGGGCTCGAAGGCTAGCGTCTGGTGGCTGGGTTTCCACCCATGGGACCCGGCCGGGCTCAGCCCGAAGGAGTTACATGGGTCCACCCTCCAATGGGTTCACCACCTGCAGGAGGGATCATGGGGGTCCGGTGCTATGTGGATTAGGTGGCGGTCAAAGGCGGAGACCTTGGCGGACTGATCCCAAGCTTTCTAAACTGGCTTTTGGTACGTGGAATGTCACCTCTCTGGTGGGGAAGGAGCCTGAGCTGGTGTACGATGTTGAGCGATACCAGCTAGATATTGTCGGCCTCACCTCAACACACAGCTCCGGTTCCGGAACCAGTCTCCTGGAGAGGGGCTGGAGCTTGGCCTTTTCTGGAGTTGCCCCGGGCGAGAGGCGACGAGCAGGGGTGGGTATTCTTGTATCGCCCCACCTTGCTGCCTCTATATTGGAGTTTTCCCCGGTGGATGAAAGGGTTGCTTCCCTGCGCCTTCGGGTTGGGAAACGGGTCCTGACCATCATTTGTGCCTATGCACCAAATGATGTTTCAGAGTACCCACCCTTTTTGGAGTCTGTGACTGGGGTGCTGGAGGGTGCTCCTCCTGGAGACTCCATTGTCCTACTGGGGGACTTCAATGCGCACGTGGGCAACAACAGTGAAACCTGGAGGGGGGTGATTGGGAGGAACGGCCTGCCCGATCTGAACCCGAGTGGTGTTCAGTTATTGGACTTCTGTGCTAACCACAGTCTGTCCATAACGAACACCATGTTCAAGCATAAGGGTGTCCATATGTGCACCTGGCACCAGGACACCCTAGGTCGCAGGTCAATGATCGATTTTGTTATCGTATCATCAGATCTGCGACCGTATGTCTTGGACACCCGAGTAAAGAGAGGTGCAGAGCTGTCAACTGATCACCACCTGGTGGTGAGTTGGATCTGATGGCAGGGGAGGAAGCCATTCAGACCTGGTAGACCCAAACGTATAGTGAGGGTGTGCTGGGAGCGTCAGGCTGAGGCCCCTGTCCGGGAGGCCTTCAACTCCCACCTCCGGAAGAACTTCAACCACATTCCGAAGGAGTCTGGAGACATGGAGTCTGAATGGGCCATGTTCTCCACCTCTGTTGTTGAAGCGGCGGCCCAGAGCTGCGGCCGCAAGGTGGTCGGTGCATCTCGTGGTGGCAACCCCCGAACCAAGTGGTGGACACCAGTGGTGAGGGGGGCCATTAAGCTGAAGGAGTCCTATCAAGCTTGGTTGGCTTGTGGGACTCCCGAAGCAGCTGAGGTGTACCGGCAGGCCAAGCGGAGTGCAGCTCGGGTGGTTGCTGAAGCAAAAACCCGGGTATGGGAGGAGTTCGGTGAGGCCATGGAACAAGACTTTCGGTCGGCTTCAAAGAGATTCTGGCAAACTGTTCGGCGGCTCAGGAGGGGAAAGCAGCTCCCCGTCCACACTGTGTATGGTGCGGATGGGACACTGTTGACTTCAACTGGGGATATCGTCGGGCGGTGGAAGGAATACTTCGAGGATCTCCTCAATCCCACTGATACGCCTTCCACAGAGGAAGCAGGGTTTGGGGACGAGGGGGATGACTCGCCTATCACAGGGGCTGAGGTCGCCAAGGTGGTTAAAAGTCTCCTTGGTGGCCGGGCCCCAGGGGTGGACGAGATTCGCCCTGAGTACCTCAAGGCCCTGGATGTTGTTGGGTTGTCATGGTTGACACGCCTCTGCAACATTGCATGGAGGTCGGGGGCAGTGCCTTTGGCATGGCAAACCGGGGTGGTGGTTCCTCTCTTCAAAAAAGGGGACCGGAGGGTGTGCTCCAACTTTAGAGGGATCACACTCCTCAGCCTCCCTGGGAAGGTCTATGCCAAGGTACTGGAGAGGAGAGTCCGGCCGTTGGTCGAACCTCGGATTCAGGAGGAGCAATGTGGTTTTCGTCCTGGCCGTGGCACATCGGACCAGCTCTTTACCCTCTCGAGAATTCTTGAGGGTTCTTGGGAGTTTGCCCAACCAGTTTACATGTGTTTTGTGGACTTGGAGAAGGCATTTGACCGCGTCCCTCGTGGATTTTTGTGGGGGGTGCTTCGGGAGTATGGGGTATCGGGCTTGTTGTTACGAGCTATTCGGTCTCTGTACGACCGTTGTGAGAGTTTGGTTCATATTGCCAACACTCGGTCGGAGTCATTCCCAGTGAGAGTTGGACTCCGCCAGGGCTGCCCTTTGTCACCGATCCTGTTCATAATTTTTATGGACAGGATTTCTAGGCGCAGCCAGAGAATGGAGGGTGTCATGCTTGGTGACCACAGGATCTCATCTCTGTTGTTTGCAGATGATGTTGTCCTTTTGGCTTCATCCAGCAATGACCTACAGCTCTTGCTGGGACGGTTTGCCGCTGAGTGTGAAGCGGCTGGGATGAGAATCAGCACCTCCAAGTCCGAGTCCATGGTCCTCAGCCGGAAAAAGGTGGATTGTCCTCTCCGGGTTTGGGACAGGCTCCTGCCCCAAGTGGAGGAGTTTAAGTATCTTGGGGTCTTGTTCACGAGTGAGGGGAAAATGGAGCGAGAGATCGACAGACGGATTGGAGCAGCATCTGCAGTGATGCGGACGTTGTACCGGTCTGTTGTGGTGAAGAGGGAGCTTAGTTCTAAGGCAAAGCTGTCGATCTACCAGTCAATCTACGTTCCTACTCTCACCTATGGTCACGAGCTTTGGGTAATGACCGAAAGAACGAGATCGCGGATACAAGCGACTGAAATGAGCTTTCTCCGTAGGATTGCTGGACTCACCCTGAGAGATAGGGTGAGGAGCTCAGTCATCCGGGAGAGGCTCAGAGTAGAACTGCTGCTCCTCCACATTGAAAGGAGTCAGTTGAGGTGGTATGGGCATCTGATTAGGATGCCTCCTGGACGCCTCCCACTTGAGGTGTTTCAGGCACGTCCCACTGGGAGGAGACCCCGGGGCAGACCCAGGACTCGGTGGAGAGACTATGTCTCCCAGCTGGTCTGGGAACGCCTTGGTATCCCCTCTGAAGAGCTGGAGCAGGTGGCTGGGGAGAGGGAAGTCTGGGCTTCTTTGCTTGAACTGCTGCCTCCGCGACCCAGACCTCCGGAAAAGCGGTAGAAGATGGATGGATGGATGGATGGTCTGCACAGGACTTGAGGAGCTTCACGCTGATGCCGTCCGGTCCCGAGGCCTTCCTTGCCTTGATGTCCCTCAGCTCCGTTCTCACCTGGGTCTTAGTGAGGGTCAGGTTGGGGGGCTGTGTGCTGGGAGTGGGGGGGTGTTGGTGGAGTGGTGTGTGGACAGCAGGTCTTGATGACTGTAGAGGCAGCAGTGGTTGGTGAGCAGTCGGGGGGGGGCGTTGGTCAAACCTATTAAAAAACAGGTTCAGATTGTTCGCTCACTCCCTGCCCCCCGTGGCCTGGGAGGAGGTATTCTGGAGCCCAGAGATGGTTTTAAGGTTTCTCCAGACCCCGCTGATGTTGCTCTGTTGCAGCTTGTCCTCCGTCTTCTTCCTGAAGCTGCCCTTGCCTTCTCTGACCTTCTTCCTCAGCTCCCTCTGTATGGACTTCAGCATCTCTCTGTTCCCTGACCTGAAGATCCTCTTCTTCTCTCTCAGAAGTGTTTTTATCTCAGGGTTGATCCAGGGTTTGTTGTTCGAGCAACACCGTATGGTCTTGGTGGGTACGGTGTTGTCCACACAGAAGCTGATGGAGTCCATGATGGTGTGAGTGAGGCCATCGATATCCTCACCATGTGGACCGCAGAGCTGCTCCCAGGCAGTGGTTTCAAGACAGTCCTTTAAAGCGTCCATTGCCTCCTCAGACTATATCTTCACCGTGCACATAACTGGAGGTTGTCTGTGTACTAGGGGTTTGTACACTGGCAAGAGATGAACCAAGTTGTGATCCGATCTCCCGAGTCGGGGGGAGTGGTGATGAGGTGTATGCCTCCTTAGTGTTAGCATAGAATAAGTCCAGTGTTTTATTGTCTCTAGTGTGGCATGTGACATACTGGGTGAACGTGGGCAGAATGGGGGACAGTGAAATATGGTTGAAATCACCTGAGATGAGGAGAAGAGCATCTGGGTGTTCTGTCAGCAGTCTGCCAGTTACTGAGTGAATGACGTCACGCGCTGTCCCAGCGTTCGTTGTTGGATTTGCATAAATAACAATGCAGATCACGTGTGAGTATTCCCTCGGGAGATAGGTAGGCCGCATGCTAATAGCTAGCAACTCAATGTCTTTGCTGCAGTGATGTTGTTTAACCGTGATATGTCCCGGTCTGCACCAGCTGTTATTGACATACATTATCACTCCTCCGCCCCTTGCCTTCCAGTCTGCCCGTATTGCGTGGAAACCCTTCAGTTCGATGTTAGCATCTGGTGCTAGTTCTGTTAGCCATGTCTCAGTAAACAACATCAAGCTAATCTCTTTGAAGACGCTCTCGTAGCGGGACATGGCCGCTAGCTCATCTGTCTTATTGAGCAGCAATCGAACGTTCCCCATAATAACAGATGGAAGGACAGGTCTGTACCTTATATTTATCGCCCGCCGTCTTGCTCCAGCACGGCATCCACGTCGTTTCTGTCTTATTTCACCCGGTATGTCGAGGTGTTGCGCTAGCATCTTGGTCCAGTTAAGTGCGAACAGCTGGTCTCTGCTGTAACGTTTCCTGCTAAAAACAGTGGCTCCGTCTGCTGGCTCAGGAGACATTTGGGTGATCTGTGTGTCCGTCCGATGTATAAGGTGTTGCCGGATCACAAAGATTAGCAAGAGAAGCCAGATAGTAAATAGAAATAGGAAGAAATTAATCCGCTGTTGCAAAAAGGCAGCCTACTCGTGTGGCGCCGGCGTATGGCGCCGGCAGTACTTCGATGCAATGAATCAATCGCATCAATTGATCCACAAAATCAAGTGTGGGGTACCCCAAGTTTCAATTTTAGGGCCAATACTTTTTAATCTTTATATGTTACCACTTGGGGATGTTATCAGGAGACATGGCATCAATTTTCATTGCTATGCTGATGATACACAGGTGTACATTGCCTGATGACACAAAACCCTTTTGAACTGTATTTTAGATATAAAGTCATGGATGGCAGAGAACTTCCTACAGCTCAACCAGGACAAAACAGAAGTTTTAATCATTGGTCCTGAAGACAAGAGAGAGAAACTTCTACCAAAATTGCTAGGTCTAAAACCAACTTGCTGTGTCAAGAACCTGGGTGTTCTTTTAGACTCTCACTTTAATTTTGTTTCACACATTAAAAATGGAACAAAAATTGGATTTTACCATCTTAGGAATATAGCCAGAGTCCGCCCTTTTCTCTCTCTAGCCAGCACGGAGGTCTTGATGCATGATTTTATTACCAGTCGTATAGACTATTGTAATGCCCTGCTCTCTGGTCTTCCTCAAAAAAGGATATCACATCTCCAACTGCTCCAAAATTCAGCAGCACGAGTGTTAACGAGGACCAGGGGGAGGGCGTGTATTACACCAGTTTTAGAATCGCTGCATTGGCTCCCTGTGCATTTTAGGATCAATCTTAAGGTTCTCTTAATAGTTTTTAAATGCCTCAGTGGTCTTGGGCCTTCTTATCTATCTGAGCTGCTTTTACCTTATAAGCCCTTGTGGACCCTAAGGTCCTGTGGTACTGGCCTTTTAATGGTTCCCAATGACAAGACCAAGACCTTTGGTGAAGCTTCCTTTCATTATTATGGTCCTCTTCTGTGCAACAGCCTGCCAGAGAGCCTCAGGGCTGCAGAGTCAATAGATATTTTTAAGAACAGGCTCAAGACCCACCTTTTTAATTTGGCTTTAATAAACTTGTTTAACTATGTGTTATGACCCGAGCGTCAATGTTATTTGTGCTTGGGCTATTCCTGTCAGGTCTTGACAGCGGCATTGTTATTCCGGCTCTCCGAGCTCTTATTGTGACAGCGCTCGGGGAGGCTTCCGCTCAGCTGTCAAGACCTGAACAGCTGTTCTGCATTTGCGGTCGTTAGCGGCCGGCTTCTTAAACCGACGCTAACGGCTGCATCTTTGCAGCAGTGTCCATTGCTGATCGTCGGAGTGATCGTATGCTTTGGACTAATACTACATTGCCTGTCTGTGGTGTGACCGTCTCATCATGTGGACCCGTGAGTGAGCTTTTTAGCCTTACGCCTCCCTGTGTGTGCAGACTTGTTGGTGTCATTGCCTCAGCAGCCTGTATTATTGTAATTCTCACCGTAAATAAAGACAATAACACAACTCTCTGGTGATGGTGTGGCGTCTTATGGTGGCTCGCGAGGGCCACCGCTTGACAGTACACTGCTGCACAAAACGGCGTTTACGGTGACGCCAACCCGAGACGCCTTTCACCAGTGAGTTAGTGTCATAAGGACATCGCTTTTTCCTGTCTGGGTACGGTGTGCTGGAGGAATGCCGTCGCGGAGGGGCTGCGCTCGGAGTTCGAGCCACGAGCTGGCGGACGTCCTGGAATACGTGGATGAGACGCTCATCTCTGCTTCCCTCCTGGACTACAACCATGACGTACACTGGTACCTGGACTGTGCTGAGGATGTACTCAATCATCTTTCTCCCCGCTACTCCGACCACCCAGAAGTCGACGCGAGGAGGGCTGATATCGCCGCGCAATGTGAGATACTCCGTATGGTGGAGGAGAAATACGGCAAGAAGCAGAGGAGGAGGCGTTCACGCTCCTCGCTTTGGGATCCCGTTCCTGACCTCGATCCACTCCAGGAGTTCGCACCATCTGGGGGCCTTCGTAGACGTCGGCGCCACGGCCAAGGGCATCCCCAGCAAGCTCCTGTTCCAGATCCAGTTCCGGGCCGCCGGAATGACCTAGTCAACCAGTCAGCTGTCTCTTTGGCGTCATGTCAGGAGGGAATTCCTGCAGCCCCTCTTCCTGGGCCATCGTCCCCTGCTGTCCGGTCAGCATGTTGTGCCCGGCCCACTTCGGCTGCCGCTCCCTCGTCCTCGACGCCCTCTCCAGCTGCTGTGTGTGACCAGAGTCCTGCTTCGGCGAGCCCCGCCCATGGGTCCTTTCTTACCATCCAGCGAGCGAGGGAAGGAGCAATGCCCCCTACAGCTGGCACCACCCTCCCTTCGGGAGACAGGCAAGTTCATGTTCACTCCCCTACTTATAATAGTGATCTGTCTTGTCTGACTCCTGGGGGTGGAGTTTGGGGTTTGCAGCCCCCCGAGCTCCCACCACCAGCTGTAGTCATCTGTTCTGAACCTGCTGCCTCTGTGTTTTCCTCCGCTGAGTGGTCCTCGGCATTAGGCCTACGTCATCGAGCGAGGAGGAGGCCTGCGGCTCTGGGAATAATCCTGGCCCCGCAGCCACGTTTTGGACAGAGGAGAAGAGCGAACTGCGGTGTGGAGCCTGAGCCGACGAGGAAGCGTGCCCGGGTCTCCACAGAGGAGCAGCCCGAGCCAGCGGGTCGAGGGTCCCCTGCCGCCACGCCGTGCGGGTTATCGGTGTGGGCATCAGCGCGAGAGGATCCAGCTGCAAAGACCATCATGCCGGCTGCGGAGCCTGACGCAGCTGAGTGGGAGCCCGACGACGAGCTTCTACCCGAACCTGGATCGACGGAGTCCTGGACGGCTCCAGTGCCCGAGTGCGTTCGGAGCCCGCCTTTGAGGGAGGGGTACTGTTATGACCCGAGCGCCAATGTTATTTGTGCTCGGGCTATTCCTGTCAGGTCTTGAAAGCGGCGTTGTTATTATGGCTCTCCGAGCTCTTATTGTGACAGCACTCAGGGAGGCTTCTGCTCAGCTGTCAAGACCTGAACAGCTGTTCTGCATTTGCGGTCGTCAGTGGCCAGCTTCTTAAACCGACGCTAACGGCTGCATCTTTGCAGCAGTGTCCGTCGCTGATCGTCGGAGCGATCGTATGCTTTGGACTAATACTACATTGCCTGTCTGTGGTGTGACCGTCTCATCCTGTGGACCCGTGAGTGAGCTTTTTAGCCTTACGCCTCCCTGTGTGTGCAGACTTGTTGGTGTCATTGCCTCAGCAGCCTGTATTATTGTAATTCTCACCGTAAATAAAGACTATAACACAACTCTCTGGTGACGGTGTGGCGTCTTATGGTGGCTCGCGAGGGCCACTGCTTGACACTATGACTGAAGTAGTCATTTATGTTCCATTGTTTTATGTTCTTCTTGGCACCATTTGTTCTTAGATTTTCTCATCTTCTTATTGATGTGTTTAGTTCAGTTTTTAAGTATGGGTTTTTAGTTCCTGTTTTTGTGTTCTTAGTTTCTTTCTGTACCTTTTTAAATTTGGCTTTTAACAAACCATTTAACTATTATTGAAGTAATCATTTATGTTCCATTGTTTTACATTCTTCTTAGCTCCATTTGTTTTTAGATTTTCTTATTTTGATGTGTTCTTAGCTCAGTTTATAAGTATGGGTTTTTAGTTCCCTTTGTTCTATGTGTTCTTAGTTTTATCTTGTATTTTATATGTTTTAGCTCCAGTGTTTCCTCAGTGGAGACCCTCATGCCAGATGCTGCCTGGCCCATTTGCAGAGGTGTTGGTCTCGTGGGTCACTCTAACTTGGGTGGATGGGGGCTTTATGCCACTACTTACAGCTGTGGTGCAGGCCTTGGCCTGTCCTGGTTGGGGTGGCCTCTGTGGCACGCTTTGTGGTTATGGGCTGTGTGGTCTCCTGGTGTAGGGGCTCCACAGGATGGTTATTCATTCACATGGTGCCTCGGTGCCGAGCAATCTCTTTTATTTTATACTGTATGTGTGTAAGAGAAGTACGGAGTGGTTGTATGTGCCTCTCTGTGTGTGTGTTTGTGTGTCTGTTTATGGGAGGGCTGGAAGGGGTGGGGATGTGTCGTGTAAATATATGTAACTAAATGTATCTACTGTTTTCATCTATGTAAAGCACTTTGCGCAGCATCTAATGTTTGAAAAGTGCTATACAAATAAACTTTGATTGATATTTTTGTAGTCTCACACTGCAATGGGCTTATTATGTAGATGTTGTTTGAGAAAACTACAACCCGCCAAAGTGGCTAGTGGGAGTGGCTGTCTTACCTCCCAGTGGCTGTCTTATCACTCTCATGATAAATTCTATATCAAGAATTCAGTGTACCCCGCCCGGTATGGGGTTACCGGGGCCCCACCCTGGAGCCAGGCCTGGGGGAGGGGCTCGAAGGCTAGCATCTGGTGTCCGGGTTTCCACCCATGGGACCCGGCCGGGTTCAGCCCGAAGGAGTTACATGGGTTCGCCCTCCAGTGGGCTTACCACCTGCAGGAGGGATCATGGGGGTCCGGTGCTATGTGGATTAGGTGGCGGTCAAAGGCGGAGACCTTGGCGGACTGATCCCAAGCTTTCTAAACTGGCTTTTGGTATGTGGAATGTCACCTCTCTGGTGGGGAAGGAGCCTGAGCTGGTGTACGAGGTTGAGAGATACCGGCTAGATATAGTCGGCCTCACCTCGACACACGGCTCCAGTTCCGGAACCAGTCTCCTGGAGAGGGGCTGGAGCTTGGCCTTTTCTGGAGTTGCCCCGGGCGAGAGGCGACGGGCAGGGGTGGGTATTCTTGTATCCCCCCACCTTGCTGCCTCTATATTGGAGTTTTCTCCAGTGGACGAAAGGGTTGCTTCCCTGCGCCTTCGGGTTGGGAAACAGGTCCTGACCATCATTTGTGCCTATGCACCAAATGATGTTTCAGTGTACCCACCCTTTTTGGAGTCTGTGACTGGGGTGCTGGAGGGTGATCCTTTTGGAGACTCCACTGTCCTACTGGGGGACTTCAATGCACACGTGGGCAACGACAGCGAAACCTGGAGGGGGGTGATTGGGAGGAACGGCCTGCCCGATCTGAACCCGAGTGGTGTTCAGTTATTGGACTTCTGTGCTAACCACAGTTTGTCCATAACGAACACCATGTTCAAGCATAAGGGTGTCCATATGTGAACCTGGCACCAGGACACCCTAGGTCGCAGGTCGATGTTCGATTTTGTTATCATGTCATCAGACCTGCGACCATATGTCTTGGACACCCGGCTAAAGAGAGGTGCAGAGCTGTCAACTGATCACCACCTGGTGGTGAGTTGGATCCGATGGCAGGGGAGGAAGCCATTCAGACCTGGTAGACCCAAACGTATAGTGAGGGTGTGCTGGGAACATCTGGCTGAGGCCCCTGTCCAGGAGGTCTTCAACTCCCACCTCCGGAAGAACTTCAACCACATTCCGAGGGAGTCTGGAGACGTGCGAGTCTGAATGGGCCATGTTCTCCACCTCTGTTGTTGAAGCGGTGGCCCAGAGCTGCGGCCGCAAGGTGGTCGGTGCATCTCGTGGTGGCAACCCCCGAACCAAGTGGTGGACACCAGTGGTGAGGGGGACCATTAAGCTGAAGAAGGAGTCCTATCAAGCTTGGTTGGCTTGTGGGACTCCCGAAGCAGCCGAGGTGTACCGGCAGGCTAAGCGGAGTGCAGCTCGGGTGGTTGCTGAAGCAAAAACCCGGGTATGGGAGGAGTTCGGTGAGGCCATGGAACAAGACTTTCGGTCGGCCTCGAAGAGATTCTGGCAAACTGTCTGGCGGCTCAGGAGGGGAAAGGAGCTCCCTGTCCACACTGTGTATGGTGCGGATGGGACACTGTTGACTTCAACTGGGGATATCGTTGGGCGGTGGAAGGAATACTTTGAGGATCTCCTCAATCCCACTGATACGCCTTCCACAGAGGATGCAGGGTTTGGGGACGAGGGGGATGACTCGCCTATCACAGGGGCTGAGGTCGCCAAGGTGGTTAAAAATCTCCTTGGTGGCCGGGCCCCGGGGGTAGACGAGATTCGCCCCGAGTACCTCAAGGTCCTGGATGTTGTAGGGCTGTCATGGTTGACACGCCTCTGCAACATTGCATAGAGGTCGGGGGCAGTGCCTTTGGCATGGCAAACCGGGGTGGTGGTTCCTCTCTTCAAAAAAGGGGACCGGAGGGTGTGCTCCAACTTTAGAGGGATCACACTCAGCCTCGCTGGGAAGGTCTATGCCAAGGTACTGGAGAGGAGGGTCCGGCCGTTGGTCGAACCTCGGATTCGGGAGGAGCAATGCGGTTTTCGGCTTTAGGACTGTGACTAGGATTCTTCTTTGACTTTGCACAGAGGCGTCGTCTCTTCGAATTTAGTCTGCTGGTAGGATCATTAGCTTCCCCGAGCGAGCCCGGGTACTGGCGGAGGGCACGACGAGAATGCTGATCCATTGCCATTCAGCGAAGCCTAATCGAAGTCCTCGCCTTCCAACATTCGATTGATGTAATCTGCCTCCAAGAGACTCATATTGGCACAGAGGAAGCTGGCCGCTACACCATCAAAGGCTTTGACCTCCTGTGCTATGTTCCACATACTAAACATGGACGTGCCACCTATGTGCGTTCTGACATAGTTGAAGCAAATCACCTGATAACAACACATTTCTCAGACACCATAACCATTGGTGGCTTCCATATTGTCAGTGTGTACAAGCCCCCTAGTGCCAACTGGGATCTGCAGGTCTTACCCACCCTACCCCACCCTGTCATCTATGTGGGGGACTTTAACAGCCATCACCCTGACTGGGGCTACCCAGCAGTGGACAGTGGTGGGGAGGCACGTTCAGACTGGGCATCTAGAAATGACCTCGCTTTGATATACGACCCCAAACAAAGAGGAACCCTCCACTCTGCTAGGTGGAAGAAGGACTATTCTCCTGACCTGTGCTGGGTCAGCTCTTTGAACGGGGCGCCATATCCTACACAGATCCTCATTCTTGATGATTTTCCACACAGCCAACACCGGCCCCAGCTTGTACACATTGGCCTACAACTTCCAGTCATAAACAGCCCAAGGAAGATGCGCTGGAACTTCCACAAAGCCAACTGGAAGAAATTCAGTGAAACTCTGGACCGGAGTGTTGGTACCATCCCACTCCACACCATCACTGTAGATGAAGCATACAACCGCTTCTGCAGCGCAATCTTCAAGGCTGCCTATACTGCAATCCCACGAGGCTACCGACCCCTCTATGTCCCATGTTTGGACGGAGAAAGCGCTGCCCTCCTACAATCCTATCAAACATCAGGGGATCCAGAGATAGCAGACCATCTCATTGAATTGCTAAATACAGCCCAGCGAAAGAAATGGGAGGAGACAGTTGCTGACCGGAGCTTTACCCACTCTAGCAGGAAATGTTGGAGCCTCATCCGTCGCCTAGGAGCTGCACAGAAGCCCCCTAGCCAAAGCCGAGCATCTGTCACACCCAACCAAGTTGCATCCCACCTACTGACTATCGCCAAAGCACCCCAAGACAAAGTCACCAAAAGAGCAGTTACAACTGAGCTAAAAAAAAACACCAAAAAATGCCTGCAGAGGAAACGAACCCTGAACCCTTCGAGGCTGCTGAACTGGAGAAAGTCCTACAGGGCCTGAAACGTGGAAAGGAAGCTTTCTTCTCAGAATTCATGAACCCTAACCCCGAGCCCTAACCTGGTTGACACAATTCTACACAAGGATCACACAAACAAGCTCGATTCCAAAGAAATGGCGGACAGCAAAGGTCATTGCCATTCCAAAACCTGGCAAAGACCACAAACTACCAGCAAGCTACCGCCCAATCTCCCTACTCAGTGTTCCTTACAAAATCATGGAGCGCCTAATACTGCAACATAAGCCTGTTTTCCACTAGCCCAGCACACCTCGGTACGGCTCGATTCACTTCAGTACGGCTCGGAATGCTTCTGTCTCCATTAGCACGGTGTTGTGCTTGTGCTGTGATGGTTTGTGTTAGGAGGTTTTAGAAGCGGGGCAGCAGCAGATTCTCAGCGAGGCGGGGCCACACTCCCGTGACGTTACGCACCCGACTGAGTCCTTATTTACACGAGACAAAAAAGGATCCAAGGATTATTGCCTTGCTCGCTCTGTGGTTTTATCTCACAATTAATTTTATCTCATAATTAAGCTGCAACAACATGTCACTTTTGTTTTGAATTAACTGCCAAATGACCTAGAAATAATGAGCTGAAACTTGTTTTTATTCGTATTAAATAATGAGACGGTGGCACACTGTCCAACACCAAATTATTATTTTTTACATCCTAGGGCATTTTGGATGTACTGAATTAAAAAAAATCATGTTTTTCACCTTCAGGTCAACGTTTGGAACAACAGTATTATTATTTTCCGTTTAGATGATGCTACACTCCTTCTAAAGTATTGTAAATCTCTGAATTTGGAATGCCGATAGAACATTCAATTTACATATACCGGTACTTGTACCTACTTTGACTTGGTGCTAATTTTTTATGATATTTCAATAAAAAGAACAGAAAGCTTAGAAAAAAGATTTCTTTTTTGGTCTAGTTAAAATTTACATTACCTTTACAATGGTTGACCCTGACAGGAAGATCAGCATCATTTTGATCAGACTAGGCAATGGAATTTCTATGTAATTATACTGTTTTATAATTCAGTGTTATAACAGACAAACCACACTTTCCAAAACAATTCCATTTTATTATATACAAAATATTAAAATAAAAAAAAAATTTGCAACACAACATGAAGGTTAATCGACATTTTATACACGCCGACCACTGAGTGCTGAGGCTCGGTAGAATGAAGGCGTCTCTGCCAGCTCTGGTTCAGGAAAGCTCGGTTGAATTAATCCGTGCGGGCTGTCGCGGCGGACGCGTGGGATGATTCTACAAGGAAAATGCACACAATAAAATACAGCACGAAAGTGCAATATATACAGAAAAGACAATAGCTTTTAACAAGAATACATAAGCTTATTTCAGCGTATTGTTCACATGAATAATTAAAATAAAAGCTTTAGTCCGCAGTGTGCTGCAATAAAGCAGCGATCCATCCACAAATGAACAGCTTTTTTATTGCATAAATAAACTGAGCTTCTTACCGAATATATTTGCGAAAAAACGCACAATAAAAAAAAAATTAAAACTCACCATTAAAGGACTCCGATGTCGAGACCTCCCGGTATATTTTTTCATTCCGGGCGGCTCCGTCTAACTCGCGCTGAATACGTTCGTCTGACAATGCAGTGAGCAGACACTGCACCTGCTTATTGGTCCATGGAACACCCTTATTACGCGAAGCCATTTTTGATAGAGAATAAATGAAAATAGCACAGCAATACACTGAAAAGAAACCGCCAACAGTGGTTGCGTGCTGAGTAAAGGCGGTCATAAAGATTCTTTTTTTTTTTTTTTTCAAAAACTTTATTGAGAAGGTCGTGAAGATTTGGTAGATGAGGAGGAGGAGAGGGGCGGTTCCAACCTGACCAATCAGCGCCGGTTACGACCTGACCAATCAGCGGCGACCAGTCTGTTAATGTCACAACACGGCACAGCTCAGCACTGCTGTACCCTGCCCTGGAGCGGGGCTGAGAATCGCGGCTGTTAAACCGTGTTGGGGCTTGTGGAAAAGCGTACAAAGCGTGCTGAGCCGTCCCGTGTCGCGCTAAAGCGTGCTAGTGGAAAAGACCCTATATTTCCCCAGGAATAGAGGAAATTCTATGTGTGGATCAAGCAGGTTTCCGCAAGGACCGCAGTACAGGAGAACAAGTACTGGCCCTAACCACCTTCATTGAAAATGGCTTCGAGAGCAGACTGAAGACAGGGGCTGTGTTTCTCGATCTTACAGCCGCCTATGATACGGTCTGGCACAAAGGCCTCCTCCTGAAACTTATAAAGGTGATCCCTGCTTGGGCAACAGCAATTATTAAAACCTTGCTGACCAACCGAAGGTTCAGAGTCCACCTCGGTCAGAACACAAGTGCATGGAGAATGCAGAAAAATGGACTCCCACAAGGCTCAGTTCTAGCTCCAACTCTGTTCAACCTCTACATAAACGACCTGCCCACTACAAAATCCCGCAAATTCATCTATGCAGACGACATCTGTTTGGCACTCCAAGCACCAGACTTTGAGCCACTGGAACGGGTGCTCACGGAAGATCTTGCCAAACTGGACCAGTTCTGCAAAATCTGGCGCCTAAAACCAAGCCCAGCAAAAACCGTCTCCAGTGTATTCCATCTCCACAATGTAAAAGCTGCCAGAGAACTAAACATCCACCTGAGCGGACTCAAGCTTAAGCATGCCCCGAATCCAACCTACCTTGGAGTGACCCTTGATAGGACCCTATCCTTCAAGGAACATCTAAAGGGGATGGCTGCTAAGGTGAAGGTACGAAACAGCCTGCTCTGCAAGCTCGCTGGTGCAAAATGGGGGGCGGCAGCCTCCACCCTGCACACCTCAGCACTGGCCCTTTCATACTCTGTAGCAGAATATTGTGCCCCTGTCTGGTCCAGGTCATCTTACACACACCACGTAGACACCCAGCTCAACACAACAATGAGAACTATAACTGGAACAATCCGCTCAACACCACTCCCCTGGCTCCCTGTACTGTCAAACATAGCCCCTCCACACATCCGGCGAGCAGCATTAACTCAAAGGATGCTCCAAAAAGTTAAAGATTCTCCTCACTTACCAATCCATGCAGATATCTATACCCCACCCACTGCCCGACTTTCATCCAGACGGCCGATTTGGAAAAACCCTCCCCCAGCTGACTTTACCATCCAGACAGCTTGGCAAGTGAAATGGGAGACCAAGGAGGTCCCAAACAACCACCTGGTGACAAACCCCAACCAACAGGTCCCGGGCACCAACTTCCCAAGGAGACAGTAGTCTACACTTAATCGCTTCAGGACTGGACATGGCCCCTGCTTGGCCAGCCTTCACAGATGGGGCAGTAGCCCCAGCCCACTGTGCGCATGTGGAGAGGAGCAAACAATGGAACACATCATAGAGGCTTGCCTGCTCCAAATACTGGAAGGAGGATTACACACCCTCCATACAGCAAACCAGGAGGCAACTGCTTGGCTTAAGGACTTTGCATTCGCTAAATAAATAAATAAATGTGGTTTTCGTCCTGGCCATGGCACATTGGACCAGCTCCTTACCCTCTCGAGAATTCTTGAGGGTTCGTGGGAGTTTGCCCAACCAGTTTACATGTGTTTTGGGGACTTGGAGAAGGCATTTGACTGCGTCCCTCGTGTTTTTTGTGGGGGGTGCTTCGGGAGTATGGGGTATCGGGCTTGTTGTTACAAGCTATTCGGTCTCTGTACGACCATTGTGAAAGTTTGGTTCGTATTGCCAACACTTGGTCGGAGTCATTCCCAGTGAGAGTTGGACTCCGCCAGGGCTGCCCTTTGTCACCGATCCTGTTCATAATTTTTATGGACAGGATTTTTAGGCGCAGCCAGGGAATGGAGGGTGTCATGCTTGGTGACCACAGGATCTCATCTCTGTTGTTTGCAGATGATGTTGTCCTGTTGGCTTCATCCAGCAATGACCTACAGCTCTTGCTGGGACGGTTTGCCACTGAGTGTGAAGCGGCTGGGATGAGAATCAGCACCTCCAAGTCCGAGTCCATGGTCCTCAGCCGGAAAAAGGTGGATTGTCCTCTCTGGGTTGGGGACAGGCTCCTGCCCCAAGTGGAGGAGTTTAAGTATCTTGGGGTCTTCTTCACGAGTGAGGGGAAAATGGAGCGAGAGATTGACAGACGGATTGGAGCAGCATCTGCAGTGATGCAGATGTTGTACCGGTCTGTTGTGGTGAAGTGGGAGCTTAGTTCTAAGGCAAAGCTATCGATTTACCAGTCAATCTATGTTCCTACTCTCACCTATGGTCACGAGCTTTGGGTAATGACCGAAAGAATAAGATCGCGGATTCAAGCGGCTGAAATGAGCTTTCTCCGTAGGATTGCTGGACTCACCCTCAGAGATAGGGTGAGGAGCTCAGTCATCCAGGAGAGGCTTAGAGTAGAACCGCTGCTCCTCCACATTGAAAGGAGTCAATTGAGGTGGTATGGGCATCTGATTAGGATGCCTCCTGGACGCCTGCCACTTGAGGTGTTTCAAGCATGCCCCACTGGGAGGAGACCCAGGGGCAGACCCAGGAGTCAGTGGAGAGACTTTGTCTCCCAGCTGGTCTGGGAACGCCTTAGTATCCTCTCTGAAGAGCTGGAGCAGGTGGCTGGGGAGAGGGAAGTCTGGGCTTCTCTGCTTGAACTGCTGCCTCCGTGACCCGGACCTCCGGAAAAGCGGTAGAAGATGGATGGATGGATGTTTGAGAAAACTACAACCCGCCAAAGTGGCTAATGGGAGTGGCTGTCTTGCCTGTCACTGGTGAGATACATCCACCACTGGCGGGTGGGCAGGTGTTCATGTCAAGCCCTGGCTGTATCTGTGAGAAATCCCATATAAGTTCCAACTTGGTTGTTCTTGAAATCAAGCTCAGGGGTCAGTTTTTCCATAAACACTGTAAATATGATAACTCAGAAAGGAAATAACGTACATGATTCACTTTGATATGTAGTAATCCGCTCTGCGTGCTTGCTGCCCTAATTGCCTCCACAGCTGTACGCACACCTGTTCCTCTCATTAGGCAGCCCTCCGGTCTGCACAGAGACGTCTACGCTCCAACGGTCTGGCAAGACCTCATCCTTTCTCCTCGTCCTGCTCTGGAATTTCGCCTCCTCAGCTTTGTTCAGCTTATCGAGTCTCCTGGGAGTCTGTGCTCCCCACCGACAAGTAAGCCTTCGGGATTCCTTCCCATCTTCGCTACACCTTTTTCTCCCCTGTGCACAGGTGGAAGCCTCCTGGCGGCAGACTTGGGATCTAACCTGCGCTCTGCACTCGCTCTGTTACCCACCTGCATCTCCTCACCTCGTCATCAGCGGCAGCCTGGACACGAAGCAGCTGGCTCGGGACTTTGGAAGCTCTTCTGCACTCCAGCCCTTCATCCAATTCGTAAGCCTGAACATTCACCGGTTAAATCCTCCAAACCTCAGTGTGCTCATCCACCTGTCTGTTCTCTCTCCTAGGGTTGCCAGACTGAACTGTGCTCTGCTCGCCCAGCTGTTCACTCCTTCACACACACACATACACTGTACAATAAAAGATAATTGTGTTTATTTCGAGTCCGAGTCTGCTTCTGGGTCAACCAAACATGTCATGATATCATTGTTCTATATTTGAAAAGGCTTCTCTACTAAAGCTAACTCTTAGCTAACCAGTGCTCTTTATGCCAGCAGGCTGATGGGTAACACTGACGGCTGCCAGTATTTTTCTAGAAAATTGAGACCTTTTATTTATTATATATTTGTGACTTTAGTTTTGTTAACTCATTCTGATGAAGCTGAAAGGAGCGAATGCGATGGCACGGTGTCTGTCATCTGTTCATCCGTCAGTCCGTCCACATTTTTTTATATATCATGCATATGTGAACAATAGCCACATTAGGTATCAACTAGGAACAGCTGACTGCAATCTCTATACGAGACCCTAAATAGGCCAATCAAATTGGTTTGGTGCAGCTCAGAAACTATTAAATTAAAAAACGTTTTAACTAATAAAGCATTCAAAATATTAAAAGAAAAATGAATTAAACAATCAATCAAAGAATAAATCTATTAATTAATTTGCAGGGCACTATGCCAGGTTCCCACCCTGGAACTCTTTACAAAAGAGTGTAATGTGTTCTTTAATGTACGCTGGGTGTGGCTCTCCAGTACACGGAACCTCCATTTAATGTCCTATCTGAGGGGCAATTTTGAAATTACATGGAACCAAAGTCCATGGAACACATACAAGTGAATATATGAAAATCAACCAATCGGTCAGTCATCAGAGGCAGGCAGCATGCACACCTAGTAACCTGTGACATTTAACGGGAATTGCTACTCCTCCCTGGCATTTGCCCCGGTGCTCACCAAACTCACAACCTCAGGTTTGTCTACATCCAGGTTGAACTCAAGGTCATGATCAAGGTCAGCAGATCTGCCCCCTCTTGAGTGATTTATGTTATGTTCACAAACCTGGTGATGAATGAGGCGAAGAGAGTGGTAGTGTCGAACACAGCTTTATTGATGGAACTTGGTAGCAGTACACGGCAAGCACCTAGCGTGGTCATCCGGCACAAGAGGAAGTGCCCATGTTGACCCGCCTCACTATATAGGGCAGTGTGGTGATGGGACAGGAAATCGCCGTCACTGCACTGAGCTTCACATTAAGTGTGCCAGCATATTCCTCCCCCTTTACAAAATCCGAAACCTCATACACACAATCAAACCCACTGCAATTTGGAACCTGAATCACACTCTAAAATTAACAAAAACTAAGGTACTCATATGGCCCAACACACTCACACAAAATCAACCTAAAATAGAGTTGGTGAGGACTACCACACAACCCGCATGGCACGCTGGATTATTCTGCCACCGAATTAAACTAAAAGTCCTTTATTGAAACTAAAAAATATCTGCCGTGCCCCTAAACTAACACAATAAACACATAAAACAACAGAACAACAAACAACATAGCTAAAGCACAGTCACTTGGGTGGGAAAGGTGGAACTGGTATGGGGGCACAGGGCACCCCCTCAGCAGACGCGCCCCTGGAGGCACCAGGCCCCCGGAGAAATGGCTGATCTTCTGGACGATGGAGTCCGGATCCCACACCGCCATCACTGACTCCCGTCCAGCCTTGCCACCTGGAGCATCCTCCTAGACATGCCGAAGCTGACTGGCATGCCTCAATGAGCCGTCAGACAACCGGAAGTACGCTGTGCCCAACTTTGCCACTATCTCCAGTTGTCCTTGGTGTTTCGCTGGCTGTCGTTTGGCCCATCTTCACCATAGACGTTCTTCAACCCGAACCAAGTCCATAACCCTTAGTGGGGCCCTGCTTAGCCTGGTGTGCTGCTGCTGAGCATGTGGTAACTCCATACTCGTCAGTCTGGTCCCGGCTTCTTCTAAAAACGCCGCAGCGGTCACCGTCATAGCTGCAGATCCCCTATCCCCCTGTGGCCAAGCTCCGGAGGCATCTGGGGCTAGCTTGGTGTCACTAGAGTGTCCTGTAGCTCTTCGTCCCACACCACATCCTCTTTGAGGGTTCCAGGGGCCACAACCCGACCATTCGTTCCCAGCACCGTCTTTAATGGTGAAACCCAGTCAGTAGAACAGGTTGTTCTATTGATGATGTTTTCGTCATGCGCCGCCACTTGGAACATGAAGCCAACCATCTTTGCAGACTTGTAACGAACTGTTAACTCCAAAGTTCCAACCGTGCATAGCCTGCTACCTCCGTAGCCATATAACAGCGGTGGGTTGCCTTTAATCCTGTAGTGGGGGAAGAACTTCTTCACCGTGGCCCAGTTCAGAATTGACTGCACCGCTGCCGTGTCGAGCAACAGTGACACCTCCACGCCGACTAACTCCACTGAGCAATACGTGTAAGTGTTAGTGCTGGTGCTCACCGTATGGATGGTTGTCGGGGGTGGGCGGAGTGATTTCTTCCGTGTGCTCTCCATTTCAGATAAGCGTCACACTCTAACTAACTAACTAACTAACTAACCTGCACTTATATAGCGCTTTTCTAGTCACAAAGACCACTCAAAGCGCTTTCATTAATACTAACCCTCTATTCTAAGGGCCTATAGGAAACAAATATCTAGGGACAATTTATTTTTAACAGCCAATTAACCTAACATGCATGTTTTTGGCATGTGGGAGGAAACTGGAGAAATCCCGGAGTAAACCCACGCAACACGGGGAGAACATGCAAACTCCACACAGATCACTGTTGGTCGGGGGCTGGGATCGAACCCACGATCCCATGATCCCCACAATCCCCCGGCCAAGGGTAAACTGTGCTGCCGCAGTGCTAACCACTGCGCCACCACAGCCCACTCTGACATAATGGTTCAAGCGTCCACATCTGCTACAACGTTTTCCTCTTGCCGGGCATTCCTTTGCCTTATGTCGGTGTGCTGCAGACCCACAACCCTTGCATGGGGCTCTTCCCGAGGCAGTCATTGGACTGGCAGCGTTGGTTTCTGTAACGTCGTCATCCAAACTATCCTTGCTATCTGAGTCCACAACATTTGCTGTGGCGGGTGACTCTGGTGGCCTCTGGGACTGGCACCAATTTAGCTCCATGGTTAGCCTGTCTGCGGCCTCCAACTGGAGAGCTAGCACAACAGCTCGGGATAATGTTTAGTCATTCGGCGCCATTAGTAGTCTAGCTCGCAATGCAGCGTTGCACATGTGCTCTGCTAGTTGGTCGTGCACCATTTCATCTTCAAGCTATCTAAAGCAGCACTTGCTAGCAAGTTGCCTTAAGTCAGTGACAAACTGGTGGATGGGCTCACCTACACGTGGGTGTCACTGGCAAAAATTAATTCTCCCTACAGTCACGCTGTCTGGAGTGTGGAAATGGTTAGCTAGCAGCTCCATGACGTCGTCAAACGAGTCCGACGTGCCGAGTGTATGCAGGACTTGCGGTCCCTTGATGCCCAGGTTGTGGACGAGAAATGCAAGTGCCCTGAACTTCTCGAGGTCCAGCGCAGTGATGTAGGTTTGAAAAGCCTCGAACCAACATGGCTAAGGCACCGGCAGTTCCTCTGGGAGGTCGAGGAAGGGACAGAGTGGTGTAATGCACGCCTCCATGAGTTAATCCTCAGTCGCCAAATGTTATGTATGCAAACATGGTGATGAATGAGGCGAAGAGAGTGGTAGTGTCGAGCATAGCTTTATTGATGAAACTTGGTAGCAGTACATGGCAAGTACCCAGCGTGGTCATCCGGCACAAGAGGAAGTGCCCATGGTGACCCGCCTCACTATATAAGGCAGTGTGGTGATGGGACAGGAAATCGCCGTCACCGCACTGAGCTTCACATTAAGTGTGCCAGCACATTCCTCCCTCTTTACAAAATCTAAAACCTCATACACACAATCAAACCCACCCCAATTTGGAACCTGAATCACACTCTAAAAATAACAAAAACTAAGGTACTCATATGGCCCAACACACTCACACAAAATCAACCTAAAATAGAGTTGGTGAGGACTACCACACAACCCGCATGGCACGCTGGATTATTCTGCCACCGAATTAAACTAAAAGTCCTTTATTGAAACTAAAAAATATCTGCCGTGCTCCTAAACTAACACAGTAAACACATAAAACAACAGAACAACAAACAACATAGCTAAAGCACAGTCACTTGGGTGGGAAAGGTGGAACTGGTATGGGGGGGCCCAGGGCACCCTCTCAGCAGACGCGCCCCTGGAGGCACCAGGCCCCCGGAGAAATGGCTGATCTTCTGGATGATGGAGTCCGGATCCCACACCGCCATCACTGACTCCCGTCCAGCCTTGCCACCTGGAGCATCCTCCTAGACATGCCGAAGCTGACTGGCATGCCTCAGTGAGCCATCAGACTACCGGACGTACGCTGTGCCCAACTTTGCCACTATCTCCAGTTGTCCTTGGTGTTTCGCTGGCTGTCGTTTGGCCCACCTTCGCCGTAGATGTTCTTCAACCCGAACCAAGTCCATAACCCTTAGTGGAGCCCTGCTTGGCCTGGTGTGCTGCTGCTGAGCATGCGGTAACTCCATACTCGTCAGTCTGGCCCCGGCTTCTTCTAAAAACGCCGCAGCGGTCACAGTCATAGCTGCAGATCCCCCATCCCCCTGTGGCCAAGCTCCGGAGGCATCTGGGGCTAGCATGGTGTCACTCGCCGACGCAGGTGCCCCGCCGCCACGCTCGGTACCCCCATCTACCATGCATGGATGGCAACAGGAAATTCTGATTTCAGCTGAAATCTAATTTGGTCGATTGACTTATGGGGGGACCGGGGGGCACAGCCCCCCCGAAGCTGGGAGGTTTTCAGTAAAACAGAAGTAATTTAGACTGAAAAAAAGATTAAAAAAAATGAAAAACTAGACTTAGATAAATCATTAAATTTAATGAAAAGTTAACTTACTTTTTCTTCAATGTTGTCTCACCGTCTTTAGTCCAACATATTTAACAGTTCTAGAAGAGTTTATTACACTATTTACACTGGTCACCAAGTCACTTCTAATGTGAAACTTTCTTCCTTTTGGCAGCAAGCTGTGTCAGTCTCTGAACTTTGAACTTCATCTCCTTTTCTGGTTTCTTCAGAAACTGTCCGAGTGTTTCTGTTACCTCATCAAACTTTGAGCCATTTTTCACCTTTACCGTCACTTTTCTCTCAAGCCAATTCCATCGGAACTTATTTTTGACACTTTTGTCTATTTCTAGCACTGATGACTCCTGATCCTTCGATAAAAATCTCATAATTCCGCTGAAAACAATACTGAAAGCTCAGAATTCCAACATGAACCAGCGATGTGATTTGGGGTTGGGGAAATTATCTGAAAATCCAGCAGGGGGTCTGGGGGACCCCCTGCTGGCCCCCCCAAAGCCCCCCGAAGCTCCTGGGTTTTTATGATTTTTATGTACCAGAACTGTGCTTAAATGACATAAAACAAACAGCTGAATGCCACTTATTACTGTATAATATTGACTTATGTTCCAAGAAGACAGCATTCCTAAAATATTCCAACAAGCATTATCCATCACATGCTTTAACACTTGATCAAATCAAAATCAGTTAATTTTATCTGTTCCGTAATAGAAATAGAATTCCAACATACCATTACTTTTTATAATTTCAGCATTCATTTCAGATCACCAGTTTCAATCTCCATTGAGACTTGAGCAGTTCATTTTGCACAATCACTGATGCAGCCAAGTCTTAGAAATATTCAAAAGTTATGAGTCAATGTCCACTGTGCACTGTCAATTTCAAACTGTTTGGAATCATAAAAGGGGATGGTTAACTTTTATTACCGTTTCCTCCCTCGCGCCAGCCCAGCTCATACAGCCGTTGTACGCTGCCAGTAAGAAAGTTAATGACTCTCCACCTGGCCATACCGATTACCGGAAGTGGCCATACGCCACTTCCAGTCCTGCCTGAAAGGGCGCAGCTTCACTGTGTTCGTGGACCACAAGCCGCTAACGTACTTAACGTACTTTATCTTCCTGGAAGATAAAATAAAGCAGAATTCAGCGAATTAGCGAATTACCACTGAGAACACGCCGCCATGAATCTTTGAAAAAGCATACAATGAGCCATTTGATTGGTCCAATCGTTTGCAACTATCCAATCGCAGGGCTGTCAAGCTACTGCAATACAGCAGTAGCTTGAACACAACACATCTGGGTTATCGTGGGAGATGACTTCCGGGGAAGCGCCAAGCGCTTATGTAATTGTGTTGATTTTCGCTAAAATCGGTAACAATAAGGTACCTTACCCCCCTAAAATTTTCTCAACGGATTTAGATGATTCACAGAAATGATCAATTTGAAAATAAATCGGCGGAAATCCGTGGATCAGTGGAAAATTGCCATCCCTGGTCCATGTCCCGATGGCCGGCACTGAGACTTTCCCGCGCCGAACCTGATCGAGGCTGGCCCTGCTTGACCGCTAGAGTGTCCTGTAGCTCTTTGTCCCACACCACATCCTCTTTGAGGGTTCCAGGGGCCACAACCCGACCATTCATTCCCAGCACCGTCTTTAATGGTGAAACCCAGTCAATAGAACAGGTTGTTCTATTGATGATGTTTTCGTCATGCACCACCACTTGGAACATGAAGCCAACCATCTTTGCAGACTTGTAACGAACTGTTAACTCCAAAGTTCCAACCGTGCACAGCCTGCTACCTCCGTAGCCATATAACAGCGGTGGGTTGCCTTTAATTCTGTAGTAGGGGAAGAACTTCTTCACCGTGGCCCAGTTCAGAATTGACTGCACCGCTGCCGTGTCGAGCAACAGTGGCACCTCCACGCCGACTAACTCCACTGAGTAATACGTGTAAGTATTAGTGTTGGGGCTCACCGTATGGATGGTTGTCGGGGGTGGGCAGAGTGATTTCTTCCGTGGGCTCTCCGGCTCAGATAAGCGTCACACTCTGACATAATGGTTCAAGCGTCCACATCTGCTACGTTTTCCTCTTGCCGGGCATTCCTTTGCCTTATGTCGGTGTGTTGCAGACCCACAACCCTTGCATGGGGCTCTTCCCGAGGCAGTCATTGGACTGGCAGCGTTGGTTTCTGTAACGCTGTCATCCAAACTATCCTTGCTATCTGAGTCCACAATATTTGCTGTGGCGGGTGACTCTGGTGGCCTCTGGGACTGGCACCAATGTAGCTCCATGGTTAGCTTGTCTGCGGCCTCCAACTGGAGAGCTAGCACAACAGCTCGGGATAATGTTTAGTCATTCGGCGCCATTAGTAGCCTAGCTCGCAATGCAGCGTTGCACATTTGCTCTGTTAGTTGGTCGTGCACCATTTCATCTTCCAGCTATCCAAAGCAGCACTTGCTAGCAAGCTGCCTTAAGTCAGTGACAAATTGGTGGATGGGCTCACCTACACGTGGGTGTCACTGGCAAAAATTAATTCTCCCTACAGTCACACTGTCTGGAGTGTGGAAATGGTTAGCTAGCAGCTCCACGACATCCTCAAACGAGTCCGACGTGCCGAACGTATGCAGGACTCGCTGGCCCTCGATGCCCAGGTTGTGGACGAGAAACACAAGTGCCCTCAACTTCTCGAGGTCCAGCGCAGTGATGTAGGTTTGAAAAGCCTCGAACCAACGTGGCTAAGGCACCGGCAGTTCCTCTGGGAGGTCGAGGAAGGGACGGAGTGGTGTAATGCACGCCTCCATGAGTTAATCCTCAGTCGCCGAATGTTATGTATGCAAATATGGTGGTGAATGAGGCGAAGAGAGTGGTAGTGTCGAGCATAGCTTTATTGATGGAACTTGGTAGCAGTACATGGCAAGTACCCAGCGTGGTCATCCGGCACAAGAGGAAGTGCCCATGGTGACCCGCCTCACTATATAAGGCAGTGTGGTGATGGGACAGGAAATCGCCGTCACCGCACTGCACTTTACATGAGGTGAGGCAGCACAATTTCATCAGGCTTGAATGTGCTGCGCCATCACTGACCTTGTTTACATGGTCACGAGTGAACTGATTAGAAGAATAGAACAGAATAGGCTTTATTGTCATTGTCCAGTTGTACAGTGCAACAAATTGTGTGTGCTCCACCAGGCTACTGCAGAATAAAGTAAGAGAGAAGAATTTGAAATAAAACAGTTACAGGACACACAGTTAACATCTGCCTGAAGTAAAAATAAAAGTGAAAATAACAAATAGTCTTTTGGTATATACACAGGTACAGTAGTGGCTTCATGGGTGGAACTACAGTATGTACATAAGAGTAGAAAGTGCAGAACACATAACTGAGTAAAATGGCCCAAGGATTATGGAAAATATGTACAGTAGTTATTTCATGGATGGTTCAATAGACATGAGAATGAGGATATGTATATATAATCAGCTTTCTGGAGTTACCCGATTATTCAAACTGTCATGTAAACAGAGTAATCCAATTACCTTTATCAGTTAAAGGTCATCGTCGGTTTATGAGAAAATGGATTAACACACCTAGTTTATTTGCCCAATAAACCGTTTACTCGGTGCATGTAAACACCATAAGCAGTTTATTACCTTTATCGGTTTACTCCAGTAATCGGTTTATTTGTGCCCATGAAAACAGGGTCATTGATTCTGGTTGTTTCTCTTACTTTATTCCTCTGTAGAGAAGAAAGAAAAGAAGAAGCTGAAGAGAAGAAGCTGAATGTGATGAGTGAATGTTGAGAGGAGACGTGAACAGAGATCTGTCAGTCTGATGGTGAGCCATTCATGACTAAAGCAGCAGTCTACAACCTGCAGCTCTGTAGCCACATCCTGCTCTTTGGTTCCTCATCATCGGGTCTCTGTGGTTTTCACAAACAAGCCAACAACTGATATATAAAAAAGCAGAACATAGAAATTTGCATTGCACTATTATTTTACAAATTAATGACCAAAAATTTGCAAAAATAAGAGAGAAAATCACATATTTAGGAGATAAAAAAAATGCATATTTGTAAGGGGGGAAATCACAGATCTACAAGAAAGGTGCAACTTTCCTTTCCTTACATTTTTTCCACACCTCCAATACTTCCACTTCCTCCTTCCATCTGCTAGCAGGGTCCAAGCTAATGCCCAACCAGAACTCTGTCAGCAGTGGGCTTGCTCTTCACACTGTTTTTTTTTTTTACCTTTGTTTAATATAAAGTCCAGTGAGGGGAAACCTCTCTTTTTCATGGACACCCTGTTCACATTCATACCTGGAAGCTGCCCAGTTCAACCACAGACTGACCTGTGGTCACTGAGCAGCTCCACTGGAGCAGTTGGGTTTAAGGGCCTTGCTCAATGGCACCACAGTGGGGTTAATGAGGGTGGGCCAGACACTGCTGTGTTATCTGATCCTGCCGGTCCAGGGACTGAACCGGTGACCCTCCAATCACCAGTCCACATCCCTAACCAGTAGGCCACCCCTGCACCTTACCTTTCACTGACTGAGGGTCTTTCGTATCAGTCAGTGAGTCTCCTGGGTTCTTTATCAGCCTGTAATGAGCGGTGCAAAATGGGCACCTATCAGAAAGGTCTTGGAGAGCGGACTCAAAAGGCGCAAAAGAGTCAACCAGCTCTCTACTGGCAGAACCTCCTAAGGTGCTGACAGGCAGCTGTTGGAGGAGGGAAAGCGAACATTCAGGCTAACAGCAATAACCATTGGCTGGGCACAAAAGTTAATAATAAAAGAATCCACAGAACCACTTGGACATGAACATGGTTGCATTTGTTTCACAGGTTTATTAGAGACCATGCCATTGTTTTGGAATGGGTAAATGATGGCAACAGTATGATAACTAGACAGGCTAGGTATGCTAACAACATCAGTAACGGTAGGCAGATGTATGTTTAGATGTGTGATTCTCCATCAGTCCTCACCTGACCTCATGTGTTCCTCCCTCTCTAACTACAGGGTTGTGAGACTAACTGGCTGATTTTGCCTTCTCCAAAGAAGTTCTTCATCCTCCTCTTCTTCCTCTGTCTACTACTGTCCTTCTTCCTGTGGTATCTGGACGTCCTCTGTCCTCTGTCCAACGTCGCCCCCTCTCCTAAGTCCAATGTCATCCCCTCCTCCTCTGTCGCCGGCACAAATGTGACAGTCCTACTGTGGCACAAGCCCTTCAACACGCCTGTGTCCCTGGGGAAGGTGGACATATGCTGGGACCAGTATGGCATCCCAGGCTGTAGGCTAGAGGACCACCGCTCCGCCTTTACCTCAGCGGATGTTGTGGTCTTCCACAACCGCGAGCTGATAACAAGCCAGGAGAGACTGCCTCTCCACCTGCCACGGCCCCCGGGACAGAGGTGGGCCTGGATGTCACTGGAGTCCCCCAGACACAACGGGAACTTGAGTCCATACGGCAACATCTTCAACATGACGGTGAGCTACCGGAGGGATGCCGACGTCACCATACCCTATGGAGAAATCGTCCCTGTGGAGGACGAGGACACAGGTGGGTGGACTGGTAGAGTTGCAGGAGGAGGGGGACCAGGAAAAAAACAAATATTTAAAGAGGAAGGAGTGGTAAGGGAAATGAGTAAAATGCAGTAACAATAGCAACTGATTATTACAGTGAGGACATTGGCCCCGCCCCCAGCAGTAGCTACAGTAACTAATTATTACAGATGAGGTCATTGGCTTAGCCCCCTGTAGCAACTATAGTAACCAGTTATTACAGATGGCGTCATTGGCTTCACCCCACATAGTGACTATAGTAACTGATTATTACAGATGAGGTAATTGACTCCACCCCCCGTAGTGACTATAGTAACCAATTATTAAAGGGGAGGTCTTTGGCTCCACCCACCATTGTGACTATAATAACTGATTATTACAGATGAGGTCACTGACTTCACCCCCCTGTAGTAACTATAGTAACTGATTATTACAGGTGAGGTCACTGGCTCCGCCTCCCTGAATAAGAGCTCCCTGGTCTGCTGGTTGGTCAGTAACTACAGAACAAGCTACGAGAGGAACCGGTTCTACAGGAAGCTCCAATATGTGATCCCAGTGACAGTGTATGGCCACTGGAACGGGAGGCCCCTCCCATCAAATAAACTCCTCCCCACCATCTCCACTTGTTACTTCTACCTGGCCCTAGAAAATACCGTTGCGAAGGACTACATCACCGAGAAACTGTGGAAGAATGCCTATGGATGCGGGGCCGTGCCCATTGTCCTGGGGCCCCGCGTGGAGGACTATGAGGCCGTGGCCCCTCCCCACTCCTTCATCCACGTGGACCAGTTCTCCTCGGTGGAGGAACTGGGGCAGTTCTTGAGGGAGCTGGTTAAGGACCAGAAACGGTACCAGGAGTACTTTAGCTGGAGGACACGGTGGAGGGTCAGACTGGTCTCAAACTGGAATGAGAGACTCTGTAGGATCTGTTCCAAGTTCAACTCGCTGCCCCCCAAAAAGGTCTACACGGACCTGAAGGCATGGGACCAAAACAGTCTTCGCTCACTTAAATTACACTTGGATTAGGGCTGTGCGATATGACCAAAATTTCATATCACGATATAAGTAATCTTATATCATGATAACTATGTACATATGTGTGTGTGTGTGTGTGTGTGTGTGTGTGTGTGTGTGTGTGTGTGTGTGTGTGAGATGGATGGTTTCCAATCAGTTTAAAAACTCCCAAAAACTTCAGGAAACAGATGATCAAATTCCACAGAATTTAATAGGAACTTTGTGAAACTGTAACACAATACAGTACAACATTGAATTAAAATGCACATTTAACAGCAAAACATTCAAATAAAATGTCACAGTGTGGCGGTTTGGCGTAACCCCCACAACAGACTGGGTCAGGCACAGCGCTCGACTAAAGCAATTAACAGAACAATGAAATGTGTGTATTAATGTCTAGAGACAGCCCGCTTCTCCTGGCTTTTTCCGGCTCACTACTGTGATGTTAATGTGCCATTCATGCATTGTGTTCATGCTTCCTGCCCTTACTGTGTCTCTCAAATGCAAATGTCTCATGCCTGTCTGCAGTCTCTTTGATGATACCACACCTTTCATGTATTGTCTGTAACTGGGTATATAAGCTCACTGAAATCCATGTTCTCTCTCTCATTCCTTCAACTGCTGCTGACACACATATCCTGTGTCTCTTTGCTGGAGAGCCTCTGAGCCGCCCATAGGGCGAGCTCCGTGACGGCGGTATGATAATAAACCTATTTAAAACCTCACTTCGCTGCCTTTATTTTATCATCCGCCTCACTGGTGACCCCGAGAATGCACACGCTTTGTGCATCGCAACCTTCTGGTTTGGACAGCCACGCTGATGTCCTGATGGCAACGAACGCAGCACCCGGCGGTGATTCTCCGACGACAAGCGAACGCGGCAGCCTGACTGATCTGCCCTCCCTTCTGCTTCAGGGAGACCTCGACGCAGAGTTTCCAGGCGAAACTCTCCGGAGACCACCCACGACCGGGAAAGCTGAGGAACATTTCATGGTGAGATCTGCACGCCTAGATCGGCACATCCACACTTGGACCGGCCGCTCTCACAGTTTCTGACACACGATTCTGTGTCTCCTTATGAGAGCGCACGCACCTCGTCCTTTCTCCACGACGGCGACCTCCACGGCTGACGGAGCACACGTGGACCTGAACGCACCATGACCCATCTACTACAACTACAACAGGGATGATTAAGCTCCCTGACCCTGGCTCTTCCTCTCCAGCAGGCCCATCCATGCACGGAGCCCTGGCACATGCACCGGGGAGTTATGAGGACGGCGCACCACGCACGGGACACATACGGCTCCACTGACCGCCTTCCTTCTTCGCCGCTGCACACTGGCCCTTCAGGCTTGCTCGTACACCTGAGGCACGCACGCAGCTTGCTCACTGGATTTTATGGTCTTAGCCATGGCGCTCAATGGGGATTCAGCAGTCTGCGGTCCCCGAAGGCTTTAAGGTTGTGCCCGCACCTAAAGTCAACATGCCAAGTCCCCTTGCTCTTGTTTTTTTTCTTACAGCCGCCACGCAGCCTCGTCGCTCCTGTTTTTTTCTTCAAGGCCACTATTAATCCTTGCAGGACTTAATCGCGAGAGGAGCCAGTGACTAATTTTTCTTCTTGTGGATTTCCGCACGTTCAACGGGACAGCCCCTCGACATCGCGGACCAACAAGCAATTTTTGCGCGGCTCAGACGATTTCACCGTCCAGGTCCGGCACTTACTACCCCCCACCCCCCTAAACCTCCGCCTGCACAGAGCTTTCCCTGCTCGCTGCCAAAACCGGACTATCGAGGCCTCGGCCGCCTGCCGAGCCCTCTGGGGGGGGAGCGTGTGGCGGTTTGGCATAACCCCCACGACAGACTGGGTCAGGCACAGCGCTCGACTAGAGCAATTAACAGAACAATGAAATGTGTGTATTAATGTCTACAGACAGCCCGCTTCTCCTGGCTTTTTCCGGCTCACTACTGTGATGTTAATGTGCCATTCATGCATTGTGTTCATGCTTCCTGCCCTTACTGTGTCTCTCAAATGCAAATGTCTCATGCCTGTCTACAGTCTCTTTGATGATACCTTGCCTTTCATGTATTGTCTGTAACTGGGTATATAAGATCACTGAAATCCATGTTCTCTCTCTCATTCCTTCAACTGCTGCTGACACACACATCCCGTGTCTCTTTGCTGGAGAGCCTCCGAGCCGCCCATAGGGTGAGCTCCGTGACGGCGGTATGATAATAAACCTATTTAAAACCTCACTTCACTGCCTTTATTTTATCATCCGCCTCACTGGTGACCCCGAGAATGCACACGCTTTGTGCATCGCAACCTTCTGGTTTGGACAGCCACGCTGATGTCCTGATGGCAACAAATGCAGCACCCGGCGGTGATTCTCCGACGACAAGCGAACACGGCAGCCAGACTGATCTGCCCTCCCTTCTGCTTCAGGGAGACCTCGACGCAGAGTTTCCAGGCGAAACTCTCCGGAGACCACCCACGACCGGGAAAGCTGAGGAACATTTCATGGTGAGATCTGCACGCCTAGATCGGCACATCCACACTTGGACCGGCCGCTCTCACAGTTTCTGACACACGATTCTGTGTCTCCTTACGAGAGCGCACGCACCTCATCCTTTCTCCACGACGGCGACCTCCACAGCCGACGGAGCACACGTGGACCTGAACGCACCATGACCCATCTACTACAACTACAACAGGGATGATTAAGCTCCCTGACCCTGGCTCTTCCTCTCCAGCAGGCCCATCCACGCACGGAGACCCGGCACACGCACCGGGGAGTTACGAGGACGGTGCACCACGCACGGGACACATACGGCTCCACTGACCGCCTTCCTTCTTCGCCGCTGCACACTGGCCCTTCAGGCTTGCTCGTACACCTGAGGCACGCACGCAGCTTGCTCACTGGATTTTATGGTCTTAGCCATGGCGCTCAACGGGGATTCAGCAGTCTGCGGTCCCCGAAGGCTTTAATGTTGTGCCCGCACCTAAAGTCAACATGCCAAGTCCCCTTGCTCTTGTTTTTTTTCTTACAGCCGCCACGCAGCCTCGCGCTCCTGTTTTTTTCTTCACGGCCACTATTAATCCTTGCAGGACTTAATCACAAGAGGAACCAGTGAGTAATTTTTCTTCTTGTGGATTTCCGCACGTTCAACGGGACAGCCCCTCGACATCGCGGACCAACAAGCAATTTTTGCGTGGCTCAGACGATTTCACCGTCCAGGGCCGGCACTTACTACCCCCCACCCTCCTCCACCTCCGCCTGCACAGAGCTTTCCCTGCTCGCTGCCAAAACCGGACTATCGAGGCCTCGGCCGCCTGCCGAGCCCTCTGGGGGGGGGGGAGCGTGTGGCGGTTTGGCGTAACCCCCACGACAGACTGGGTCAGGCACAGCGCTCGACTAGAGCAATTAACAGAACAATGAAATGTGTGTATTAATGTCTACAGACAGCCCGCTTCTCCTGGCTTTTTCCGGCTCACTACTGTGATGTTAATGTGCCATTCATGCATTGTGTTCATGCTTCCTGCCCTTACTGTGTCTCTCAAATGCAAATGTCTCATGCCTGTCTGCAGTCTCTTTGATGATACCATGCCTTTCATGTATTGTCTGTAACTGGGTATATAAGCTCACTGAAATCCATGTTCTCTCTGTCATTCCTTCAACTGCTGCTGACACACAGATCCTGTGTCTCTTTGCTGGAGAGCCTCCGAGCCGCCCATAGGGCGAGCTCCGTGACGGCGGTATAATAAACCTATTTAAAACCTCACTTCACTGCCTTTATTTTATCATCCGCCTCACTGGTGACCCGGAGAATGCACACGCTTTGTGCATCGCAACCTTCTGGTTTGGACAGCCACGCTGATGTCCTGATGGCAACGAACGCAGCACCCGGTGGTGATTCTCCGACGACAAGCGAACATGGCAGCCTGACTGATCTGCCCTCCCTTCTGCTTCAGGGAGACCTCGACGCAGTTTCCAGGCGAAACTCTCCAGAGACCACCCACGACCGGGAAAGCTGAGGAACATTTCATGGTGAGATCTGCACGCCTAGATCGGCACATCCACGCTTGTACCGGCCGCTCTCACAGCTTCTGACACACGATTCTGTGTCTCCTTACGAGAGCGCACGCACCTCGTCCTTTCTCCACGACGGCGACCTCCACGGCCGACGGAGCACAGGTGGACCTGAACGCACCATGACCCATCTACTACAACTACAACAGGGATGATTAAGCTCCCTGACCCTGGCTCTTCCTCTCCAGCAGGCCCATCCATGCACGGAGCCCCGGCACACGCACCGGGGAGTTACGAGGATGGCGCACCACGCACGGGACATATACGGCTCCACTGACCGCCTTCCTTCTTCGCCACTGCACACTGGCCCTTCAGGCTTGCTCGTACACCTGAGGCACGCACGCAGCTTGCTCACTGGATTTTATGGTCTTAGCCATGGCGCACAACAGGGATTCAGCAGTCTGCGGTCCCCGAAGGCTTTAAGGTTGTGCCCGCACCTAAAGTCAACATGCCAAGTCCCCTTGCTCTTGTTTTTTTTCTTACAGCCGCCACGCAGCCTCGTCGCTCCTGTTTTTTTCTTCACGGCCGCTATTAATCCTTGCAGGACTTAATCGCGAGAAGAGCCAGTGACTAATTTTTCTTCTTGTGGATTTCCGCACGTTCAATGGGACAGCCCCTCGACATCGCGGACCAACAAGCAATTTTTGCGCGGCTCACACGATTTCACCGTCCAGGGCCGGCACTTACTACCCCACACACCCCTCCACCTCCGCCTGCACAGAGCTTTCCCTGCTCGCTGCCAAAACCGGACTATCGAGGCCTCGGCCGCCTGCCGAGCCCTCTGGGGGGGGAGCGTGTGGCGGTTTGGCATAACCCCCACGACAGACTGGGTCAGGCACAGCGCTCGACTAGAGCAATTAACAGAACAATGAAATGTGTGTATTAATGTCTACAGACAGCCCGCTTCTCCTGGCTTTTTCCGGCTTACTACTGTGATGTTAATGTGCCATTCATGCATTGTGTTCATGCTTCCTGCCCTTACTGTGTCTCTCAAATGCAAATGTCTCATGCCTGTCTGCAGTCTCTTTGATGATACCATGCCTTTCATGTATTGTCTGTAACTGGGTATATAAGCTCACTGAAATCCATGTTCTCTCTGTCATTCCTTCAACTGCTGCTGACACAAACATCCTGTGTCTCTTTGCTGGAGAGCCTCCGAGCCGCCCATAGGGCGAGCTCCGTGATGGCGGTATGATAATAAACCTATTTAAAACCTCACTTCACTGCCTTTATTTTGTCAGCCGCCTCAACAGCCTAGTTAAACAAACTACATATTGATGCAATACATTGTTTAACTGACAAACATCAAGTGGCAATAAAACCTGTAGTTAACTCATTATTTTAACAATTCTGATACTCACAGACGTTGCTTTAGCAGAGGGAGAATCAGAGAACAGCGTCTGACTGAGGAACTATCAACTGCGTGTGTGTGCTCTAGAGCTGCAGCTAGCTACACTGATCACCACATGGCAAGGCACTTCCTGATTCCCAGCATGCACTGCCACCATGTTTGTAGTTTTTTTTAACGGCAAGACTAAATAAAGATAAGCCTTTATTAGTCACACAATGGGGAATTTCCAGGATTGCAACAGCACAGAGATAGCAACACTCAGAGCAACAATCAAGAAGACAAGAAAAACAAGAGCAGCGAAAATATATAATATAATATATATGAATATACAGTATATGTACATATAAATATATAATATATAAACACAGTGTGGAGCATTGTAGCTAGATGGAATAAACAGCATAACCGTCTACTTAGTTATCCTACATAGTATGAATATGTACCCATACATATTGTCACCCTCCGTAGCGACTGATATTGTCCTAGTTGTATATATTGGAGGGGACCATTGTGTAAGTCTATTGCGTCTTTTGCATTCAATACTATTAGGTCGTCACGTTTTTTTTGCTATCTCTGCAAGCAGCCCTGCTTAGGTTATACAGTCTGACAGCCGTAGGTAGGAAGGACCTGCAAAACCTCTCGGTTGCGCACCTAGGATGATGTAGTCTACTGCTAAATGAGCTCCTCAGTGCATTCAGTATGTCCTGCATAGGGTGGGACTCAGACTTCAGCAGAGATGACAGTTTAGCCACCATCCTTCTCTCTCCTATCTCCTCCACTGGGTCAAGGCACTGCCCCAGGACAGAGCTAGCTTTCTTGATCAGTTTGTTCAGTCTCTTCTTATCAGCTGCTGTAATGCCACTGCCCCAGCAGACCACTCCAAAAGTGATGGGTGATGCCACCACCGTGTCGTACAATGTCTTCAGCAGCGCCCCTTGTACACCAAAAGACCTGAGTCTCCCCAGTAGGAACAGCCTGCGCTGTCCCTTCTTGTAGAGTGCGTCGGTATTGTGTGACCAGTCTAGTTTACACACAGTTTACACACAGATCACACAGATCGCCCCAAATGTCTCCCAAGCCGGTGGACGGAGCCACTGTTTATAGCAGGAGACAGTACAGCAGGGAAGAGCTGCTAGCACTCAACCGCCACCCGGTGCTAACGGAAAAACTCGACATACCGGGAGAACTGAGGCGCAAACGCCATGGGTGCCAGGCTGGAGTAAGGCAAAGACAAGAATTATTATCCATCCGTTGTCATGGGGAATGTACGATCGTTACTGGGAAAGGTAGATGAGCTAGTGGCTATCTCCCGCTACGATAGCATATACCGGGAATGTAGTCTGTATCTATTCACAGAGACTTGGCTAACCGAATTAGCAGCAGATGCTAACATTGAACTGGAGGGTTTCCACGCGATACGGGCAGACCAAACATCAGACAGTGGCAAAGCAAGGGGCGGTGGAGTGATAATGTATGTTAACAACAACTGGTGCAGACCGGGACATATCACTGTTAAACAACGTCACTGCAGCAAAGACATTGAGTTGCTAGCTGTTAGCATGCGGCCTACATATCTCCCAAGGGAATACTCACACGTGATCTGCATTGTTGTGTATGCAAATCCAACGGCGAACACTGGGACAGCGCGTGACGTCATCCATTCAGTAACTGGCAGGCTGCAGACAGAACACCCAGATGCTCTTCTCCTCATCTCAGGCGATTTCAACCATGTTTCACTATCTCCCATTCTACCCACGTTTACCCAGTATGTCACATGCCACACTAGAGACAATAAAACACTGGACTTATTCTATGCAAACACTAAGGAGGCGTACACCTCATCACAACTCACCCCTCTCGGGAGATCGGATCAGTACTTGGTTCATCTCCGGCCGGTGTACAAACCCCTAGGGCACAGACAACCTCCGGCCATGCGCACAGTGAAGTTATGGTCTGAGGAGGCAATGGACACTCTAAAGGGCTGTTTTAAAACCACCGCCTGGGAGCAGCTCTGCGATCCACATGGTGAGGACATCGATGGCTTCACTCACACCATCACAGACTACATCAGCTTCTGTGTGGACAACACCGTTCCCACCAAGACCATACGATGTTGCTCAAACAACAAACCCTGGATCAACCCTGAGATAAAAACACTTCTGAGAGAGAAGAAGAGGATCTTCAGGTTGGGGAACAGGGAGATGCTGAAGTCCGTACAGAGGGAGCTGAGGAGAAAGATCAGAGAAGGCAAGGACAGCTTCAGGAAGAAGATGGAGGACAAGCTGCAACAGAGCGACATCAGCGGGGTCTGGAGAAACCTTAAAACCATGTGTGGGCTCCAGAATACCTCGCCCCAGGCCATGGGGGGCAGGGAGTGGCGAACAATCTGAATCTGTTTTTCAATAGGTTTGACCAACTGCCCTCTCCCCTGACTGCACAACAACCACTGCTGCCTCTAAAGACATCAAATCCTGCTGCCCACTCCCCACTCCACCAACACCCCCCCAACCTGACTCTCACTAAGACCCAGGTGAGGACGGAGCTGAGGAAGATCAAGGCGAGGAAGGCGTCGGGACCGGACGGCATCAGCGCAAAGCTCCTCAAGTCCTGTGCAGATCAGCTGTGTGGGATTGTGGAGCACATCTTCAACCTGAGCCTGAAGCTGGGGACTGTACCACAGTTGTGGAAAACATCTTGTGTGGTACCTGTACCAAAGACTTCCCACCCCAAAGACCTGAACAGCTACAGACCAGTGGCCTTGACGTCCCACGATCATCGGTAGCATGGGGGCCCCCCAGGGAACGGTTTTGGCTCCCTTCCTGTTCACCCTTTATACTGCGGACTTCTCATACAGCACAACACATTGCCATCTACAGAAGTTCTCTGATGACTCTGTGATTGTTGGCTTCATCTCCAACGGAGATAAAGCTGAGTACAGGGGGCTTATCCAGGACTTTGTGGACTGGTGCCATCGAAACTGCCTCCAGATCAATGCGAGGAAAACTAAGGAGCTGGTGGTGGACTGCCGCAGGCAAGGACAACCCCTCACAGCACCAGTAAATATACAGGGAACAGACATCAAGATGGTGACATCCTATAAGTACCTGGGTGTTCATCTGAACAATAAACTAGACTGGTCACACAATACTGACGCACTCTACAAAAAGGGACAGCGCAGGCTGTTCCTACTGAGGAGACTCAGGTCTTTTGGTGTACAAGGGGCGCTGCTGGAGACATTCTATGACACGGTTGTGGCATCAGCCATCACTTTTGGAGTGGTCTGCTGGGGCAGTGGCATTACAGCAGCCGATAGGAAGAGACTGAACAAACTGATCAAGAAAGCTAGCTCTGTCCTGGGGCAGCGCCTTGACCCAGTGGAGGAGATGGGAGAGAGAAGGATGGTGGCTAAACTGTCATCTCTGCTGGAGTTCCACCCTATGCAGAACATACTGAACGCACTGAGGAGCTCATTTAGCAGCAGACTACATCATCCTAGGTGCACAACCGAGAGGTTTCGCAGGTCCTTCTTATCTACGGCTGTCAGACTGTACAACCTAAGCAGGGCTGCTCGCAGAGATAACAAAAAGACGTGACAACCTAATAGTTTTGAATGCAAAAGACGCAATAGACTTACACAATGGTCCCCTTCAGTACACAACTAGGAAAATACTGGTCGCTATGGAGGGTGAGAATATGTATGGGTACATAATCATACCATGTAGGATAACTAAGCAGACGGTTGTGCTGTTTCATTCCATCTAGCTACAATGCTCCGCACTGTGTGTGTTTATATATCGACATATTTATTCCATCTAGCTACAATGCTCCGCACTGTGTGTTTATATACTCATACAGTGGGGGAAAAAAGTATTTAGTCAACCACCAATTTTGCAAGTTCTCCCACTTAAAAGATGAGAGAAGTCTCCAATTTTCATCATAGGTATACCGCAACTATGAGAGACAAAATGAGAAAAAAAAAATCCAGAAAATCACATTGAAGGATTTTTAATGAATTAATTAGTAAATTCCTCGGTAAAATAAGTATTTGATCACCTACAAACAAGCAAGATTTCTGGCTCTCACAGACCTGTAACTTCTTCTTTAAGAGGCTCCTCTGTCCTCCACTCGTTACCTGTATTAATGGCACCTGTTTGAACTCTTTATCAGTATAAAAGACACCTGTCCACAACCTCAAACAGTCAGACTCCAAACTCCACTATGGCCAAGACCAAAGAGCTGTCAAAGGACACCAGAAACAAAATTGTAGACCTGCACCAGGCTGGGAAGACTGAATCTGCAATAGGTAAGCAGCTTGGTGTGAAAAAATCAACTGTGGGAGCAATTATTAGAAATCGATCTGGGGCTCCACGCAAGTTCTCACCCCGTGGGGTCAAAATGATCACGAGAACGGTGAGCAAAAATCTCAGAACCACATGGGGGGGCCTAGTGAATGACCTGCAGAGAGCTGGGACCAAAGTAACAAAGGCTACCATCAGTAACACACTACGCTGCCAGGGACGCTGCCAGGGACTCAAATCCTGCAGTGCCAGACGTGTCCCCCTGCTTAAGCCAGTACATGTCCAGGCCCGTCTGAAGTTTGCTAGAGAGCATTTGGGTGATCCAGAAGAGGATTGGGAGAATGTCATGTGGTTAGATGAAACCAAAATATAACTTTATTGTAAAAACTCAACTTGTCGTGTTTGGAGGAGAAAGAACACCATACCTACTGTGACGCATGGGGGTGGAAACATGATGCTTTGGGACTGTTTTTTCTGCAAAGGGACCAGGATGACTGATTGTGTAAAGGAACGAATGAATGGGGCAATGTATCGTGAGATTTTGAGTGAAAACCTCCTTCCATCAGCAAGGGCATTGAAGATGAAACGTGGCTGGGTCTTTCAGCATGACAATGATCCCAAACACACCGCCTGGGCAATGAAGGAGTGGCTTCGTAAGAAGCATTTCAAGGTCCTGGAGTGGCCTAGCTAGTCTCCAGATCTCAACCCCATAGAAAATCTTTGGAGGGAGTTGAAAGTCTGTGTTGCCCAGCGACAGCCCCAAAACATCACTGCTCTAGAGGAGATCTGCATGGAGGAATGGGCCAAAATACCAGCAACAGTGTGTGAAAACCTTGTGAAGACTTACAGAAAACATTTGACCTCTGTCATTGTCAACAAAGGGTATATAACAAAGTATTGAGATGAACTTTTGTTATTGACCAAACTTATTTTACCGAGGAATTTACCAATTAATTCATTAAAAATCCTTCAATGTGATTTTCTGGATTTTTTTTTGAGGTATACCTATGGTGAAAATTGGAGACCTCTGTCATCTTTTAAGTGGGAGAACTTGCACAATTGGTGGCTGACTAAATACTTTTTTGCCACACTGTATATTTATTCCATCTAGCTACAATGCTCCGCACTGTGTGTCTATATACTGTATATATATATATATATATTTATATTTATATATACATATGTATACTTGCTGCTCTTGTTTTTTTCTCTTGCCTTCTGATTGTTGCTCTGAGTGTTGCTATCCCTGTGCTGTTGCAATCCTGGAATTTCCCCATTGTGGGACTAATAAAGGCTTATCTTATCTTTATTGTTCAAATGAACACCCAGGTCCTTGTAGGATGTCACCATCTCAATGTCTGTTCCCTGTATGTTTACTGGTGCTGTGAGGGGTTGTCCTTGCCTGTGGCAGTCCACCACCAGCTCCTTAGTTTTCCTCGCGTTGATCTGGAGGTAGTTCCGACGGCACCAGTCCACGAAGTCCTGGATAAGTCCTCTTTACTCAGCTTCATCTCTGTTGGAGATGAGGCTGACGATCGCAGAGTCGTCAGAGAACTTCTGTAGATGGCAGTGTGTTGTGTTGTGTGAGAAGTCCGCAGTATAAAGGGTGAACAGGAAGGGAGCCACAACCATTCCCTGGGGGGCCCCCGTGCTACCAATGATCGTGTCGGACACACAGTTCCGGGTTCTCACAAACTGTGGCCTGGTTAGCGAGGTAGTCCAGGATCTATGATGACAGGTGCTGGTCCACCCCTGCGCACAGCAGCTTGTCCTTCAGGATCATCGGTTGGATGGTGTTGAAAGCACTGGAGAAGTCAAAGAACATGATCCTCACCGCATTCCCGGGCTTCTCCAGGTGGGACAGAGAACGGTGAAGGAGGAAGATCACTGCATCCTCCACCCCGATGCCATGCTGGTAGGCAAACTGGAGTGGATCCATCGCTGGTCCCACCAGGGGGCGGAGGTGAGCAAGGAGCAGTCTTTCCAGGGTCTTCATCATGTAGGACGTCAGGGCCATTGGTCTGTAGCTGTTCAGGTCTTTGGGGTGGGAAGTCTTTGGTACAGGTACCACACAAGATGTTTTCCACAACTGTGGTACAGTCCCCAGCTTCAGGCTCAGGTTGAAGATGTGCTCCACAATCCCACACAGCTGATCTGCACAGGACTTGAGGAGCTTTGCGCTGATGCCGTCCGGTCCCGACGCCTTCCTCGCCTTGATCTTCCTCAGCTCCGTCCTCACCTGGGTCTTAGTGAGGGTCAGGATGGGGGGCTGTGTGTTGGTAGTGGGGGGGTGTTGGTGGAGTGGGGTGTGGGCAGCAGGACTCGATGTCTTTAGAGGCAGCAGTGGTTGTTGTGCAGTCGGGGGGGAGGGCGGTTGGTCAAACCTGTTAAAAAACAGGTTCAGATTGTTTGCCCACTCCCTGCCCCCCGTGGCCTGGGGGGAGGTATTCTGGAGCCCAGAGAAGGTTTTAAGGTTTCTCCAGACCCCACCGATGTCGCTCTGTTGCAGCTTGTCCTCCATCTTCTTCCTGAAGCTGTCCTTGCCTTCTCTGATCTTTCTCCTCAACTCCCTCTGTACGGACTTCAGCATCTCCCTGTTCCCCGACCTGAAGATCCTCTTCTTCTCTCTCAGAAGTGTTTTTATCTCAGGGTTGATCCAGGGTTTGTGGTTCAAGCAACACGTATGGTCTTGGTGGGTACGGTGTTGTCCACACAGAAGCTGATGTAGTCCGTGATGGTGTGAGTGATGCCATCGATGTCCTCACCATGTGGATCGCAGAGCTGCTCCCAGGCAGTGGTTTCAAAACATACCAACCTGTGATAACAACACATCTCCTAATAAAAATTCTACAACACGGTGGTGGCATCAGCTATCACTTTTGATATTGATTTTGATATTTGAATTTCCCCATTGTGGGACTAATAAAGGCTTATCTTATCTTATCTTAAAAACACACAAACACGTTTTCTGGAGGCATAACTATATATATATATATATATATATACACTACCGTTCAAAAGTTTGGGGTCACCCAGACAATTATTTTGTGTTTTCCATGAAAAGTCACACTTATTTACCACCATGAGTTGTAAAATGAATAGAAAATATAGTCAAGACATTGACAAGGTTAGAAATAATGATTTGTATTTGAAATAATAATTTTTTCCAGATACTCAACCTGCTCAAAGGAAGGTCAGTTTTATAGCTTCTCTAACCAGCTAAACTGTTTTCAGCTGTGCTAACATGATTGCACAAGGGTTTTCTAATCATCCATTAGCCTTCTGACGCAATGAGCAAACACATTGTACCATTAGAACACTGGAGTGATAGTTGCTGGAAATGGGCCTCTATACATCTATGTAGATATTGCACCAAAAACCAGACATTTGCAGCTAGAATAGTCGTTTACCACATTAGCAATGTATATTAGATATTAGAGTGTATTTCTGTTTAGTTTAAAGTTATCTTCATTGCGCTGCAACACCGATGGAAGAAGTGTGTGGACTGAAGGAGAGACTGTTGACAAATAAACCACATTTGGTCAAATTTGACCACTATGAACTTTTCCGCCTATGAACTTGTTGAGAGGGTGTCATTAGCAAAAGCCTTCTTGGCCTTTTGTAGCTTGTGAGAGTGATGCCTCAGTGTGAACTCAAGTCACCTCCACTTCATGTTCTCTCTACACTCTGCTGCATCCAAGTCTTCAAGGACACCTCAAACAACGGACCCACTACGGCCACAGTGGAAAACAACAGCTTGCAACCCTCACTCTGACCAGCAGCCCATAAATGGTCAACTTCCTGTGGAAGCCCCATCAGCTATCTTGGATCCAGACCAGCCAGGACCAGTTCCACACTGGAGACATGATGCAGACCAAATATGGAAAGATTTCCTCTCAAAATCGCAACATACTGGACCCAAGTTGCATCGGCCAGCTTAGGGGGAGGAGACATGTGACCATTGTCTACGAAAACCAAGGGACAGTTTTGATGTTCTCTCTTTCAGGGGGCTTCAGCCCTCAACGCAGCGAAGTCCTGCAGGACCTTTCTTCAAGCCATGAACTCCTGCTATTTCTGCTTGGTTTTTGGTCTGGTTTTCTGTTTTTCTTTAATGTTCTGATTTTTCAACAATTTGCTGTTTTTGGTACTTTTCTTTATGATCACGTGTTCTCAGAATGTAAGTAATAATCTAAGCTTTTCAGGTAATCTAATTTCATTTGTATTCATTTATAATAAATTCAATTTTAACGTGAAATTGATTTAATCTTTGATTTAAAATTTAATGCGTTTTTATTTTTGATAAATTCATTTTTAATGAGGACTAATTGTACACCTTTTACTTAAAATTCATTGCTGGGTGTTACACATTTGAATTATATCCATTTTTGCCATTTTAATCAGCGTTCCAGTCCATCGTACTGCTCTGTGACCACGTGTGTGAATGAAGCTCACAGTTACACTGAGTTCACCCTGAAGTCATTTAAAGCTGATTAAGTCTCAAAGCCCTGCTGTTCTCCACAGGAAGAGTGATTTTTAAAAAAAAAAAAAAAATTTAATTGCCTGTAACCATTTTTTTCATGCAGTTATTATGCCAATTTTTTGGGCTTTTTCTGCATTTTCTGTTCTCTTGTGTTTGCTTTTAAATAAAAGTCACATTTTGTGGTTCTTAAAACATTTGGATCAGTCTCAGCCTCAAGTATGTGCTTCATTCACAATTCAAGATTCAAAGGCTTTATTATCATGTGCACAGTTAAGAAATGCAACATTTTCTGAGCAATGAAATTCTTGCTCTGCTCTCCGAACCAGTGTCAAGGTAATAGATACACATCAATACTAATAAAGGTAATAAACACTCCTTAATACTAAATACTAATAAATACACATTAGGAAATTAGGACGGTTACAGCAGGTGAACTAGAGGAAACAAGAAGAATGAAAATTCACTGGATGACTATAATGGACAATGGTATTTTAATATCAGAGATGATATGAACCTGAGATGGCATGAGACTAGGTACAATGTGCAAACGAGCAATGTACAAATTTAGCATCCAGTGTGAGAATTCCCATTTGCAAAGCTGTGTCTGGAGTTGGTTATTTGTTCAGGAGTCTGATGACCGTGAGAAAGAAGGAGTTCTTCAATCTGGTTGTCCGCACATCCAGGGACAAGAGTTGCAAATTAGCTAATAGCTATACACTCTATGTGCAACACATCAGATTGATTGTCTTTGATTAATTGTCTATGTTTATTGCACTGTCCCTGTCAAATAAACTAATCTACTACTACTACTACATTTCACACTTCTGTACCTCTGGCCTGAGGGTAGAAGTGTGAACAATCTGTGCTGGTGGTGGGTGGGGTCCTGGAGGATGGAGGCAGCTCTCATTTGGACTCTGCGGTGGTAGATGCTCTGCAGAGAGGGGAGTGGAGTCCTGATAATCTCCTCCGCTTTCTTCACCACTCTCTGCAGGCATTTGCGCTCCAGGGCAGTGGTGCTGCTGTACCACACGGTGATGCAGTTGGTCAAGATGCTCTTGATGATGCAGCTGTAGAAATTGTTGAAGATTCTGAAGGACATGCCAACCTTCCTCAGCCTCCTCACAAAGTACAGCTGCTGTTGAGCTCTCTTAACCAGCTCTGTGGTGTTGTGTGTCGGCGTAAGGCCCTCACTGATGTGGATGCCCAGGTATTTAAAGCTGCTCACCCTCTCCACCTCAAGCTTCCGGATGAACAGCGGCCGATGGGGTCTCCTCCTCCCCTTCCTCATGTCCACTATCATCTCCTTCGTCTTGTCTGTGTTGAGGGTGAGGTTGTTGTCCTCACACCATGACACCAGGCTGGCCACCTCCCTCCTGTAGGATGTTGTCATCGCCAGTAATGTGTCCTATCACTGCTGTGATATGATGCTACTCTCTGTTCTGTTTTGACCTAATTTAAGACATTCATGGTCAAGGCTTAAGATTTTGTGTTGAGAGGAGTAGTCTCTCTAAATCTTTTACAATTAGGATGTTGTCCATTAAATTATAGCCCACTAGTAGTGCCCTCCACACAACAGGTGTAAGAACCTTTACCATTTAGATAAGTCTTGCTTTCCTCGTTAGTACAGTGGCGAGTATCCCCGCCTGTCACACAGGACCAGTTGTGAATAGCTGTAACAGAGTGACAGCCAATCAAAAAGCAGGTCGCTGTCCACGGCGCTGAACAACACTGCTAATTGTTGGAGCAGCTGTCCAGGGTGCTAATAGGTATCTGTTAACGGAAAAGCTTTATTCTAGTTAAATTTCTGAGTTTGTTAATTTTGTACTTTTTTAAAACTATGTTTACATTAACTCACCTTGATAGTTTTAGCTGATAAACAAATCTATTGCAAGACTTAACTTGAACAATGGTGTATATTTTTTATAAGTTAAATACTTACAAGTCAGTATAAAATTGAAACTTACTCATCGCACAACCAAATGTTATAGAGTCAGAATCTGAAAAAAGCAATTGTTCAGCAATTACTTGAAAATGGGAAAGGTAGATTTTGAATAACTTTAAATAATTTTCTATGACAACAAAGTCAAAATTGCTGATGACAAGCAATTTTAAACAAGGAAAACACAAACTTTTACCAAAGGGGGAATCTTAATAATATGCCCAATGTATTTTTTTTTTTAAATTACAAGGAAGGCATGAAAAAACTGTGGACCTACAGACGTGGACAAAATTGTTGGTACCCCTCTGTTAATGAAAGAAAAACCCACAATGGTCACAGAAATAACTTGAATCTGACAAAAGTGGTAATAAATAAAAATTCTGTGAAAATTAACCAATGAAAATCACACAATGCTTTTCAATTGTGGTTCAACAGAATTATTTTAAAAAACAAACTCATGAAACAGGCCTGGACAAAAATGATGGTACCCTTAACTTAATATTTTGTTGCACAACCTTTTGAGGCAATCACTGCAATCAAACGATTTCTGCAACTGTCAATGAGACTTCTACACCTCTCAGCAGGTATTTTGGCCCACTCCTCATCAGCAAACTGCTCCAGTTGTCTCAGGTTTGAAGGGTGCCTTCTCCAGACGGCATGTTTCAGCTCCTTCCACAGATGTTCAATAGGATTTAGATAAGGGCTCATAGAAGGCCACTTTAGAATAGTCCAGTTTTTGGCTCTTATCCATTCTTGGGTGTTTTTAGCTGTGTGTTTTGGGTCATTATCCTGTTGCAAGACCCATGACCTGCAACTGAGACCAAGCTGTCTGACACTGGGCAGCACATTTCTCTCTAGAATACCTTGATAGTCTTGAGATTTCATTGTACCCTGCACAGATTCAAGACACCCTGTGCCAGATGCAGCAAAGCAGTCCCAGAACATAACAGAACCTCCTCCATGTTTCACAGTAGGGACAGTGTTCTTTTCTTGGTATGCTTCATTTTTGCGTCTGTGAACATAGAGCTGATGTGCCTTGCCAAAAAGTTCCAGTTTTGTCTCGTCTGTCCATAGGACATTCTCCCAGAAGCTTTGTGGCTTGTCAACATGCAGTTTGGCAAATTCCAGTCTGGCTTTTTTATGATTTGTTTTCAACAGTGGTGTCCTCCTTGGTCGTCTCCCATGAAGTCCACTTTGGCTCAAACAACGACGGATGGTGCAACGTGACACTGATGTACCTTGACCTTGGAGTTCACCATGAATGTGTTTAAAGGTTGTTCTGGGCTCTTTTGTTACCATTCATATTATCCGTGTCCTCCTGCGGCCACGTCCAGGGACGTTGGCTACAGTCCCGTGGATCTTAAATTTCTGAATAATATGTGCAACTGTAGTCACAGGAATATCAAGCTGCTTGGAGATGGTCTTATAGCCTTTACCTTTAACATGCTTGTCTATAATTTTCTTTCTAATCTCCTGAGACAACTCTCTCCTTTGCTTCCTCTGGTCCATGTTTAGTGTGGTACACACCATGTCACCAAACAGCACAGTGACTACTTGTCACCCTTTAAATAGGCCGACTGACTGATTACAAGTTTGTAGACACCTGTGATGTTAATTAGAGGACACATCTTGGTTGAACATGTCCCTATGGTCACATTATTTTCAATCTTTTCGAGGGGTACCATCATTTTTGTCCAGGCCTGTTTCATGAGTTTGTTTTTTAAAGTAATTTTGTTGAACCACAATTGAAAAGCATTGTGTGATTTTCATTGGTTAATTTTCATAGAATTTTTATTTATTACCACTTTTGTCAGATTCAAATTATTTCTGTGACCATTGTGGGTTTTTCTTTCATTAACAGAGGGGTACCAACAATTTTGTCCACGGCTGTATCAAAGCCAAAGCATAAAACACCAAAAAATTATGGTTTACAAGCTTAGACCCAAAAGCAACACAAATGAGGCAGAAGATAAAGTGACAATTATCTTTACTTACAGGACTGTGCAATAAATGGTGCAGTGATGATTTGCAGCAAGGATCTGGCAACCCTCTAGGAGAGAGCAGAACAGGGGTGAATAGATAGGGAATAATAATACTGTATGTTTTATGCTTACAGGTCCACTGGGGAAACGCTGCTGAACCACGGAGGCTGATTCTCTTTAGCTGAGGAGTGGGAGACAGTGGAGGGGCACACATGAGTAGGAAACAGTGTAGGATTTCCAGGGGGATGCTGAAGGCAGGCTGGCCAGGCCTGGATGGAGGGAAAGGGGTGAAGGAAACAATGCAGGCACACGATGGTAAGTCGACTTACTTTGGGAAATGTAAAGGGGAAATGTGTACAGCCCAGGTAATCCCGTTCTAATCCATAAAGGAAGTTCCAATCCAGTCAGGAATCGGTAAGAGCATGGCAGGCAGGGTAAGGCAGACAGAAGTCTGAGGCATCAGGCAGGCAACAGGGTGTAAAGCAAGCAGAGGTCAAACACGGCAGGCAAGACAAGAGTTCATACAATGCAGGCAAAGCAAGGATAGAGATTGGTTGAGAGTCTACACCACCCCTTATAAAGAGTGGTCCCAATTAGCAACAGGTGCAGTAAGGGCTGCAGGGAGGGTGCTAATCGGGATGGGGGGGGGGGCACAGAGCAGGTAGGATCCCTTACAGTACTCACTTCTGACGAACACCTCCTGGTGTAACACAGGGCTTGTCAGGATGGCAATGATAGAAATCAGTCAAGTGGGAGTCATCCATAATACTACTAACTAACTAACTAACCTGCACTTATATAGCACTTTTGTAGTCACAAAGACCACTCAAAGCGCTTTGAATAATAGAATAATAAAAAAAATTTTGAATAATAAAAGAGCTAGGGTTCCAGGATTGTACCCCTGCCAATCAACCAGAAACTCAATGGTGCACCCCCAGCGGTGAGCATCCAGGATGCAGGTTACAGCATAGATCAAGCCCGCCATCTACCATCATGGGTGGCGGCAGTGGCTTGGGTGGCGGACAAAGAGAACTGTGGAACAAAGGTTTGATCTGTGAGACGTGGAAAGATGGATGGACGCGGAGCACAGCAGGTAGGTTGAGTCTTACAGAGGAAGGGTTAATGATGGCCTTTTCGGCAAACAGAACCACAAAGCGGGGGGCCAAGTTTCTAGATTCCATCTTGAGGGGAAAGTTCCTTGTAGATAACCATACCCGTTGCCCGATCTAATAATTATGGGCGAGGTGCCTGTGCTTGTTGATGGAAGTTTCTTCAATGGTATGAAGTGTGCAGCCTTGGAGAATCTGTCAATAATAGTGAGGATGACCGTATGGCCATTGGACAGGGGCAGGCCCATAAAAAAATCCATGGCGATATCAGACCAGGGCCAACTAAGGATAGGAAGGGGCTGGAGCAGACCAGCAGGAGGGGAGGTTAGGGTCTTGCCTGTGGAGCATTGACAGCAGGCTTGGATGTAGTTGTGGACATCCTGGTCCATGGAGGGCCACCAGAAGTTTCAGCGAGGGAGGGAGAGGGTTCTGGCAATTCCAGGGTAGCAAGAGACCTTGACTGTGTAGATCCAGTGGATGACATCGCCCTCACCACCTTCAGGACAAAAAGGCGACCCTGTGGACCCCATCCCGGGTCCAGGTGAGTGACCAGGGACCCCCTGACGTGCCACTCGATCTTCCAAGAGACCACCTCCACAATGAACCTCTTGGGCAGGATGGTCTCCTTGTCAGGGGTCAACGGGTCGGGTGCGAACTGGCGTGAGAGGGCATCAGACTTGAGATTTTTAGAGTCGGGTCTGTAGGTGAGGGTGAAGTGGAATCTGGCAAATAAAAGGGCCCATCTGGCTTGGCAGCAGTTGAGTTGTTTGGCTGATCTGATGTATTCTAAGTTTGTGTGACCAGTCCAAACCAAGAAGGGCTTGACAGACCCCTCCAAGAAGTGACACAACTCTTCCAGGGCCAGCTGCTCACAGCTAACAGCTCCCAGTCATAATGTTGTAATTTCTCTCAGCTGGGGACAGGCGCTGAGAGAAATACGCACAAGGGTGTAGTTTATCATGGGTGACCGAGTGCTGTGAGAGTGTTATATAGTGTTTTGGCACATTACTGAGAAGTGCGGTGTAAGTGACGTGCACTTCCGTCATTTCACTGCACCGCCCTATATAAGGCGAAGGGCGTCCATATTGCGGCGTCTTTGACCGGTGCCCTCTGCCAGGTGCCTACCATGTTACTGCTGTTCTACAACACCAAAAAAGCTGTGTTTGTCCAGTCATCTTTCCTCATCCTTCACCCAAGGTATTTTACCATACATTAACATTTGGCGATCAAGGATTAACTCATGGAGGCGTGTATCACACCACTTCGCCCCCTTCTCGAGCTCCCGGGTGAACCGCCGGTGCCTTGGCCCATGTGATTTGAGGCTTTCCAGACATACATCACTGCGCTGGACCTGGGTAAGCTCAACAAGCTAAGAGCACGTGTGCTACTTGCTCACAACCTGGGTATTGAGGGCCAATGAGTCCTGCGCACACTCGGAGCTTCAGAGTCTTTTGACGACATTGTGGAGCTGCTAGCCAACCATTTTCACAATCCGGATAGTGTGACAGTCCAGAGGATTCATTTTCAGCAGCGACATCAGCAAGTAGGTGAGCCTATTCAGTTTGTCGCCGACTTGAGGCAGCTAGTTAGCGAGTGTTGCTTTGAGCCGTTGGAAGATGAAATGGTATGTGATCAGCTTGTGGAGCACACGTGTAGTGCCGCATTGCCGGCTAGGCTACTCACAGCACCCAATGACTTAACATTAGCTAGAGCTGTCAAACTAGCTCTCCAGCTGGAAGCTGCAGACAAGCTAGCTTCAGAGCTAACCTGGTACCAGTCACAGCGGCTACTGAAGCCTCCTGCTGCGGCAAATGTGGACTCGAATAGTGAGGATAGCTTGGACAACGATATGATGGAAGCCAATGCTGCCAGCCGAAGGTCTGCCCTGAGAAAACCCCTGTGCAAGGGTTGTGGGTCTGCGGCATACCGCAATAAGGCTAAGGACTGTCCGGCTAGGGGAAAACGTTGTGGCAGATGTGGACACTGGAACCATTATGCTAGAGTGTGCTGTGTATCAGAATTGGAGAGCCCACCGAAGAAATCACTCCGGGCGCCCCCGACAACCATCTATTGCCCCTTTTCCACTAGCCCAGCTCGCCTCGCCTTGCTTCGATTCGCTATGACACGGTTCGGCCTCGGTTGAGTCTCCATAGCAGCCGGATAAAGCGGGGTTAAGCTGGGGTGGGTGGGATTTTTTTTACAGCAAGGCGGTGCCACACTCCCGTGACGTAAAACATGCGACCCAAGCAAAACATAACATGGCGGCTGTACAAGGCGACTCCTCGGTCTGTGGCTTTTTTCACCATAAACGCCAAAAAGGACCACCAGAAAAAGGTACAGGCAGTGAGACGAAACACTCTGGAATAGTTCTGCAGCTTCTGGGAGAGCCGAAGACGTGAGGATACAAACTAGGTCATATATGACGGTAAGCTAATGGTTGCTAATGCTAGTTTGCTATAAGTACATCGTACTACACTGTAATGTCTGCAAGTTATCGCTGTTAGGTACTAAAATATGTATGCTGTGTGTGTGTGTTTCAGATGGCTCTGTTGTGGGAAAATTACCGCTTCAAACGGTCGGTCTGGGCATTCAACACAGCTTCACAAACGATCAGCGGTTGTAGAGTTTAAGAATGTCTGTAGAAACATTCATTTTCTGTGCAACAAATTGCTCTGATCTGCGTGAAAATCATGGAGAGACTGTTGAGACATCATGGATGTAGCTGCTCCAGCAGCACTGAGTCCGAGGTGGTGTCATAGCAAAAAATGATCAGCTGACACAGCTTCATCGCCAGGTTAATAACTATATTAGCCATAAAATATATATTCAAAAAGTAAACAGTACTGAGTTAGGTATAATAAGATATATTTGACAGTTATGATGCATTTTAGGCCAAAACAAACTTGATCTAGGATTAAAAGCAATTAAAATAATGCAGTCACAAGGTTACATGGAAAATACTTGATTTACTAGATACATATGCTGTAGAAATATATGTTCTCTGCATCAACAATGTACTATACATGCATTCATGTAGTATTGCACTGACAATAAACCTGTGAAGTTTTTGCAGATGTCTCTTTTTTTATATGTGAAGGTTACGACCATGTGACATAAATTTAATACTGACAGATTGGAAAAGCTGTCTAAGAACAATCCAGCAGTTTGAGAAATCACTTTTGGTTTGGTGTAAGTCTGTCAACAGGATTATGAACCATAAAGCAGTTTGTGTTAAAATGTTAAATCCCATTAAACTCTAACCCACAGGTGTCCAATCATGTGTCATGGAGGGCCAAGACCCTGCAGGTTCTCTCTTATACCCAGTCTCTTCAGCAGGTGTTTTCACTGATCTGCAGTCAGTGGAAGAAGTTCAGTGGAATCTGCTGTTGAAGACACTGGTTGGAGGTAAAGCCTGCAGGGTCTTGGCCCTCCATGGCACATGATTGGACACCCCTGCCCAAACCCATTATGATGAAGAGCACATGCTAATATGACCCAGAATTCCTCCATATACTGGTACTATCACTAAAGTATGCAGGGTCTTCTGCGGTGGCACATCCAACAATACAGTCTTCAGTAAATAAAATAATTGTTTTGGTTACTTTTCTTAAAAATGAGCCATTATTTTCAAGATCACCTATTAATGGTTTGTACTATTGACTCTTTTCCCACCAGTGTGTTAACAGACAAAAATAGATATCATTATGTAAACACATAAGTCACTAAATTGTTTATTACAATCAGCAGCAAATTCCAGATTATTCAGAATGTGCAAAATTCAAACTGTAAGACTGGGTCACTCAGCAGCTGGGATGTGCAGCTCACACTGGTCCCAGATCAGCAGATCTTAGGCCTGCATCTCTGTAAATAGTGGCGCAAGGTCCAGTTTGGGGTGGATCAATCGTTTACCTCTTGCCTAGACAAAAGACAGAAATGGGTGGTGGTTAAATAAAGGAAGTTTAAAACATATTTGGGAAATACACTTGTTGCTAAAAGCCAGTGGTGGAATGTGAATGAATGAATCTTTATTTCGGATAGATTAAAAGAAAATAGAATAATATAACAAAGGGGAAAAAATCTAACAAGGTCGAATTAAACAATAACTCCTCTGATTATACAGTTCAACATAGGTTATCTGAAATGGGTGATGGCTGAAGCTGCAGCTTATATTGCCCACCATATTCCATCCAAGAATTCAAAAGAAAAACAAAACAGGAGCGATTCCAATTCCAATGTGACAATAAAGTACTTCGTTGTTGTATTTAACCACAATTTTCATGTAGCTGCACTGATGTAAAGTCGATTTTACAAGGGCTGTGTTACATTTAAAATCATCTGTTTTTACTGTGGCCTCAGCAATCAGAATGAATTAACACATTCACTTGAATGGAATCTAGTACTTTAACTGAAGGTGTGCATCACCGAGTATGGAGTCGCTCAGTCAAAATATGGAGTTTTTAATCAATAAAAGTTTGTCTTGTCTGTAAAAGTGTCTCTTCTTGCCCTGGCTTCATGTGTGGGCGGTGTTTTGTACTGGTGTTGCTAAAATATAAAAGGAAGCACTACAATGGGTCTCAAATATTTGTAATGTGTCCTGTTACTGCATGAGTTTATTGATGATAGACTATAAACTACACATATAAACTGTCATGCGGTGATCCTCGCGGATCACCATGAGATGCCAAGAGTCCACCAGTGAGTTTTTGCGATGATGTTTTATTATACAAGACGTGACAGGACAAGACTGTGAGCCGTACTCGGCACAAACACACACAAATTAACACTTGGGCTCGCAGGGCTGCCCCCAGCCACTACGAGCTAAACTGACATAACTATGAACACGAACCTGACATGAAGGTCTTACGAAGCTCAGACAAAGCTTGGCGAGGCGTAGACCATAACTTGACAAGACAATCTGACAATACCGACAAGATGTTGACCCGATGGTGACCAATACTCCTGCGCCATTACCGTCGCCAGCGCTCGATTTTAAAGGCGAACACTAACAAGCAGTAATGACGCACAGCTGACCAGCCTTGACAGGTGGAAGCCCCACTGAGCACCTTCACAATAAGAGCCCGGTGAGGCCAGAATACAACCCACAGCTGTCAAGGCCGGCAGCGAGTTGAGCATCACCCGAGCGCTATCAGAACCCAGCGCTCGGGTCGTAACATAAACTAAATTATATTGATGACTGAACAACTGCCATTCCCCAAAAGATACAGTTATGAACATAACTCACAAATGATCACACAAGTGATCTGACAAAAAAATAAATACATTAACAAGCGGTTTATTTTACAGTTGATGTGCCATTCTTTTTCAATTATTCTGTAATTAATATTCACACAATCAAATAAATCTCAGTTCAGTCCCTTTTATATTAAGTGGAAATTGTGCTACTTTGGTTTTGACACTTTACCTATAAAAGCAAAGGATTTCAGTTCTTTCCACAGTGGCGACGTACGTTGTGTGGCGGCTGCGTTTCCTTTCCTCCTGCCTAGACGAACGACAGAAATGGATGGTGGTTAGTTACAGCAAGTTCAACACATATATAGGCAAATCTCAAAAATTATAATATCATGAAGAAATTCAATATTTTTGTCACTCATTTCAGAAAGTGAAACCCATATATAGATTCATTACACGGACAGTGATATATTGCAAGTGTTTATTTTAATTTTGATGATCATGGCTACAGCCCATAATAACCAACACCTCAGCAGCCAACATTTCTATTTAAAAACTTAAATTCTATTAAAATAAATAAACGCTTGAAATATATCACTGTCTGTGTAATGAATCTATATAATATACGGATTTCACTTTCTGAATGAGTGACAAAAAATATTGATTTTTGTCCATGACATTCTAATTTTTGGAGATGTACCTGTATTAGGGAAATACACTTAAAGTCAGTGGTGGGATGTGACAAAAATGCTTCGTTTTCCTGACCAGCACCGCAGGATCCACTCTGTACATGAATAAGTACATTATCAATCCAGGAATTTATGGTGGAACAGCACAACACTGTTCCAACAGCTTTTATGGAAAATCCACAGAATAGGTGTGTGGGTCCATTCTGACACTTTAGAAAATTATATGAAAGACTTTATAAATCACTGGTTTGAAAAAGCACCTGTATATGTTGAGATTTCGGCTCCTGGGGTCCACTTGACCTGCCTCCACTGAGGGAGGCTAAACCCTGGCATGTGGAAACACATTCTAGGAAGAAATTGCACATAATTTAATGCACAGCACCAAAGTGCAGCACATACACAAACCAGGACTTAAACCAGGATTAATATATTTCATCGTTTTGCTCTCACAAGCGAATACTTAGGAGAAAACAAGCGCGAATCAGCAGTTGGTACTAGCTAGCTACTAGCTAACACTCGTTAGCCAGCACAGGACGGCGCTGTATGGCTCAAAAAAAGTGAGCTTCCCACCAACAGGATAAATAAGCGAACAGATACACAATATTACAAATCACTCACCATCGATGGTTCTCTCACGTTCGTCTTCAGCTTGTCCGTAGTCTGGTTCTATGCTGGGCTGCATCTGTATCGGTGCGGATCGCTCCTCTGTGTATCTGCCACTAAGCAGAGAAAACTCCGCACCTCTTCGTTGGACCACGGTGTAGATTTCCGCAAAACCTACAACGCTATCTGTATTAATATCGTATTTACTCTGTGACCGAGTTAGTCCGTGAAATATTGCAAATGGCGGTCGTGTAAATTCCACTGAAGACGGATGCGTTCGTGACGTTACGCCCTGACCAATCAGTGGCTCGCATTCTGTTGACGTCACATCTCGGCATGACTCAGCACGGTTGTACCCTGCCCTCGATCAGGCCCGAAAATAGCGCCTGCTAACCGGTGCTGGGGCTACTGGAAAAGGCTACAAACGCGGGCTGAGCCGTAACGTGTTGGGCCAAGCGGGGCTAGTGGAAAAGGGCCTTATATGGTGTCCCCCAGTACTAATGGGCACATGTTTTGCACAGTGGAACTGGACAACATGGAGGTGCCACTGCTACTCGACACGGGAGCGGAGGGGTCATTGCTGAATTGGGCCACAGTGCGGATGTTTTTCCCCCACTACAGGATAAGAGGTAACCCGGCGCTGTTGTATGGTTACGGACGTGGCAGGCTGTGCATGGTTGGGACTTTGGAATTAACGGCTCAGTACAAGTCTTAACGATGGTTGACTTCACGTTCCACATGACAGCGCATGGCGATAACATCATGCGCTGTGATCTGTTTTACGGACTGGGTTTCACCATAAAAGATGACACTGGGAATGAATGGTTGGGTTGTGGCCAGTGGAACCCTCTGGTTCTGGTGGTCGATGAGGACGTTGTGTGGGACAAAGAGCTAACGGACACCACAGCAGTCAAGCAGGACCAGCTTCACTCAGGTTTGGTGCAGGAGGGTCTCAGTGCTGGCAGTGGGGAAACGGTAGAGGGGGTACTGAGCGTGGTGGAGAGGCGCCTGCGTTGGACAGTGACACCGATGTGCTAGCTCCAGATGCCTTGGCCGCAGGGGGATGGAGGGTCTGCAGCTACATTGGTGAATGCTACGACAGTTTTAGTAGAGGTTGGGGCCAGACCGACGAGCATGGAAGAACCGCATGCTCAGCAGCACCATTTCAGGCCGAGCCGGGCCCCGTTTGTAATGTTTGTTATTTACTTATAACAAAGACACTAAATCTTAATCACCATGCCAGCAAGACGTGCTGCCTTTTTATTATCTCCTCCGGTTCACGTCTTACCACTTCCTGAATCTACCTGCTATATCATGTGATCATACTGCCACCTTGTGGTAACACCTATCAGTACATCCCCTTTCCTGAGCAGGTTAGTATAACTTGATAACACATATACAGCATTTCAAAACTGCAACTGAATAAACCTTCTTACTAACATTCAAGATGTCTTAATGCAGTATACAGAAACCTTTTCCTTTTTTTCACAAATACACTGTGTACTGATAACCAAACAAAACAAGAAAGCCACAACTATTCCATTTGTAACAAATAACATGTAACTGTCAATTCTTTTTTTTTAAAAAACAACTTCAACAGTTCACTGTTCTATGAGTCTCTGAGGTGGCTTCCTGTTTCTGGTGGATCGTCTCAGAGCTGGAGTGACAACATCTGGGGAAGATGAAGGAGGCTCAGTGTGCTGCAAATCTAGTGTCACATTAACATCCTTTCCAGACTCAGTTTCCTGAGGTTGCCCTTCAGTGTCCTCCAGAATCTTCAAAAGACTCTTCCTGTTTCTTCTGAACACTTGTCCATCCTCTGTTCTCACCGTATAGGATCTGGGACCCACCTCGCTGAGAACTGTTGCCTTTCTGGTCCAAGTATTAGGATCTTCAATTCTCACAATGCCTCTTTCACAAAGAGGTTCCAGTCTCCTTGCTGATCTGTCATAGTTCATTTTCTGTTTGAGTTTCAGTTTCTTTCTCTTGTTAGTCAGTTCTCTGTTGTTGTCCTTGTCTTCCTCTGTGATAATGTGTGGTAAAGTGGTGCGCAGCCTACGACGCATTAGCAGCTCTGCTGGTGATGCACCACACTCTAGTGCTGCTGACCTGTAACTTAGAAAAGCAAGATATGGGTCAGTATTGCTATCCCTTGCTTTTTTCAAAAGTCTTTTTACAATTTGGACTCCTTTTTCGGCTTGTCTGTTAGCCTGTGGATACAGTGGGCTAGGTGTAGTGTGATGAAATCCATACTGCTTGGCAAACTCCCTGAATTCTGCACAGTTGTACTGGGGGCCATTGTCACTCACAACACACTGTGGGATTCCATGTCTAGAAAAGAAACTTTTTATGTGTGTGTTGACAGACTGTGCTGATGTACTAGTGAGTTGGGCTGCCTCAGGGTAGTTTGAATAATAGTCTATGACTAAGACATAGTCCTTGCCATGCAAATGGAAGAGATCAGTGCCCACTTTTTGCCATGGTGCAGTTGGTTGCTCTGCAATCAGCAATTGGCTCTTTTGTCTGTTTGTAGTGGTGTGTGAGACATGTGTTACATTTCCCTATCATGTTCTCAATATCCATATTGATACCTGGCCAATAAACTGCTTCTCTGGCTCTCCTTTTGCATTTTTCTATTCCAAGATGTCCTTCATGGATACGATGCAGCATGTCCTGGCGCATAGACTGAGGAATAACAGTCCTGTTCTGTCTCAGCACAAGGCCATTTGCCACACTCAGATCTGCTCTCACTGAGTAGTACTGTGGGCAGCTTCCCTTTACCCAACCTCCATGAATCTGCTGGACAACCTTTTGCAGCACAAAGTCCTTTGCCGTTTCCTGCGCAATTTGCTCTAGCATCACATCTGATGCAGGGAGTGAAGCTGTCACCATGTTGACATGAGTTTCCACATCATCTGTTGTGGAGATGGACTTTGTGCAGCTGCTTGATACAGGTGCCCGTGACAAAGCATCCGCTAGCACTATATATTTGCCTGGTGTGTAGATTAGCTCAAAGTCACATCGCTGGAGTTTCATCATCATGTGCTGTATTCTCGGAGACATGTCATTGAGGTTTTTCTTTACAATTGAGACCAGTGGTTTGTGATCAGTCTCTGCAGTAAAGGTTGGCAAACCATAGACATAACTATGAAACTTACTACACCCAAACACTAAACCCAGAGTCTCTTTTTCAATTTGGGCATAGCATTTTTCCGTCTCTGTCATTGATCTTGATGCGTATGCTACTGGCTGCCATTTATCCCCTGTAGCTTGAAGCAGAACAGCTCCCAAACCATCCTTTGAGGCATCAGTGGAGATCTTTGTTGGTTTTGAGCGGTCAAAGAATGTGAGGACAGGCTCTGTGGTTAGAATTTCCTTTAGCTTATTCCATTCGCTGAAGACTTATTCCATTCGCCGGGCGCTGCTGAAGACATTCTATGACACGGTGGTGGCATCAGCCATCACTTTTGGAGTGGTCTGCTGGGGCAGTGGCATTACAGCAGCCGATAGGAAGAGACTGAACAAACTGATTAAGAAAGCTAGCTCTGTCCTGGGGCAGCGCCTTGATCCGGTGGAGGAGATAGGAGAGAGAAGGACGGTGGCTAAACTGTCATCTCTGCTGGAGTCCGAGTTCCACCCTATGCAGGACGTACTGAATGCACTGAGGAGCTCATTTAGCAGCAGACTACATCATCCCAGGTGCACAACCGAGAGGTTTCGTAGGTCCTTCCTACCAACGGCTGTCAGACTGTACAACCTAAGCAGGGCTGCTCGCAGAGATAGCAAAAAGATGTAAAAACTAATAGTTTTTAAATGCAAAAGATGCAATAGACTTACACAATGGTCCCCTCCGGCATACAACTAGGAAAATACCGGTCGCTATGGAGGGTGAGAATATGTATGGGCACATAATCATACCATGTAGGATAACTAAGTAGACAGTTATGCTGTTTCATCCCATCTAGCAACAATGCTCTGCACTGTGTGTGTTTATATATCTATATATTTATTCCATCTAGCTACAATGCTCCGCACTGTGTGTGTTTATATACTTACATATTTATTCCACCGAGCTGCAATGCTCCGTACTGTGGGTGTTTATATATTTACATATTTATTCCATCTAGCTACAATGCTCTGCACTGTGTGTTTATATATTCATATATTTATTCCATCCAGCTACAATGCTCTGCACTGTGTGTCTGTGTGTGTGTATATATATATTTTATAGTAATATGTACATATGTATATTAGCTGCTCTTGCTTGCTTGTTTTTTTTTCTCTTGCCTTCTGATTGTTGCTCTGAGTGTTGCTATCCCTGTGCTGTTGCAATCCTGGAATTTCCCCGTTGTGGGACTAATAAAGGCTTATCTTATCTTATCTTATCTTATTCTTTTTCATGTCGTTTTGACCACTCAAATTCCTTGTTATGTTGGAGCAACTCTCTGAGGCATGCTGTTTTGGAAGAAAGATGAGGAATGAATTTTCCAAGGAAGTTGATCATTCCCATGACTCTCAGGACTCCTTTTTTTATCAGTGGGAGTAGGCATGTCCAGTATAGCCTGCACTTTTGACTGATCAGGCTCAACCCCTTCACCTGAAAGTTTGTCTCCCAAAAAGGTAATTTCTCTGACACCAAACTGACATTTTTTTCTGTTCAGTATTAGTCCACTGTCCTGAACCCTGTTAAGGAGTTTTTTTAGTCTTTCATCATGTTGCTGGTGTGTCGCTCCCCAGACCACCAAATCATCAATGTACACTCTTGTGCCCTCTAGACCCTCAATTATGGACTCCATAGCCCTGTGGAAAATCTCTGGAGCTGAGATAATACCAAACGGAAGCCTCAGAAAACAGTACCGCCCAAATGGTGTGTTGAAGGTGCAGTACCTGCTACTTTCTGGATCCAGCTTCAGCTGCCAAAATCCCTGTGAGGCATCCAGCTTGCTAAAATATTTAGCACCTGCCATTTCACTGGTTATCTCATCTCGTGTTGGGATTGGGTAGTGTTCTCTTTTAATATTCTCATTCAAATCCTTAGGATCAAGGCAAACTTGTAACTCTCCATTCTGTTTCTTGGTACATGTGATGGAATTCACCCAATCAGTGGGCTCCTGCACTCGCTCAATAACACCCAGTTGTGTCATTCTGTCCAGCTCTTTTTTCAAGCCAGCTCTAAGTGCTGCTGCCACTCTCCGTGGGGCATGCACTACAGGCTTGGCATTACTCTTGAGCTGAATCTTGTAGGTGTATTTTAATGTTCCATGTCCTTTGAAGACAGAGGGGAACTGTTTTACAATGTGTGCAGCTCCTTCATATTGCAAGTGTTGTATTGCTTGGCTATGATTGTCCATCTTTATGTTTTCACTGTTTATCTGATAGATCCTCTTAACCAAACCGAGGTCCTCCGATGCTTTGTCCCCTAGGAGTGATTCATGTCCATTAGGTACAATGACAAACAGCAGGCTGTGCTGCCTGCCTTTCACTTTCACAGTAAGTTTACATCCTCCTAATGTCTCAATTGGCTGACCATTGTATGCAGTCAGCGTTGCGGTCTTGCTGGTGATTATTTTAGGCTTTATTTTTAGTGCATTTACATCATTCTCATTTATTAGATTAGCTTTAGCTGCTGTGTCAATCCTGAATGACACAATTGTCCCATTTACCCACAGTGGTGCAATCCACTCATCACTTTTGACAGCACTCACTGTCTGACCAGTGCCTCCAGTCTGCATGAGTTGTGCACTGTCATCATTGTTACTGCATGACACCATCTTGATGAAAAATGTTTCACTTAGATCATCACCGTCATCCATTTCTGCCACTGTGTGCACTTGTCCTTTTTTAATGTCTCTAGTGCGACACATTTTTGATTGAATGATTTTTATTTGAACATTGTTAAAGAAAGAAAGAAGAGAGTTCAAAACACAACAAAAAAACAAACCAAAAATAAAATGTTCAAAAGGAGTGGGAAGAAGCCAAGGCTTATACAGTCCCACCCCTTCTCCACACCAAACAAATTACAGTATTACTCATAAATCATTATCCCACAATCACATTCACCATAATACACCCATAGTCAAATTATATAACAAAAATGACACAACAATGACAGTCCATATCCAACAATATTACAACAACAATAAACATACAATTCTGGCATGTTCAATGCAAACACAAACAACACCATCACCTTCACAATCACCATAACACACAACAACCTTCCCTCACTGAAGACACAATGTAACATCACTGCCCTTCATTCTCATACTGCTCAAAAATCATTTCTTTATATGTTGATTTAAATATATGGATGTTGGGACATTGCCTGTGTTTCTCCCCCAACCCATTCCACAGTTTTACCCCACACACAGACACACAAAAACTCTTCCGTGTAGATCTTACTAAGTGAATTTTAAATTTTGTATTCCCCCGTAAATTATATTTCCCTTCTCTCTCCCTGAATAGATTCTGTATATTGTGTGGCAAGAGGTTTTTACTAACTTTAAACATTAATTGTGCTGTGTAATAATGAACCAGATCCCATAATTTCAATAACTTCGAATGTAAAAACAATAAATTAGTATGTTCGAGGTACCCGACTTTGTGTATAACACGGACTGCCCTTTTTTGTAATATTAACAATGAATTAAGTTTACTTTTATAACTGTTACCCCAAACTTCTATACAATAAGTCAAGTATGGAAGTACTAATGAACAATACAAAATATGAAGTGATTTATAATCTAGGACCTGCTTAATTTTATTTATAATTGCAATGTTTTTTGCAACTTTATTTTGTATGTATCTGACATGTGGTTTCCAACTAATTTTATCATCCAGTACTACACCCAAAAACTTGATCTCCTTAACTTTTTCAATAACTACATTAGCTATATGAATGTGTATATCTTCTTTATTTTTACAATTACCAAATATCATTACCTTAGTTTTATCTATATTTAGTGATAGTTTATTACAATCCATCCATTTTTAGCTTATTTAATTCATTATTTATAGTATGGATTAGTTGATTATAATTATTTCCAGAATAAAATAAATTAGTATCATCAGCAAATAATATTATTTTAATAATTTAGAAACTTGGAATATATCATTTTTATATATGTTAAATAATTTGGGGCCCAATACTGACCCTTGGGGGACCCCACAGGCAATTCCCATACACCCAGACAGATATTCTCCCATTTTCACAAATTGTTGTCTCTCAGATAGATAACTTGTAACCCATTTCAGAGCAATTCCCTTAATACCATACATTTGCAATTTATTAAGAAGTATTGAATGATTTATTGTATCAAATGCTTTTCTAAAATCTATAAACACACCAATTGCATATTTTCCTTGATCTAATGCATTTATTATTTCCTTTGTTGCATCCATTATTGCCAAAGATGTTGTACTCTTGGCTCTAAACCCATATTGGTTCTGATTCAGCACATCCTGTTTATTTAAAAAGTTTTCTAATCTGTTGTTGAAAAGTTTTTCCAGAATTTTTGAAAATTGTGGGAGAAGTGATACTGGTCTGTAGTTTGTGTATTGGTGTTTATTTCCTTGCTTAAATAATGGAATTACTTTTGCTATTTTCATTTTCTTGGGGAATGAACCAGTTTGAAATGACAAATTACAAATATATGTGAATGGTTTTAATATACCATCAACAGTTCTTTTTATTAGTGCCATATCAATACCATCACAGTCAGTAGATATTTTATTTTTACACTTTTCAACAACAGATTTTACCTCTAGTTCATCCACCGCTGTAAGAAAAATTGACCTAGGGTTACTTCCAATTAAAGTCTCACTCACAGTGTCTTTTCCTTGATTTGGAATCTTTGCTGCCAACTCTGGCCCAACACTTACGAAAAATTTATTCATTTTATTTACTACCATATTCTTATCATAAATATCACCACAATTATCAGTAAAATACTCTGGATATATCATTTTCTTAGTTCCAGTTTTCCTTAATTTGTTTAATATATCCCAGACTCCTTTTATATTATTTTTATTTTCATTTACCATTTTCCTATAATATAATTTTTTACTAGTTCGTATTATATCAGTTAATTTATTTTTATATGTTTTATATCTTTTTTCAGATTCTTTAGTTCTTAATTTAATAAAAATTTTATAGAGATAATTTTTCTTTTTACAAGCATTTTGTAACCCTTTGGTTAACCATGGGCAATTTTTGTATATGTGTTTTTTCTTAATTTCTTTAATTGGACAGTTTTTATCATATAATAATTTAAATATATCAATAAATTTATCATATGCCAAGTCCACATTTTTCTCTCTATAGACAACATCCCAATTCTGTAACATTAAGTCTTCTTTTAAATCACTGATTCTATCTTCTGTTCGTATTCTTTTATAGATAATCTTTTTACATAGTTTATTATTATTCTTACTCTCATTAGCCCCATAATTAACATCTAAAGAAACAAATACAGGCAAGTGGTCACTAATATCATTTATTATTATACCACTCACCATATTATATTCAATAACATTGGTAAAAATGTTGTCTATCAGGGTAGCACAGTGTGTCGTCATTCTTGTAGGTTTTGTAATCTTTGGAAATAAGGTTAAGTTATACATTGTATCTAAGAAATCTTCAGTTGGTTTGTGTTGTTTTGTTTTCATCAAATCTATATTAAAGTCACCAGAAATAAAGATATCCTTTTGTCTTATTTTTGCATACATCTTTTCCATCCCATTTTTAAATTTTTCCATATCAGATCCCGGTGCTCTATATATACAACTTACTATTATATTTTTTCTTTTTTCCATCGTAATCTCAATTGTTAAACATTCCATACTTTCATTCACTGCTGATGTCATACTGTCTACTTTTCCTCTACGCGAGGAAAACTAAGGAGCTGGTGGTGGACTGCCGCAGGCAAGAACAACCCCTCACAGCACCAGTAAATATACAGGGAACAGACATTGAGATGGTGACATCCTACAAGTACCTGGGTGTTCATCTGAACAATAAACTAGACTGGTCACACAATACTGATGCACTCTACAAGAAGGGACAGCGCAGGCTGTTCCTACTGAGGAGACTCAGGTCTTTTGGTGTACAAGGGGCGCTGCTGAAGACATTCTATGACACGGTGGTGGCATCAGCCGTCACTTTTGGAGTGGTCTGCTGGGGCAGTGGCATTACTGCAGCCGATAGTAAGAGACTGAACAAACTGATCAAGAAAGCTAGCTCCGTCCTGGGGCAGCGCCTTGATCCTGTGGAGGAGATAGGAGAGAGAAGGACGGTGGCTAAACTGTCATCTCTGCTGGAGTCCGAGTTCCACCCTATGAGGACATACTGAATGCACTGAGGAGCTCATTTAGCAGCAGACTACATCATCCCAGGTGCACAACCGAGAGGTTTCGCAGGTCCTTCCTACCAACGGCTGTCAGACTGTACAACCTAAGCAGGGCTGCTCACAGAGATAGCAAAAAGACGCAACAACCTAATAGTTTTTTGAATGCAAAAGATGCAATAGACTTACACAATGGTCCCCTCCGGCATACAACTAGGAAAATACCGGTAGCTACGGAGGGTGAGAATATGTATGGGCACATAATCATACCATGTAGGATAACTAAGTAGACGGTTGTGCTGTTTCATCCCATCTAGCAATAATGCTCTGCACTGTGTGTGTTTATACATTTACATATTTATTCAATCTAGCTACAATGCTCCGCACTGTGTGTTTATATATCTACATATTATTCCATCTAGCTACATTGCTCCGCACTGTGTTTATATATTTACATATTTTTTCCACCTAGCTGCAATGCTTCGTACTGTGTGTTTATATATCTACATATTATTCCATCTAGCTACATTGCTCCGCACTGTGTTTATATATTTACATATTTATTCCATCTAGCTGCAATGCTCCGTACTGTGTGTTTATATACTCATATATTTATCCCATCCAGCTACAATGCTCTACACTGTGTGTCTGTGTGTATATATATATATATATATATATATTTATAGTAATATGTACATATGTATATTAGCTGCTCTTGCTTGCTTGCTTTTTTTTTTTCCCTTCTTGAGTGTTGCTATCCCTGTGCTGTTGCAATCCTGGAATTTCCCCATTGTGGGACTAATAAGATAAGATAAGATAAGATAAGCCTTTATTAGTCCCACAATGGGGAAATTCCAGGATTGCAACAGCACAGGGATAGCAACACTCAGAGCAACAATCAGAAGGCAAGAAAAAAAAAATAATAATAATAAAGGCTTATCTTATCTTATCTTATCTTATCTTTTTTACTTTTTAATTTTCTATCAACATACAGTGCTACCCCACCACCACTTTTACATTTCCTATTTTGTGTGTACATCTCATATCCATCTAGTTCAAAATTTACATCTTTTTCTTCATTAATCCATGTTTCACTTATTGCAATAATCCTAAATGGTGTATTAAATTGATTCAAAAACTCCTTAATACTATCAAAGTTTGCATAGAGACTCCTACTATTAATATGTATTATTGTTAATGTTTGATCCAAATTCATAATTCCATTTAATTGTTGTTCTTCATAATAAACACACTTTATTATTAATATGACCAAAATAATTGTTGTCTGGGTCAACACCTCCCAAAACGTCCTGTGGTTGCTGTTCAGCACTAACAAAATTTCCAGCTTCAATTTGCCCCACTACACCTCCATCATCAAATGAGGAAGAATGATTGACTAAAGTACTAAACATAATTTATGACAACCATGTACACCAAGAAGAAAAAAGGAAAAGAACACAACATTTCCACTCATGATTACTGCACCATTATTCCTGAATCAGGGCTAAGGTTTAAATCTGTCCAATTCCTCCATTTCTCTAATCATCATTACTTTAGCGTCTTCTGGAGTGCCAAGCAGTTTTATCCACACCTTACAGTTTCTTGTCCATGTTGACTGTATTTTTCCTTGCTTTCTGAGGGCCCTGGCTTGTCTAGCTATTTCGGAGTTCTTTTTTGTTAAATGTTTATTTATGTAGACAGCCGTTCCTCTCAGTTTTTTTGCTTGTCGCAGAACATCAATTTTTGCTTTCCTACTGATGAATCGGATGATAATCGCTGGTTTTAATTTACTGGGTTTTTTTTGTTTTTTTTAATTTAGGTTTTTGTAAAGGGTATACAGGTCATTACAGCATTGCATTGTTAACATTTTCATCACATGTTCCCTTATTTTTTGCTATTTGACAACATTGGTAGGATAGTTATTACAACACCCCCCCCCCCTTTTTTTTTAAAGTGAAAGAAAAAGTGAAATTAAGGAGAATTAAATAAAAAAAACAACAAACGAGTAAACAAACAAACAGAACAGCAAAAACCAAACAAACAGAAAATTAAGTAATTAAAAGTAAAAGAGCATCTGAGTAGTGTTGGAACAAAGAGCAGGACCATTATTGAAATGGTATTTGTCAAAGATTAGATCTAATGGAAGACACATATGCGATCCAGGGTTGCCAAAAGTTCATGAACCCATCCATGTCCTGTCTCAGTGCGAATGTCAACTTTTCCATCGAGTAAATGTCTTGAATCACGTTAATCCAATCTTCAGGTGTAGGACAGTCCTTCAGCATCCATTTTTTAGTTAGGGCTTTTTTACTTGCCAATATTAAAACACTGAATAAGTATTTATCTCCTTGTCTTTCCAGTGAGTCCGGTAATAAACCCAAATACAAAGTTACAAAAGAAAAGGGAACTGTTATTTTGAATATTTTCCCCAATATTGTCTGTACGTTGGTCCAATATTGGTGGATAACTGGGCATGACCAAAACACATGAAAATGATTTGCAGTCTTTTCACCACACAAGCGCCAACAGTTCAACCCCTTATGGGTAAATTTGTTTTGTGCAGGTGTTCTGAAAAATCTTACCAAGTTTTTCCATCCAAATTCTCTCCACTGCAGGGATGAGGTACTTTTCCATTGCTGTTTATTTAGCTTTTCCCATATTTCCAATTGTAAAGTGAAATTCCCCTCTTTTTCCCATCTCTCTTTTATATATGATGTGTTGTCTCCTTTTAAGTCTTGAAGACCTTGGTATATTTTAGAAATGTATCTGATCCCTGGGATCCCTTTATATGCCATTAAGAAGACCTTCAGAACACCTGACTGGGCCCTTTCCAAATCCTCCTTTTTAAGTATATTGTTTATGTGGTGTCTAAGCTGAAAGAACCTGTAAAGATCTTGATTTATTAGACCTTGTTTTTTCAAATCTTCAAAACTTCTTAAAGTTTGCCCCTTAAAAAAATTGTAATATTTTATCAGCCCTTTCTCTTTCCACTCTTCAAATCTAGTGTCTGTTTTATTGGGGGTAAAGTCTTGATCATAGGCAATCCATTGCAGAAGTCAATAGGGCTCTTTAGCTTGATTCTCTCTGACTATCTTAAACCAAATTTTTAGCGGGGTCTCTATCCACGGGTTAGTGTTATTCAAGAGTTTAGTTAAGGCATTGTTCCCTATTATCGCCTATAGGGGGATGTCACTTGTTATTTGGCATTCCATCTCCTTCCATTGTGCAGTGTAGACTGGGTTACATATCTCTACTAAAGTTTTAATTTGTGCAGCTATAAAATAGTCCCTGATATTTGGCAGCGCGAGCCCACCTTTGTCTTTGTTTAGCTGTAGGGTTCTAGATCTGATTCTAGGTCTCTTACCCTGCCATATGAATCTTGAGATCCTTCTGTCCAGCTCCTGCCATGTTTTTTTGGGAGGTTCTACCGGTATTTTTTGGAAAAGGTATAGAAGACGTGGAAGTATATTCATTTTGACTGCTTCAATTCTTTGTGCAGTACCTAAGAATGGTATCATATTCCATCTTGCTAGGTCAGATTTTATTTTTGTCACCAGTGGATCATAGTTTAGTGTTATAATTTTGTCGAGTTGTTTCGGGATATTGACCCCCAGATATTTCATAGATTCCAACTCCCAGTTAGTTTTGAGTTCATTTAGTGAAAAATGATTTGGGTCATAGTTGAATGTTAAAACTTGGGTTTTATGCATGTTTAATTTGTACCCCGATAAAATCTCCATAGTCTGAAAAAACTGAGGTTAGTTCTGGTAGAGAAGTGTCTGGCTGCCCTAGGTATATTAAAATGTCATCAGCAAAGAGTGCTATTTTATGTTCCTTCTGACCAAGTGTAATACCTTGAATTTCTTGATTTTGTCTTATCCATTGGCTCAGAGGTTCTATGAAGATTGCAAAGAGCAGTGGAGACAGGGGGCAGCCTTGATGACATCCTCTTTCCAGCTCACAAGATGATGATAAATTACCGTTAATCCTTATTTTAGCTGTTGGTTTTTTATATAATGCCTGTATAGTTTTAATGAAGTTGTTATGAAAACTGAAACTGGATAAGATTCTATATAGGAAAGACCAGTCAACCGAATCGAATGCTTTTTCAGCATCTAATCCCAATATGACTGCATTTAAGTTGTATTTTTTTATATGATGAATTATGTGTAAAGTGTGTCGAATGTTGTCTTGTGTCTGTCTTTGTCTTATAAAACCTGTTTGGTCTAAGTGAATTAAGTCTGTCAGTATGTTTTCTAACCTTTTGGCAAGGATAGTGGTAAAAAGCTTATAGTCCTGATTTAATACACTGATTGGTCTGTAGTTGGAGCATTCTAGTTTATCCTTTTCAGGTTTAGGTATAACTGCGATGACCCCTTCTCTCCAGGAGGGGGGGATTTCCCCTGTGTGGAGGACGTAGTTAAATGTTTTCAGGAGGAGAGGAGATAGTTGCTGTTTAAAGGTTTTGTACCATTCTGCTGTATAGCCATCTGCTCCTGGGGATTTGTTAGCTTTAAGTTTCATAATTGCTTTTTCCAAATCTTTAGGTTGTATTTCTGACAGTAGGGTTTTATTTTGTGATTCCGTAAGTTGGGGAAGGTTTAATGTGTTTAGGAATGTCTCGGATGCGTTTTTATGTTTTTTGTGGGAGTATAAGTTCTTGTAGTAATTCTCGAAGCTTTTAAGAATATCCTGAATTCTGAATTTTATTTCCTTTAATACTGGGCCTCTGATTTTGTAGATTGCTCTTCCGTTTGTTGTTTCCTCAATTTATAGGCTAGTAATTTTGCCGATTTACTGCCTGCTTCATAGTGTTTTTGTTTCAGAAATGTAAGTTTCTTCTGGATTTCTATTGTGTAGATCTCATTTATTTGATTTTTAACTTCTTTGATCTTGAGCGAGTCATTAGAATGAGTGTTATCTTTGTGTTCTTTTTCTAGGTTCTTGAGCTCTGACTCTAGTGTGATTAGTTTTTCTTGTCTCAGTTTCTTTTGGGTTGCCAGTTTTGCAATAATTTTTCCCCTTATTACAGCTTTGCACGCATCCCACAGTATTAAAGGGGATGCTTCTCCATTATCGTTTTCTTCCAAATATCTGAGAATATCTGATTCCAATTCATCTTTCAGTGGTCCTTTCAGGACACTTGAATTCAACCTCCAGGAAAATGTATTATTTGTGTATTTTTGGATGTTTAAATCCATATAGATCGGACTGTGGTCGGAGAGATCCATCAGTCCTATTTTACATGTTTTTACTCTTCCAATGTCTCTATTAAACATAAAAAAGTAATCAATCCTTGAGTAAGATGAATGTGGCATTGAATAAAAAGTATAATCTTTTACATTGGGGTTGAATTCCCTCCATACGTCACAGATTCCCATTTCTTTTAGTAGCATCCGAGTATTCCTGTTTTGGGTGTTATTTTGATGTGAAGAATTACCTGTTGCATCCCAGTATGGATTCAGTCTTAGATTGAAGTCTCCACCACATATCACTAAACCTTGGGCTTTAGTTATCATTAGGTCGAATACATTTTTATAAAATTTCCATTTAGCCCCTGGTGGTGCATATACATTCAGCAGGGTGATATCTTCTCCCTCTAGCCGCCCAGTTACCAAACTGTACCTCCCTTCTTTATCTTTGTGTTCTGATTTTTTTTCAAATGTAATTTTGGTTGATATTCTAATCATCCAAGGATCTTTGTTATTAGAAAATATAAATCTGGTGAACTTAGATGGTCCCAATATAGATGATCAAAACTTCTTTGTTAATTTATTTCTTACTTTAGCATCACTCACAGGACAACATATAATAGCAGGGGATTTTAATTGTACATTGAATCCCAGTATAGATAGATCAACAGGACAGGACTGTACGCACAGTGGATGTAGGATGACCATTAATCATTTTATGAAAGAATTGAGATTGCTAGATATATGGAGAGAAATGAAACCACAAGTCAAAGCCTATTCTTGCTATTCTAATACCTACAAGACATTTTCACGTATTGACTATTTTTTGATCTCCACAGAATTAAGGTCCAAGATTCAAAATTGTTTCTATGATAACATTGTGATATCTGATCACGCACCCTGCTGTCTAATATATGTAGATAAGAAATTGACAAAGGTTCCAGGTAGGTGGCAATTTCAGCATAAATGGCTTCAAGATGAAGAATTTGTTAAGTACATAGAAAAACAGATAGATGAGTTCTTTGATATCAATACTACACAAACATCAGCATGTATAAAGTGGAAAGCTTTCAAAGCTTTTATTAGGGGGCATATTATTAGTTATACAGGTTCAAAATCTAGGAAGAGGAGAGAGGAGAGAGTCCAATTGGAACGTAAAATAAAAATTCTTCAAGAAAAAGTGTATGCAGGAAGTAATCCAAAATTAGAGAATAAATTACTGATTCTGAGAGCTGAATATGACAAAAAAAAATCAGCGAATAGAGCTGCCTCGAGTCTTCTAAGATTGAAGCAAACCTTTTATGAACAAGGTGAAAAATCAGGAAAATTATTGGCATGGCAGATTAAACAATTAGAATCTGAATCAGAATCAGCTTTATTGGCCAAGTATGCACAACACATACAAGGAATTTGACTTTGGCTAAAAACTTGCTCTCGTTGTTCAGGTAGAGGATTTAAATAAGGATTCAATGACAACAGAGTATGTACAGTAAATTACAGTCTGTCCACGTTTCTATAAAAGGATGCAAATATATACAGGAATATATGCAGTTATTTACTCAGACTAACCACACTTTGCAGAAACATATGAAAAAATATACAGTCACACAGTATTTCAATGTGAACTCAGATTCAGTGATATAATGTGAATGAAGTAAAAAGCAGTGTGAGAGTTATGTGCAATGTAATAATGGATGAAAAGTCATGAGTACAGCAACAGGTAGGACTAGGTGAATGTTACGAGTTCATCAGAGTGATGGCTTGAGGAAAGAAACTGTTCCTGTGACGGGTGGTTTTGACCTTCAGTGATCTGTAACAACGACCAGAAGATAGAAGTTCAAACAGTTTGTGGCCGGGGTGTGACGGGTCAGCACAGATGTTTCCCGCCCGTTTCCTGGTTATGGACCGATATAAGTTCTCAATGGAGGGTAGGTCGGTACCAGTGATCCTCTCCGCAGACTTAATGATCCGCTGCAGTCTGGTCTTGTCCTGTTTAGTGGCAGATCCAAACCAGACAGTGATGGAAAAGCAGAGGACAGATTGGATGATGGCGGTGTAGAAGACAACCAGCAGCTCCTGAGGCAAATCAAACTTCTTGAGCTGACGCAGAAAAAACAACCTCTGTTGGGCCTTTTTCTGGACAGTGTCTATATGGGAGGACCACTTCAGGTTCCGGGAGATTGTGGTACCCAGAAACTTGAAGGAGTCCACAGTGGACACTGTGCTGTTGAGGATGGTGAGTGGGGGGAATGAAGGGGGGTGTCGCCTGAAATCCACAGTCATCTCCACCATTTTGGCTGGGTTAAGTTCAAGATGGTTCTGGCTGCACCAGAGGATCAGTTGCTCCACCTCCCGCCTGTATGCAGACTCATCATCATCCCGGATCAAACCGATGACTGTGGTGTTGTCCGCAAACTTCAGGAGCTTCACCGAAGGGTCCTCTGAGGTGCAGTCGTTGGAGTAGAGGGAGAAGAGCAGTGGGGAAAGGACACATCCTTGGGGGGCGCCAGTACTAATTTTTCGGGAGCTGGATGCAAATCTCCCTAGCTTCACCTGTTGCCACCTGTCAGTCAGAAAGCTGGAGATCCACTGGCAGGTGGAGGGGGGCACCTTGAGCTGGAGGAGTTTCTGATGAAGAATGCCTGGGATGATGGTGTTGAACGCTGAGCTGAAGTCGACAAACAGGATCCTGGCGTACGTCCCTGGGGAGTCGAGGTGTCGCAGGATGTAGTGTAGTCCCATATTCACTGCATCATCCACTGACCTGTTTGACCGGTAGGCAAACTGCAGGGGGTCCATCAGGGGGCCTGTGATGACCTTCAGGTGGTTCAGCACCAATCTCTCCAAGGATTTCATGACCACAGAGGTCAGGGCAACAGGTCTGTAGTCGTTTAATCCTGTAACAGAGGGTTTCTTGGGAACTGGAATGATGATGGAGCATTTGAAGCAGGAAGGCACTTCACGCAGCTCCAGTGATCTGTTAAAGATCCGGGTGAAGATGGGGGCCAACTCGTTGGAGCAGACTCTCAGGCAGGACGGAGACACACTATCAGGTCCTGCAGCCTTCTTGATCTTTTGTCTCTGAAAGACCCGGCGCACCTCCTCTTCACAGATCATTAGTGCTGGTGGGAGGTCAGAGTGGAGGAGGGATGGAGTTCCTGGGGCTGCAGATAATCCTTTTGTGTGGGTGGGAGGTGAGAACTGTAGGTTCTTTTCAAACCTGCAGTAAAAGCTGTTTAGGTCGTTAGCCAGCTGGAGGTTTTCCACAGGGTGGGGGGATGGTGTCCTGTAGTTGGTGATAATCTGCAGGCTTCTCCAGACAGAAGCAGAGTTGTTGGCTGAGAAGTTTTTTTGTAACTTCACACTGTAGCTCCTCTTAGCAAGCCTGATCTCCTTTGTCAGCATGTTTCTGGCCCGCTTGTACAGAGTCCAGTCACCAGTCCTGTTGGCCTCCTCCTTGGTCTGACGTAGCTGCTTCAGTTTAGGAATGAACCAGGGTTTATTGTTGTTGTATGTGCAGAAGGTCTTGGTCTGCACACACATGTCCTCGCAGAAACAGATGTATGACGTCACAGTGTCAGTGAGTTCATTTAGGTTAATGGCTGCAGCTTCAAAAACACTCCAATCTGTACAGTCAAAGCAGGCTTGTAACTTCAGCTTTGATTCCTCAGTCCATTTCTTCACAGTCCTTACAACAGACTTGGAAGTTTTTAGTTTCTGTCTGTATGTTGGAATAAGATGGAGCAGACAGTGGTCAGAAAAACCCAGAGCTGCACGGGGGACGGCATGATAGGCGTTTCTTAAAACTGTGTAACAGTGGTCAAGTGTATTTGTGTCCCTGGTGGGACATTTAATATGCTGTCTGTATTTAGGAAGCTCATTTGTGAGATTAGCTCTATTGAAATCACCCAGAATGATAAGCAGAAAGTCTGGATGATTTTCCTCCACGTCTTCTATCTGGTCAGCGAGGTGCTGCAGTGCCTCCGTTGTACAAGCAGCAGGCGGGATATAAATTCCGACCAGAATAAACGAGGAGAACGCTCGCGGTGAATAAAAGGGTTTACAGTTTATGAACAGTGACTCTAGGTTAGGGCTACAAAACTTCTTCAACACTGTGACATCAGTACACCAACCTTCGTTTATGTAGAACCAGATTCCACCACCTTTAGTCTTTCCAGAGAATTCTCGGCTGCGATCAGCGCGAAACAGTTGGAATCCGTCCAGGCGCACCGCGCTGTCCGGGATGTGTTCACTCAGCCAGGACTCCGTGAAACAAAGGGCGCCAGATCTGCTAAAATCCCGGTTTTTGTGAGTCAGGAGCAGCAGTTCATCCATTTTGTTCGCCAAAGAGTGGATATTTGCCAGATGGATCGATGGGAGCGGCGTGCGAAATCCTCGTTTCTTCAGCCTGACTAGCGCACCGGCACGTTTACCACGCCGCCTTCGTTTCCGGCCAGCGCCAATAGCCGCTGCTCCCACAGCTAAGATAGACTGAAAAAACTTCAGATCAGCAGCAAAAACTGGCGGAGAAGTTGCATTGGGAGGTAGTCGGAGTGAAAGTAGTTCCTCCCTTGAATAGGTGACTCGGACAGAAGAGCAGAAGTCCAAAAAAACACACAAAATTATCAAAAACATCAGAGAGCAGAAGCCAGTACACCAATTACCAGTATTATAAGCAACGGACAGGCAGTTGTAGATCCTTTAGAAATTAATAGTGCCTTTAGAGATTATTATGAAAAATTATATGATACAAAAAATGAAACTGACTTAACAAAACTAAATGGGTTTTTGGACGGATTATCTATACCGCGTATTCCAAATGAAAATAGGGAGCTACTGGAGTCAAAAATTAGTCAAGAAGAAGTTGGGCTAGCCATTGATAATATGAAATCAGGAAAAAGTGCAGGACCAGATGGTCTTCCAGTTGACCTCTATAAAAAATTTATAAATAAATTAATAAAACCATTTTTGGAAATGGTTTTAGAAGCATTTCAAAATAGTAATTTACCACCATACATGAATAATGCCTTAATTATACTGTTGCCAAAACCAGGTAAACCCTCTAATAAATGTGAAAACATGAGACCAATAAGCCTATTAAATGCAGACCTTAAGATAATCTGTAAAATTTTAGCAAGACGACTACAAGAAATATTACCAAATATTATTAACCGAGATCAGAATGGCTTTATAATGGGAAGACAAGGCTTCCATAATGTAAGAAGACTATTTAATATTATTTACTCTAATAAAGAAGCACCGGATACAGCTCTTCTGTCATTGGACGCTGAAAAGGCCTTTGATAGGGTCGAATAGCTCTTTCTTTTTGAAGTCCTACAAAGGTTTGGACTTGGAAATAATTTCATAAAATGGGTTCAGATAATATACAATAATGCTACAGCAGAAATCCTAACAAATAGCAATATCTCAAAATCAATAAAAATCAATAGAGGATGTCGACAAGGCTGTCCACTTTCACCTTTACTGTTTACTATGGCAATTGAACCTTTAGCGATAGCGATACGTTTACAGTCACAAATATATGGAATTAAAGTAGGACCAACAGAACATAAAATCTCCTTGTATGCTGATGACATAATTTTGTTGATGTTGAATCTTAAAAAATCAATTCTGATCTTGTTAAATTTAATAAAGAACTTTGGGGAAATATCAGGATATAAAATAAATAAAACTAAATCTTCAATATTAATGCTAAATGAGACCCAGAGAAATCACCCAGCTCCTGAGGTAAATCAATTCAATGTTGTAAATCAGTTTAAATACTTAGGAATTCAAATTGTGCCTAAATTAGAATCAGTCGCCAGTGCCAACTATGAAGACTTAATGGCAGACATTAATGAGTTGCTTCAGAGATGGATGTCACTACCAGTGTCGATGATCGGGAGAATTAATATACTTAAAAGTAATATCTTACCCAAAATACTATATTTATTTCAATACATTCCTTTACCACCACCTTCAGATCTATTCTCAAGAATTAAAAAAAAGTTAGTGGAATTTATATGGAACAATAGGAAGGCTAGATTACGTCTGTCCTTACTATATTTACCATTTGATCGTGGAGGTCTGAAATGTCCAAACTTTATGTTGTATTACTGGTCAGCACAACTGAGGTCTATGACATATTATTTTTCATCAAATGATCTCCCTCACTGGACTGAAATGGAATCACACAAGTTACCTTTACCTCTTCCCTTATTCTTATACTCAGACTCGGCTAAAAAATTACAAAAACAAGTTAAAAATCCTATTGTAAAGCATATGATCAAAATATGGTGTGAAATCAAAAAATATTTAAAAGAACCACACTTATTGTCACAATTTAGCCCAATATGGGGTAATCAATATTTTACACCAGGGAGAGCGGATGCTGTATTTAAATTATGGAATTTAAAAGGGATTCAAAAGATTCAAGACTTATATTTGTCACGTTCACATAACATAATGTCTTTTGAAGAACTGAGGGTCAATTTTAATCTTAATAGAACACATTTTTTAAAATATCTTCAACTTAGGAATTTTATTCGATCAAATCAAAATAATGTTCTCACCCGACCTACTTATTCATCCTTGGAAAAAATTTTGATGAAAGATAGTAAGAGAAATGGTATTATTTCAGAGTTTTATAACTCATTGACACTATCTTCAAGTGAAAACTCACAGAAAAGAATGAATTATTGGAAAGAATACCTGCAAATTGAAATTTCAGAGGAACAATGGGAATTAGCTTGCACAGAAGCTCAAACCAAATCAATAAATGTACATCTTAAATTGATACATTTTAAATGGTTAATGCGGATGTATGTTACACCGGTGGAGTTAAATAGATATAACAAAAACATACCAGATACATGCACAAAATGTATGGAAAGTAAAGGAATCCTATTTCATTGTTTATGGGAATGTAGAAAAATTAGAATGTTTTGGAAAGAGGTGAGGGTAACAATTGAAAAAATAATTTCAAAACAATTCATATTGAACTCCAAACTGTTTTTGTTGGGTCTGTATCCAGAAAAACCTAATTTTAATAAGAGTGAAAGAACATTCATAGACCTCAGTTTGCTTAATGCCAAAAAATGTATTGCACTACTGTGGAAAAAGACTCATAGACCAGATGTGACTCAGTGGTTAAGACAGATGTTAACAAACCTTCCACTAGAAAGAATAACATACATACTGAAATCAAAGGAAAATGTGTTTGAGAATATATGGAGACCTTTCATTGATTATGTAAAGAAATTAAACATAACTTCTGAAGAAGAAGGTGAATGATGTGTGTGGACCTTGTAAATTCCAAATTGGTGAATGTATAATATGTATACTTATGTAATGGATCACCTAGGCTAAACAGAGGAGTATTGTTTGACTTGCTTTTGTTAATGGTTGCTGGTGTTTTTAGAACATTTATTTTTAACTTACTTTAGTGTTAGTGTTTGATTGTTTGTGTCATGTTTGTTAAAAAAAGGTTCAATAAAAAATACTGTGGAAAAAAAAATTAAAACGGTGGTGTTACAGAAAGTTTAACAGATAGAAAATTATAGGAATAGAGACGTCTAGGATTGGAGTTTTAACTCCTAATTAGAACTGAGCTCAAGAAAGAAAGAATTCCTAGGCGTTTAAAGAAAAACATTAAATGTACATGAAGTTACAAAATGCAGAGTTATGAGTTATCTGCTCTGTGATCGTAGGAGAAAAAAAAAAAACGTGGGAGAAAGTGTTTTTGTTCGGTAGTCTTTTGTTCCTTTGTTCTCCCGAAAAAGATCTCTACTGTATAGACAAGACGTGAAGTGACAATGGGCAAGAGACAAAAGAGTAAGAGCCGAAAGAGAGTGAAAAAGGGTGTCATTTCCTTATTATCTGGGGAAACTTTTGCAGGCCTCCGTGATTGACAGGAGCTCAGACCAATAGCCTTCCTTCGTGGGCGGGCTTTAAGAACTTTAGTCCAATAAACAAACAGTCTTTTCTCTGGAACATTAAGAGAGCTGTTGTGAAGCAATGATTGGCCATGATAGGTCGCATGATTTGAGAAACGTTTTTGGTAACATTTTTACACTTAATATTCATCTATACCACAGGTGTCAAACTCATTCCATGGAGGGCCAAGACCCTGCAGGTTTTACCTCCACCCAGTGTCTTCAACAGGTGATTTCTCTGAATTTCGTCCTACTGATTGCTGATCAGTGAAAACACCTGCTGAAGAGACTGGGTGGAAGTAAAACCTGCAGGGTCTTGGCCCTCCATGGAATGAGTCTGACACCCCTGATCTATATCCTTGTATATATACTAAGCTAACCTTAGTGATTAATGTAACTTATAATCGGTGCTTGTAAATTAACATGCAGGAAAAAACATTCATTTAAACATTTTAAAATGTACATATCTAAAATCATGGATTAATATTTTTCAAATCCATTATGGTCCACATCAAACATCAGGGTCAATTTACTTTTCCTGGTGTCCTGGAAAAAGAGGAAGATGTTGAGAAGGGAGTTAATACAGCTGTGTGACTTCACTGGTTAACTCCAGCATGTCCCAGAGTTGCCAGTAGAGGGCGATGTTGAGCTGTGGATCTCTGTAGGACATATGACATACTCCAGGGTTCTGTTCTATGTCTCCACCGTTTATTGGGCCATAAAGTCAAAAAGGAAGTGCATTAGGGTGAATTCCTTAGACTGGTTTTAACAAAGGAATGTGAGTTCAGCTGTGGCCTGGGGTAAAAGAGCAGTTCCTGGCTGTCCTATCAAGTAAAATATTATGATTGATAGTATCAAAAGCTGCAGTAAGGTCCAAAAGGACAAGTACAGAAACAAGTCCATTATCAGATGCAATAAGGAGGTCATTAGAGACCTTCACTAAGGCTGTATCAGTAATATGATGGATTCTAAACCCAGATTGAAACTCTTCAAATTAACCATTTCCCTGCAAGGGGTCAAATAATTGCGTAGTAACAACTCTTTCTAAGATTTTTGAAATGAAAGGCAGAGATTAGTCCATAGTTAGCTAAGACTCCTGCATCCAGCGTTGGCTTTTTGAGTAAGGGTTTAATTACAGCAGTTTTAAAAGCCTGTGGTACATGGCCTATTGTTAATGAAGAATTGATTATTTGAAGAATAGAGCTACCAATAAATGGGAAGACTTCTTTAAATAACCTGGTAGGAATAGGGTCTAAAAGACAAGTTGAAGGCTTGGATGATGAAATTATTTTATCTGACTCTAAAGGGTCAATTGGAGTAAACTGATCCAAACAGATATCAATTGAAGGAGTTGTAGTAGTTACTGTATTTAAATTAACGGTGGGAAGAATCTGACTGATTTTATCTCTGATAGATGAAATTTTATTATTAAAAAAGTTCATAAAGTCCTGACTAGTAAGCTCTAAGGGAATGCTAGGATTGACAAGAGTCCTGACTCTTTGTCAGCGTGGCTACAGTGCTGAAAAGAAACCTGGGATTATTCAATTCAATTCAGTTCAATTCAGCTTTATTTATAATGCGCCACATCACAACAAAAGCCGTCTCATGGCGCCACAGTGCAGATAAAAAAAAAAATCACACAGTCACAGAAAAACCCAGCAATCAGACGATCCCCTATGAGCAAGCACTAGGTGACAGTGGAGAGGAAAAACTCCCATTTGGAAGGAAGAAACCTCTAGCAGAACCAGGCTCAGGGAGGGGCAGTCGTCTGCTGTGACTGGCTGGGGATGAGGGGATAGGGAGGATGGAAGGACAGACATAAAGAACATAGCCATAAGATTCCAAGTACAATATTGGAGGTCAACCAGCAGTATGGATCAGATAACAATAGAACAAGTGTGGGGTTAAAAGACACAAATACCCTCCTTAAACAAAAGCTATATTAAAAAGGAAGGATTTTAACCTGTTCTTAAAGACAGAGACCGAGTCTGACTCCCGGACCCAGAGCGGTAACTGGTTCCAGAGAGAAGGAGCTTGGTAGCAGAAGGCTCTGCCTCCCACCGTACTTTTGGAGATTCTGGGCACCACAAGTAAGCCAGCATTTTGGGAGTGTAATGCTCTGTTAGGATGGTAAGGTAATATCAGATCTTTTATATATTGGGGAGCCAGATTGTTAAGAGCTCTGAAAGTAAGAAGAAGGATTTTAAACTTGATTCTGAATTCAATGGGTAACCAATGGAGGGAGGACAGAACCGGGGAAATATGATCTCTTTTTCTAGAACCAGTTAAAACTCTAGCAACAGCATTTTGACTCAATTGAAGACTTTTTAAAGATACTCTAGGACAACCAGATAATAGCGAATTACAATAATCTAATCGCGAACTGACAAAGGCGTGAATCGGTTTCTCAGCATCACCCAGAAACAAGATGCTCCTGATCTTAGCAATATTGCGCAAATGATATAAGGCGGTCCTAGAAACAGTTTTAATATGTGAATTAAAGGACAAATCCTGGTCAAAAATCACTCCAAGGTTCCTCACACAACTGTTCAGAGTGAGAGTGGCAGCATCTAAATTAAGGGCATAATCTGAAAAGGAATTTCTAAGATGTTTTGGGCCAACAACAATGACTCCAGTCTTATCAGAGTTCAATAGTAAAAAATTACAAGTCATCCAAGCTTTGATGTCCTTAAGACAGCTGCAGTCAGGATGTCATTAGAGACCTTCACTAAGCCAGTTTCAGTGCTGTGATGAGCTCTGAACCCAGATTGAAACACCTCAAACAAACCAACTCCCTGCAAATGGTCAGATAATTGCACAGCAACAACTCTTTCCAAGATTTTTGAAATGAAAGGCAAATTGGAGATTGGTCGATAATTGGCCAAAACTCCAGGATCAAGCGTCGGTTTTTTAAGTAAAGGTTTAATTACAGCAGTTTTAAAAGCCAGTGGAACATAACCCAGAGTTAAAGAAGAATTAATGATAAGAAGAATACGGCTACTAATAATTGGGAAAATAATTTTAAATAACCAGGAAGGAATAGGGCCCAGAAGGCAAGATGAAGGCTTAGAAGAGGAAACTACCCTATCCAACTCCAAGAGGTCGATTGGAGTAAATCTGTCCAAGCCGATATCAACTGAGGGAGCTGCAGTAGTTAATGTACTAGAGTTTATGGTGGGAAGAATCTGACTAATTTCATCTCTAATAGATAAAATTTTAAGATTGAAATAGTTCAGAAAGTCCTGACTAGAAAGCTCAGGGGGGATGCGAGGATTGACCGAGTCATGGCTCTTTGTAAGCCTGGCTACAGTGTTGAAGAGAAACCTGGGGTTATTCTTGTTTGCTTCTATTAATGCAGAATAATAGCTTGATCTAGCTTTTCTAAGAGATTTTTTGTAGATTTTTTTTTTTTGTTACTTATTTGTACCCGTAGGTAGATTTGTTTTGCAGTCTGGTGACAAGCCACCAGCTGCCGGTCGCTGTGTGCGTAAGTGCCCCTTAACTCCCTAACCTGCATGTTTTTGGTGTGTGGGAGGAAACCGGAGAAATCCTGGAGTAAACCCACACAACACGGGGAGAACATACAGGGGAGAACACACAGATCACTGTTGGTCGGGGGCTGGGATCGAACCCATGATCCCCGCGCTCCCCCAGCCGAGGGTAAAACTGTGCTGCCACAGTGCTAACCACTGCGCCACCGTGCAGCCCTTAATTAGCCCTTAGATTAAGAGATGATTTCTCCACGTCAAGTAGAATTCATCTGAATTAATTGAACGCCATTTTCTTTCCAATTGGCGAGCCTTCTGTTTCAAGCCACGAGTTTCTGAATTAAATTAAACCAAGGAGTAAGAAATCTCTGGTTAGACTTTTTCTTTTTTAAAGGGGCTAACAAATCTAGAGTCCGATGCAGAGAGGCAGTAACACCATCAACCATGCTATCAATCACAAATGGAGCAGACTCTCCATCACTTATTTCAGGTGTTTCTGTTGTGTTGACCCATGGCATAGAGGAGACAATCTGCAAAAATTTAGCAACAACGTCATCAGAAAGACATCTGCTGTAGTAGTATTTTTTTTTAGGAAGTAAGTGATCAGAGATAATGAAATCAAAAATTAACAGACAATTGTCAGACAGTACAGGATTATGAGGAGACACAACCAGATTTTTGATATCTATACCATATGTCAAAACAAGGTCCAATGTATGGTGGAAATAATGGGTAGAATTTTTTACTTTTTGGGAAAACCCCATTGAGTCTAAAATTGAATTGAAAGCCTTATTAAGACAGTCACTCTCAACATCAACATGTATATTAAAGTCCCCTACAGTAATTATTCTATCGGCTTTCAGCACCAAGTCAGCTAAAAATTTGGCAAATTCCGATAGAAACTCTGAATAGGCCGTGGGAGGACGATAAACTATGGCAAAGAGAATTGGGATCAAGCCAAGATTGCCAACAGGCCCCACACTGAGGACCAAACCTTCAAAGGAATTAAAACATAATTTGTGCTTAACATTAACCAGCAATTTAGGATGGAAAATTGCCGCCACTCCACCGCCACGACCAGAATCTCTGGGGTTATGACAGTTTAAATACCCAGAGGGAGTTGATTCATTCAGACCAACATAATCATCAAGTCCGGGCCAGGTCTCTGTGAGGGATAGTAGATCGATCTGGTGATCGATTAATAGATCATAGACCAGAAGGGACTTAGAGGATAGAGACCTAATGTTTAATAAGCCACATTTAATTTTTAAAACTTTGGGGGGGAAGAGAGGCCAAATTATTAATTTTATTAATTTTAGAGGCTTGAGGCTGGATTAGAATTTTCCCAACATTTTGTTTAATCAATCTGGGAAGTTTATGCATTCTATTTTTTTAACTTTTTTATTAACTTTAAAGGGAGCAGAAAAAGGTTCTCTAAGGGAGGAGACAGGGGCAAAGTTCAAGGGTGGTGGATGAGGAGGAGCTGCAGGAGTGCGAGTGGTTTTCAGGGTGTGTTGTAATAGTCCTCGGTTACAATATTTAGGGCAACGGGAGACAGACTCAATCTCTGAAGGATTATAAATGAAAGGCTGATCCAAACGGTAAAGACCACCCGAGTTAACGGGATCGATACAATATGTGGGAACAGGACCAAAAGAGGGCAGATTGGCAAACCCAGAAACTTCAGAGTAAGTAAACACACCAAATTTCAGTCACCGTACCAGAAAACATCAAATAAAATAGAGAAGATTGTCTGTTAAAACACGTGCACCAAGTCTATTTGGGTGGATGCCATCAGGCCTCATAAGTGATGGGCGGTTCCAAAATAAGTTAAAATTGTCAACAAAACCAGTGTTAAAAGTAGGACAAGTAAAACACAGCCAAGAATTAAGGCTGAGAGTTCTGCTAAAACGATTACAACCTCGTCTGAAAGGTGCCAAAGGCCCAGAGATGAGCGCACGTCTGCCACAGTTCATGAGAGTGGACAAAATGCTCCTGAAGTCACTCTTTAAAATCTCAGATGCTTCATCTGGGATGTTATTGCATCCCACATGCACAACAACAGTTTGTATGTGAGGGAATTCATTCAGCAGGTCAGGGATAAGAGCCTCAATGTCAGAGACTCTAGCCCCGGGAAAAAATCGAGTAACACAGTACCTGCTTCTGACGTTCCTCATAATCAAGTCACCAATTACCAGCGTCGTCTGAGGGAGTTTGTCGGTGGATTCTGATGTGGAGAGAAATTCTGAAGAGGATTATGATGTTGTGAAGGCGGGGAGATGCGCTCTTTTCTTCTGTCTGGAGCAGGTGTGTAATTTGACACACCATGGGTGGTCTTAATCCGGGGTTTGCGGACATGAGCTGTTGCTGAAGGAGGGGAGGGAAGATGAGGGGCGTCCACGGGCGGATGGCCAGCATCCAGGTGGGGAAAATCCTCCAGGGAAATGATATCAAATCTGTTTTCCAAGGACACCGGAAGATTAGAGGCGCGGCCCATTCCGGTCGATCGACGATTGCCATTAGCTGGTCGAACCAAGGTCCAGGGCGCAGATGGAGGATGAGAGGGACCAAGCGAAGTTTTTGGTTTAGCCCCTAGACGAAACCAGTGATTGTTGCTGAGGTCATGGACATCTGCGGAGGCTGCAGAGGCTGGAGCAGGTGCTGGAGCAGGTGTGGAGGTAGGTGGAGCTCACCCAAATAAGTAGCAGTTTCCGCCAGCTGCGAGGCGGTGGCCGGGGCTGATGATCGCCCGAGAATCATGGTGTCGATAAGGTCTTCGGCCTCCCGAATCTTGTAAAGATTGGAGAGCCTCGTTTCCAGCTCAGACACCTTATCGAGGAGCGATGAACAGCGGGAACATGACGGAGAAGGAGCCATGGCGTTCCAGGCACTGAGATGGGTAGCCCGCAGCTAGCCAAAAACAGCCACTCATGCGTCAGGACGGACTTTCAGGCGAGGCCAATACCGAGATAACAGTAAATAAAAATTGATAACAACAAAAAGGAATAAAAAGTAAATAAATAAATAAAATCGATAAAAACAATCAATAAAAACAAACAAAAACGGAGAAAAAAGCAGTTTGACGCGAGTGAGTGTCAGACGCAGCTGTCAACGTCAAACGCAGCTGTCATTAATCACCAGAAACTGAAATGAGGAAATTATTCTTGATCTGAAATTATTCTTGATCTCTTCTATTAATGCAGAATAATAACTTGTTCTAGCTTTCCTAAGAGATTTTTTTTCTTTTTTATAAATTGGAAGATGATTTCTCCAAGCTGAATAGATTTCATCTAATTTAGTGGAGCGCCATTTTCTTTCTAATTGATGAGTCTTCTGTTTTAAGCTACGAGTTTCTGTGTTGAACCAAGGAGATAGAAATCTCTGATGAGACTTTTTCTTTTTTAAAAGGGCCACCATGTCTAGAGTCTGATGCAGAGAAGCTGTAACACTCGTTCATTCGTTGGCCTCCGTCGGTCTATGATGACCATGGAAGAGAATCATAAACGTCTACTCTGCTGGAACAGCACCGCCTGTGGCTGAACAGGCCGATGCGCGAATGGCAGTCCCTGTCACACAGGTCGCACTTGTGGGTGGTCTCCGTGCTGCTGGGTCTGTGGCGGTTCTTCCTGCGGGTCCTTTTTTCATCTGCTGCAGCAGTCAGTCTCTCTTCACCCGCCTTGAGCTGTCTGGTCAGGGTGCCTCTCCATTTGGAGCGGTCCGTTGCAAGGTCCTCCCAGCGCTCTGTGTTGATCTCCAGGGCCTTCAAGTCTCTCTTGCAGACGTCTCTAAAGCGCAGCTGTGGGCGGCCAACGTCTCTCCTGCCAGTCGCCAGTTCTCTGTAGAGGACGTCTTTGGGGATTCTGCCATCCTCCAGACGGTGAACGTGGCCTAGCCAGCGGAGCCTGTGCTGCCTGAGTAGAGTGAACATGGAGGGAAGGCCGGCGCGGGACAGAACTTCTGTGTTGGGCACTTTGTCCTGCCAGGATATGTCCAGGATGTGGCGAATGCAGCGCAAGTGGAAGGAGTTGAGTCTCTTTTCCTGCCGGGCGTATGTTGTCCACGTCTCACTCCCATAGAGCAGTGTGCTGATGATGCAGGCGTTGTACACTGCCATCTTCGTCTTGACAGAGAGTTTTGGATTCTCCCACACTCGTGTGGTGAGGCAAGCAAGTGTGAAGGCTGATTTTCCAATCCTCTTGTCGATCTCTGTATCAAGGGAGAGGTTGTTGCTGATCGTGGACCCCAGGTACGTGAACTGATTCACGACCTCCAGCTCGTAGCCGTTGATGATGATGGTTGGTGGTGCTTCCGTGCCTTGCGCCAAGACGTTAGTCTTCTTCAGGCTGATGGTAAGCCCGAAGTCCTTGCATGCCTGGGAGAAGTGGTCCATCAGGGTCTGAAGCTCCTGCTGTGTGTGGGTTGCGACTGCAGCGTCGTCTGCGAACAGCATGTCTCTGATTAGAGCCTTGCGTACTTTGGTTCTGGCTTTCAGGCGGGTGAGGTTGAAAAGCCTGCTGTCAGATCTTGTGTGCAGGTAGATTCCCTCTGTTGCTGTGCTGAAGGCATGCCTCAAGAGCATAGCAAAGAAAATCCCAAAGAGGGCTGGCGCAAGTACACAGCCCTGTTTCACTCCACTGCATATGTTGAATGGCTCTGAGACGTTGCCGTCGTGCTGCACTATCCCCTGCATGTTGGTGTGAAACGATTCGATTAGGCTTTGCAACTTTGGTGGGCATCCTATCTTTGGCAGGATCTTAAAAAGGCCCTCTCTGCTGACCAGATCGAACGCTTTGGTGAGGTCGATGAAGGCGACGTACAGGGGCATGTTCTGTTTTCTGCATTTCTCCTGGAGTTGGCGGATGGAGAATATCATGTCTACCATCGATCGCTCAGTGCGGAAGCCACACTGAGACTTGGGGTAAACACGTTCGACAAGCTTCTGTAGACGAATGAGAACAACTCGTGCGTAGACTTTGCCAACAACACTGAGGAGGGAGACGCCCCTGTAGTTGTTGCAGTCGCTTCTCTCCCCTTTGTTTTTGTAGAGGGTGATGATCTTGGCGTCCCTCATGTCCTGCGGTACGGCACCTTCCTACCAGCACTGGCAGAGGACGTCATGCAATGGCAGCAGTAGGGCGGTCTTGCAGTGCTTGATCAGGTCGGAGGGTATGCCGTCGTTGCCGGGTGCCTTGTCAGCGGCCAAGCTATCAACGGCCTTGCTGAGTTCGTCGATGGTTGGCTCGGCATTAAGTTCATCCATGGATGGCAGGCAGTCGATGGCATCAAGGGCTGATGGTGTCACGGTGTTCTGTCTGGAGTAGAGGTCGGAGTAGTGTTCCACCCATCTCTCCATCTGCTTGTTCTTTTCTGTGATCATCTCCCCAGTGGAGGATTTGAGGGGGGCCGTCTTGCTCTGAGCCAGACCAAGTGCTTTCTTGATGCCACCATACATACCACGGATGTTCCCTGTTATGGCAGCGGTTTGTATGTCTTGGCTGAGCTGAGTCCAGTACTCCTTTGCACAGCGCCGAGCAGTCTGCTGAACTTTGCTTCTCGCAGCCCTGAGAATCTGGAGATTCTTCTTGTTTGGGTACTTCTTGTACTCAGCAAGTGCTGAGCGCTTGGCTTCAATGACGGGGGTCATCTCGGTCAACTTGGCATCAAACCAGTCCTGTGACTTCGAGGTCTTCCTCCCAAAGGTAGCCAAGGCTATGCAGTGGATGGTGTTTCACAGCTCTTCCCACTTCTGCTTTGCAGATTCTCCTTCTTGTGGTACACCAAGTTCCTTCTCAAAGGTGGAGGCAAACTGCTCAACAAGTTCTGGTTGGGCCATCTTGCTGGTGTTAATCCGTGCCTTTCCAGGCTGTCTAGCACGATGGAATTTCTTCAGCTGCAGCTTGACCTTGCAACACACCAATGAATGGTCTGTGTCGCAATCTGCACTCTGGAACGAACGGGTGATTAGCATGTTCTTCAGTGAGGTGCGCCTGGTCAGGATCAAGTCCAGCTGGTGCCAGTGCCTTGAGCGCGGATGTCGCCAGGAAACCTTGTGCTGGGGCTTGGTCTTGAAGAACGAGTTTGTAATGCACAGATCGTGATATGTGCAGAACTCGAGCAGCCGCTGTCCGTTGTCGTTCATTCTGCCCATGCTAAATGGTCCAAGACAGGAGGGCCAGGAGTCATGGTCAGTACCCACTCTGGCATTGAAGTCTCCACGGAGAATGAATTGTTCAGAGTTGGGGATGATCCTGACAGTTGTTGCGAGATTCTCGTAGAACTCGTCTTTTGCCTCTGGTGTGGCTGTCAGTGTTGGGGCATACACACTGACGAGGGTGACTGGGCCTTGAGTGGTGTTCAGGCGGAGGGGGAGGAGTCGTGCAGAGCCATTGCTGCCCGGTTCCACCATCTTCAGCAAGGTGTTCTTCACTGCGCAGCCCACTCCGTGTTCCCTGTGTTCGTCACTGCCCTTTCCCTGCCAGTAGAACGTGTAGTCCTTCTCTCTGTGTGCCTGCGTCAGCCAACCGTGTTTCCTAGAGAGTGGCGATATCCACTTCCAGTCTCTTCAGCTCATTATTGATGATGGCAGTCTTCCTGGTGTCGTTGATGTCCTTGAGGTTAGCAGCGAGTCCTGTCATCATAGTGCGGACGTTCCAAGTTCCCAGTTTTAGAGTTGGTCTCTTTTGTTTTTTTGTCTTGCCTGGTGCGAAGGTTCTCAGCCTGAAGTTCGGACTTCTCCTCATCCCCATGCACCCAATGAGGAAAGCAAGCTGTGGCGGGACAACACCTTATTGGCTGGGGGCTGCCCAGCTTGAGGCGGGCGGTAGCTGTCCAATGAGATCCGATGATCCCTCCCACCGTCAGGAACAACCCCTGGCGCCGCGCTCTACGCCAATTGAGCGGTGGCTTATAACTGGTAACTGTCATTCCCCGTGTTTTGTCTACGCCAAAGGCGAAGCTGGAGTGTCCTCTCCAGTGATCCGGTGTTCTACCTTCCAGCGTTGGGCATTGGTAGGATTCAAGCCTGGGCAGGAAGATATGGAGGACAAGATGTTGCCCATGCAGCATGTCCCCCCTCTCCACATCACTGATGAATCCAAAGGAACAGCAGGGCTGCTACAGTTTGGCACCAGCACTGTCGCAGGAGCTGCCAGAACGATGTTGAGCACAACAGAGCTGCACGGTGGCGCAGTGGTTAGCATTGTGGCAGCACAGTTTACCCTCGGCCGGGGGATCGCGGGGACCGTGAGATCGTGGGAGTTTGCATGTTCTCCCCGTGTTTGTGTGGGTTTACTCCGGGATTTCTCCGGTTTCCTCCCACATGTCAAAAAACATGCAGGTTAGGGAGTTAAGGGGCGCTTGCGCACGCAGCGACTGGCAGCTGGTGGCTTGTCACCAGACTGCAAAACAAATCTACCTACGGGTACAAAATAAGTAATAAAAAAAAAACAAAAACAAAAAAAACAGAGAGCTGCCTTAGGGACTCCGACTCCGGATTTTTCCTCAGGGTTGACTCCCGAAGCCTTTCCCGTGACCGGGTGTGCCGCAAGGCAGCGGAGGTTTGAAATCAGGGTTTACCTTCCCCTAGATGGGCTACCTTCCCAAGTTGACGAGCCACCATCTACCTGAAGCATCTGGTTTTAAGGCGCCAGAGATCCACCCTCGCCCCTTCTCCTATTAGTAAAAGCAGTTCTGCCCGGCTTAGAGACTAAACCACACGGGCAGGCTAGGAGTTGGACTTAGTTATCAGAGGCTTTTCGAGACGCAAGGAGCATTTTATGAGCACTGGGAGCTTAACCCCAGTGCCGCTCCTGGCTATGACAACCTTGGAACCATTCATTATACAATACCATTATATATAATGCATCTTATAATTAAATTATGCAATAGAAATAATACATAATGATAGCTTATAGTGACAATAATACCAACATCTAATAATAATTTAATAATAATAAGTAAATACTTCTGGTATTTTTAATATAATTATAGACAATATTATCATCATCATAATCACCATATATACCACCATATACCCCCCACATGGCTTACAATACTTAGGCGCAATAAGTAACCATATAATAATAATGATAGTAATAGGTAGTCATATAGTTGTTACAATAACAACAACAACAACAACAATAATAATTCCACCTGGTCTATATTATACTTTAAATAATTCCATCCTAAACAACAATCATAATACTATAATACCGTTGTAATATTCTAGTCATAATGATATCAATAATAATAGTACTCAGCATTTATATATATATTCAACAATAACAACAATAACAACTTTTCTTCATTGAAGACACATTAAAATATTACTGTGTGGTGACCCAGGCCACTGCATACTGACACTATTTCACACTCAGCAGGGCTGGAGGAAACGGAGGACAATTTACATGCGGACAGAGAGCCCCAGGGGGCAATCAGAACAATGGACTGTTGTGTATACATCCCTGGATGAGGGAGAGGACATCCGGGCACCAGTTGGTCACGCTAATGATATGTATTGACTGATATGTATATCACTATCCTAATGTGCCATGCATTCTCTCTGTCTGTATAACGTGTATAAAAAAGCTTGCTATACATGCCTCAGCAACGCAGTAGCTCACTGAGCTACAAAGCGCATCTCAATATGTTGGAGGAAATAAAACCTTTTACCCTTCCAGCTCGTCACATCTCGCCTGTTCTTTTACCTCCACAACTGTCCTTTATTTTTATATTGTTCACAAATAATTTCTTTATATGCTGGTTTAAATATATAGTTAACAGACAATGTTCTGACAGTACAGGGTTGTGAGGAGACACTACCAGATTTTCTATTTCTATGCCATATGTCAGAACAAGGTCCAACATATGGTGGAGATAATGGGTAGAATTTCCTACTTTCTGAGAAAACCCCATCGAGTCTAATATTGAATTAAATGCCATATTAAAGCAATCACTATCTACATCTACATGTATATTAAAGTTCCCTACTATAAGTATTCATTATCTGATTTCAGCACTAAATCAGCTAAGAATTCGGCAAATTCGGATAAAAACTTTAAGAAGGCTGAGGGAGGACGATAAACTATGGCAAATAAAATTAGATTTTAACCTAAAATTGCTAAAATGCCCAATACTGAGGACCAGGCCCTCAAAGGAATTAAAACATGTTTTTTGCTTTACATGAACTAGTAATCTGGAATGGTAAATTGTTGCAACTTCTCCTCCACAACCAGAACTTCTGGGATTTTGACAGTTTAAATAACCAGAGGGAGTTGATTCATTTACAGTGGGGTAAAAAAGTATTTAGTCAGCCACCAATTGTGCAAGTTCTCCCACTTAAAAGATGAGAGAGGTCTCCAATTTTCATCATAGGTATACCTCAACTATGAGAGACAAAATGAGAAAAAAAAATCCAGAAAATCACATTGAAGGATTTTTAAAGAATTTATTTGCAAATTATGGTGGAAAATAAGTATTTGGTCAATAACAAAAGTTCATCTCAATACTTTGTTATATACCCTTTGTTGGCAATGACAGAGGTCAAAGGTTTTCTGTAAGTCTTCACAAGGTTTTTACACACTGTTGCTGGTATTTTGGCCCATTCCTCCATGCAGATCTCCTCTAGAGCAATGATGTTTTGGGGCTGTCGCTGGGCAACATGGACTTTTAACTCCCTCCAAAGATTTTCTATGGGGTTGCGATCTGGAGATTGGCTAGGCCACTCCAGGACCTTGAAATGCTTCTTACGAAGCCACTCCTTCGTTGCCCGGGTGGTGTGTTTGGGATCATTGTCATGCTGAAAGACCCAGCCACGTTTCATCTTCAATGCCTTTGCTGATGGAAGGAGGTTTTCACTCAAAATCTCACGATACATGGCCCCATTTATTCTTTCCTTTACACGGATCAGTCATCCTGGCCCCTTTGCAGAAAAACAGCCCCAAAGCATGATGTTTCCACCCCCATGCTTCACAGTAGGTATGGCGTTCTTTCTCCTCCAAACACGACAAGCTGAGTTTTTACCAAAAAGTGCTATTTTGGTTTCATCTGACCATATGACATTCTCCCAATCCTCTTCTGGATCATCCAAATGCTCTCTAGCAAACTTCAGACGGGCCTGGACATGTACTGGCTTAAGCAGGGGGACACGTCTGGCACTGCAGGATTTGAGTCCCTGGCGGCGTAGTGTGTTACTGATGGTAGCCTTTATTACTTTGGTCCCAGCTCTCTGCAAGTCATTCACTAGGTCCTCCCGTGTGGTTCTGGGATTTTTGCTCACCGTTCTCATGATCATTTTGACCCCACGGGGTGAGATCTTGCGTGGAGCTCCAGATCGAGGGAGATTATCAGTGTTCTTGTGTGTCTTCCATTTTCTAATAATTGCTCCCACAGTTGATTTCTTCACACCAAGCTGCTTACCTATTGCAGATTCAGTCTTCCCAGCCTGGTGCAAGTCTACAGTTTTGTTTCTAGTGTCCTTTGACAGCTCTTTGGTCTTGGCCATAGTGGAGTTTGGAGTCTGACTGTTTGAGGTTGTGGACAGGTGTCTTTTATACTGATAACGAGTTCAAACAGGTGCCATTAATACAGGTAACGAGTGGAGGACAGAGGACCCTCTTAAAGAAGAAGTTACAGGTCTATGAGAGCAAGAAATCTTGCTTGTTTGTAGGTGACAAAATACTTATTTTCCACCATAATTTGCAAATAAATTCTTTAAAAATCCTTCAATGTGATTTTCTGGATTTTTTTTTCTCATTTTGTCTCTCATAGTTGAGGTATACCTATGATGAAAATTGGAGACCTCTCTCATCTTTTAAGTGGGAGAACTTGCACAATTGGTGGCTGACTAAATACTTTTTTGCCCCACTGTATAAATTATATTTTTATTTACTTTGGAGGGAGCAGACAATGATTCTCTGATGGGGGAGACAGGGCTAAGTTGAGGGGTGGCGGATGAAGAGGAGCTGCAAAGAGGCGTGTAAGACTGCGACTCTGTGAGTTGTCAAGGTTTTGGAAATTTGGATAAAAATGCTGCCAGATTGTTAGATAAAAGAGACGCACCATCCAAAGTGGGATGGACGCCGTCTCGTCTAATAAGACCAGATTCTCCCCAAAATGAGTTCCAATTGTCTATGTAGTCCACATTGTTTGCAGGACACCACACAGACAGCCAGTGGTTGAAGGATGACAAGCGGCTAAACATGTCATCACTGGTCATGTTGGGGAGGGGCCCAGAGAATACTACAGAGGCAGACATTGTTTTGGCAAAGTTACACACCAATTCTACACTAAGATTTGTAATTTCCGACTGCCGAAGTCGGATGTTGTTAATGCTGGCGTGGATAACAATAGTGAAGTATTTAAAGTTACTTTGAGCCAGCATTTTCAAATTTGACTCAATGTCGCCTGCTATGGCCCCGGGAATGCATTTGACTATTGCTGCTGGAGTCTCTAGGTTCACGTTTCTGACTACAGAGTCGCCATGATTAGAGTTTTTCCTCAGCAGGTGTGTTGTTGAGCGGGGAATAGCGATTAGAAACATGTACAGGTTGGTAGTGGACCAGGGGCTTGTGACTATGCTTCCTTCTCACCATCACCACCCATTCTCTCCTGACTGCTCAGGATAGGTGGAAGCTGGGGGACAGTAACAGGTCCTATGCTTAGGTACTCAGCTGCAGCTAAGGGGAGTCCGTCATTATTAACTGGCGCTAACAGTGTTTCAGTGCAGTGGAGCCGGGTTCCAAATCGCACAATCTTGCCGCAAACACCTCAAAAAGACAACATTTGTTACATTTATCGTTATCACTAAAAGAGGCAGAGGTGTAGCTTAAAATCTGACACAGAGAGCACACCAGAGGAGAAGGGGAAGGAGAACCAGTAGCCATAGCTAGTGGCTAACTCAAAGCTAACACAAACACCGATGAAAGGTGAACAGAAGGCTAAAGATGGTGATTAGGTGACACTAGCCACAGTTACATGGGCAAAATTTCTTCAATCTGATTACAATTCAGATCAGAACTTTCCTGAAAAAAAAACCCCTGAAAAAGCTGATCCGATTAGGACGTGTGTTTCCATGTGTCACACATTTGAACGGAATAAATCATTTTGACATGCACACGTTGACATTTCAACATTCCGAAAATAGTAGAAGAAGAAGCAACTTCCAGTGTTAGCAAATTCCGCTTTGTGTCTTTCTCTTTTTGAAATTGACCTGTATTGTGTTATTCAAACTGTGCTTTTGCTTCTGCTGGTCTCCGTAATGAAGCTACAAGTACATACTTCTGCATATGACAAACAGAGGGAGACAGCAGGACGATACAAAACAGTTTTGTTTTACTCCCGCTATGTCTTCCGCTAGCTGCTGTAAAGGCAGAAATACGTCACGTTGATGTGTGGCTGGTGTACAGACATGTGCAGTAAACATATTTTCTGCCCAACCTTTGAATAAATTGTTTTCATGTGCACCATTCGGATTAACAATCGGCATAACCCACCCATCTCAATCGGAATGAAATTTTGATCCAAATGAGCATGATCGTGTCAGAATATTTAGACTGGCATGCTTACGTGAAGCATTTTTATTCCGATCAGGCTTTTAATACAGTTACTTGCGTCCATGTAAACATGGTCAGTGAGTACCCACACGGGTGCAAGAGGCTTGTTAAGCAGAAGTGAGAGGTGACGGTAGATGGAAAAAAAGCAATTAAAATACAACTAAAGGCAATAATCCTCAGGAGAGTGAAGAAAGTCAATAAGTTCTGATAGATGAAAGATGGCTGACTGCAGGAAGTGCTGAGCAGTGCTGAGCTGACCTCTTCACCAAAAACTCCCAAATTATGCCATAAAACTCAGTCGGAGAAGTGACCAACTAACATAACAAACTGGATTCGCCTGTGGACGAGCCGATAGAGGATTTGCAATCCTACATTGACACACAATATTACAACAACGTCATGCCTGGCAGCAAACCGGCGTCCAAATCCACCTGGACTAAACCAAGCTCAAGCGAAGTGGATGATACTTCACCCTGTGACATTAGTGAGTCCCTAATGTCTATTAAACACCAACTTCAAAAGCTTGACTTACTCGATCAGCTGACAACTGATATTAATGAACTAAAGCAAGCCGTGGAATTCAACATCACACTATACTTACCATTATTGATAATATCATTACTAACATCTGCAATTCCACACTGGTATCTGGAGTCATGCTCGCCGAGATTTCTGATCACTTCCCCATTGTTCTGTTTCTTGACCTTCCTGTTAGGCCCTAAATCTCGCAACATAAACTAAAAATAAAAATACTTAATGAAGAAACCTTACAACGACTGAGTGAGGACTTGCATGTCAAGGCATGGGGTAGAATCTACAATTGTAGTGATGCTGATGCTGCGTTTGACGCCTTGACCAAGGAAATAACAGAATCCATCCAGAGGACAATCCCTGTCAAGACTGTCACATGTAGTGGTACTGTTCAACATCCATGGTTTTCCAAGGGCATGCTAAAATCTATTAAGTACAAAAATAAAATTATATAAACGCTACATAAAAAATCGAAATATTAACAATAAAAATGTATATACTGTAGCCACACATGTGCCTTACTTTTTGCCTCACATCTTAGATAAGAACAAAGGGCACAGTTTCCTTGGAGATAACAGGAAGCTGTGAAAGTGTAATCCTTGTTATGCAAGAGATGGCCTTGGGGGGATCCTTTGTATGCTTAGAGTCTGTTTCGAGGATCCTTTGTGGGTCAAGGACTGTGGGGGAGATGCCTAGGGATTAAAGAGGAAATGCATTGTTACTTGTGATTTGAATGCAATGTGATTTGTGAGCTGTGAGAGTCCTGGATATATAAAGGACGAGTTTTTCTGAGACGTCCACTTTTCTGCCATGCTCATATGTGAGAATGTGTAATAAACTGTCGGAAACCAACTTGCCTCATTATTCACACATTCTACAATACTAATTATAGAAATAAATTAACACATATTATTAGAAAGAGTAAGAGTAATTACTATGCAGAACTTATAAATGCATCACAGGGTGATTCCAAGAAATCCTGGATTGTACTAAATAAGGTTCTAAATAGAGACCAAAAAGCCCCCACACTTCCGAGCAATAACGTGGTCAGTAATCACACCAGTAATGCCACTCTAGCTGACAAATTTAATGATTATTTTGTCTCTATTGGAGAAAATTTTTCTAATAAAATTAACCAACCCCAGGCTGCCTCTTTCAAACACTATCAGGAAACTACCGGAATTCTTTCTTCCTGAAGCCAACCGATTGTGAGGAAGTCTGGAAAATCATCAAGGACATGAAGAGCTCAAACTCTGCTGGAGCTGATGAAATTTCCAGCAAAATTTTGAAAATTATCACTAATTTAATACTGGAACCACTTACCTACTGCATTAATTTGTCTCTAATCTCCGGAGTAGTGCCACAAATAGCAAAAATTGCACAAATTATACCAATTTATAAATCAGGTGATAAGAATGATTTGACTAATTATCGTCCAATATCCATTCTGCCTACTCTTTCAAAGGTTTTGGAAAGAGCAGTTTATAACAGACTTACCAGTTACCTTGATAAGCTCAACATTATTATCCCATCTCAGTATGGCTTCATTGCCTTCTTTGCTTCAGAAAGAAACACACTCCCTATATGGCAATACTTGACCTAATTGAAAAAAATCAATGATGCAATTGAAAGAGGCAACTATGGTATCGACATTTTTTAGACCTGTCTAAGGCATTTGATACCATTAACCATGACATCCTAATTAATAAATTACAACATTACGATATCAGAGGCCTAGCATTAGATTGGTTTATTAGTTATCTGTCTGGAAGACTTCAGTATGTTTATATAAATAACCACAAGTCATCATATAAATCCATCGATCATGGGGTTCCCCAGGGTTCCATTTTAGGACCAGTTCTATTCATTCTGTATATAAATGACATTGCTAACTCCTCATCTCTTCTACATAAAGTACTGTTTGCTGATGACACTAATGTATTTTTTGCTCACCAGAATCCAAATGAACTTGAACAGATAACAAATAGTGAACTTATGAAAATAGACACCTGGCTTCAGTGTAACAAACTTTTACTTAATGTCAGTAAAAGTTAATGTCAGTAATGTCAGTAAATGTCAGTAATGTCAGTAATGTCAGCTCCCTCCGTACAGAGGGAGCTGAGGAGAAAGATCAGAGAAGGCAAGGACAGCTTCAGGAAGAAGATGGAGGACAAGCTGCAACAGAGCGACATCAGCGGGGTCTGGAGAAACCTCAAAACCATCTCTGGGCTCCAGAATACCTCCCCCCAGGCCACGGGGGGCAGGGAGTGGGCGAACAACCTGAATCTGTTTTTCAATAGGTTTGACCAACCGCCCTCCCCCCTGACTGCACAACAACCACTGCTGCCTCTAAAGAAATCAAGTCCTGCTGCCCACTCCCCACTCCACCAACACCCCACCACTCCCAACACACAGCCCCCCATCCTGACCCTGACCAGGACCCAGGTGAGGACAGAGCTGAGGAAGATCAAGGCGAGGAAGGCGTCGGGACTGGACGGCATCAGTGCAAAGCTCCTCAAGTCCTGTGCAGACCAGCTGTGTGGGATTGTGACGTACATCTTCAACCTGAGCCTGAAGCTGGGGAGGGTACTACAGCTGTGGAAAACATCTTGTGTGGTACCTGTACCAAAAACTTCCCACCCCAAAGACCTGAACAGCTACAGACCGGTGGCCTTGACGTCCCACTTGATGAAGACCCTGGAGAGACTGCTCCTTGCTCAACTCTGCCCCCTGGTGGAACCAGCGATGGATCCACTCCAGTTCGCCTACCAGCATGGCATTGGGGTGGAGGATGCGGTGATCTTCCTCCTTCACCGTTCTCTGTCCCACCTGGAGAAGCCCGGGAATATGGTGAGGATCATGTTCTTTGACTTCTCCAGTGCTTTCAACACCATCCAACCGATGATCCTGAAGGACAAGCTGCTGCGCGCAGGGGTGGACCAGCACCTGTCATCATGGATCCTGGACTACCTCACGAACCGGCCTCAGTTTGTGAGAACCCGGGACTGTGTCCGACACGATCATCGGTGGCACGGGGGCCCCCCAGGGAACGGTGCTGGCTCCCTTCCTGTTCACTCTGTATACTGCGGACTTCTCACACAACACACTGCCATCTACAGAAGTTCTCTGATGACTCTGCGATCGTTGGCCTCATCTCCAATGGAGATGAAGCGGGGTACAGAGGGCTTATCCAGGACTTCGTGGACTGGTGCCATCGGAACTGCCTCCAGATCAACGCGAGGAAAACTAAGGAGCTGGTGGTGGACTGCCGCAGGCATGGGCAGCCCCTCACAGCACCAGTAAATATACAGGGAACAGACATTGAGATGGTGACATCCTATAAGTATCTGGGTGTTCATCTGAACAATAAACTAGACTGGTCACACAATACTGACGCACTCTACAAGAAGGGACAGCGCAGGCTGTTCCTGCTGAGGAGACTCAGGTCTTTTGGTGTACAAGGGGCGCTGCTGAAGACATTCTATGACACGGTGGTGGCATCAGCCATCACTTTTGGAGTGGTCTGCTGGGGCAGTGGCATTACCGCAGCCGATGAGATAGCAAAAAGACGTAACAAACTAATAGTTTTTTGAATGCAAAAGATGCAATAGACTTACACAATGATCCCCTCCGGCATACAACTAGGAAAATACCGGTCGCTATGGAGGGTGAGAATATGTATGGGCACATAATCATACCATGTAGGATAACTAAGTAGACGGTTATGCTGTTTCATCCCATCTAGCAACAATGCTCTGCACTGTGTGTGTTTACATATTTATTCCATCTAGCTACAATGCTCCACACTGTGTGTTTATATATTCATATATTTATTCCATCCAGCTACAATGCTCTGCACTGTGTGTCTGTGTGTGTGTACATATATATTTTATAGTAATATGTACATATGTATATTAGCTGCTCTTGCTTGCTTGCTTTTTTTCTTGCCTTCTGATTGTTGCTCTGAGTGTTGCTATCCCTGTGCTGTTGCAGTCCTGGAATTTCCCCGTTGTGGGACTAATAAAGGCTTATCTTATCTTATCTTATCTTATCTTAAAACTAATTATATTGTATTCCATTCCAATAAAAAGCCGGACACCAAGGAACTTTGCCCCAAAATTAATGGACAGTATATTACAAGAGAATCAGAATCAGAATCAACTTTATTGCCAAGTATGCTTACAACATACAAGGAATTTTACTTATCACTAAGGTGCGCTCGTTTCTAAGCGCTCCCTAATGACGCAGCAGCCATACAAGGCGCCTCATACAGTGGGGGGTAAAGAGGAGGAGGGGAGGGGGTGACACATTGGGCAGAGAGAAAAAATAAAGTTATCAAAATAGTGCTCGAGTGAGCAAGATTGTGATCACATAGAAAAAAACCCCTCTAATTGCACAATTAGCAGACAAGATACAGAACTACAGATTAACAGAGCAAAGGAGAGAGACCAGTGTGTGTATGTCAGTCATGTGATATCAGTATGAGTGCAGTGTGAATGTATCAGTTACTGGTGCACAACAAAAAATCCTCTCCTAGGCGACGGTTAGATGTTATGTCCATGTATTTTAAACATAGATAAGCATGTCCACAGAGTCCATCTCTCTTCAGTGCATGCCAGATGGTAAAACTCCATGTTAGTCACATGATAACGCTGTCCTTGGAGAGTTCAGATTGCTGCACATAAGCAATTGTTTGGGTTAAGGAGAAGCCAAAACTCCCTTCTGCTTTATCTCTTCTCCTGGAGGAATAAGGACGCCGAATCAAGGCCTGATAAGCACAGTTCACTTAGATCATAGAATTTTCCTCTCTTATGCGATTCTGTGCATCACAATTTACATACACAGGCTTTAAAATCATTCCCTGGAGAGCACCCAGCGACTCCAAGATGTTTTCCACCTTCCGATTCAGTTCGCCAAACATAGATAAACATATCCACAGAGTCCATCTCTCTTCAGTGCATGCCAGATGGTAAATTCCATGTTAGTCACATATTTGCCGCTATCAGTGCTCTCCCCAGCTGGTCGAATTTGTTGAAGGAGCTTCGCCGGGTCCGCATTTTGATTAGCTCTTCCAACTTCTTTAATTTTCGATACACCAGGAAAACTCCAGAGCCAAACAGCAGAAATCCTGTGATCATGAAGCCAAAACAGGTAGATGTCTTCCACATCTTCAATCGAATCACGCAGACACATGAGTTCCAATTGTTCCATGAGTCTCTCCACTTGGGCTCCCCCTGGCCTGATTTTCTGTTAAAAAGTGGTGTCAATAGCATTAAAGCCCAGCTCACCAATTCTATAATTTTCGTTTGGGTCATGCAGCAGGAGAAGAGCGAGACACAGACAGGACACAGCAAGCTGGGATCAGTAAGGGGAGGAGGAGAAGGGAGAGGAGAAGAAATGCATCTGCTCTCTCTGATAGCCGGAAGAAAAAAGTGAAAAAAGAAAAAAAGTTAGCTCTATAAAATTCTCGGGGGTCCTCATTGAATAATTTCTCAATTTCAAATGTCACATTGATGATCTAGCCAAGAAACTGGCCAAATATGCTGCTCTGTTTTTTTAAAGTGAGACATTTTCTACCACTTTCGGCACTTCTCACTCTATATAAAACTTTATTTGAGCCTCACTTACATTACTGCAATATCATATGGGGTAACACATTTCCAGCTCACCTAAAAAAGCTAGAAATTCTCCAAAAGAAAGTCATACGTGCCTTATCATGGTCTGAATATAATTCTCCTACTAGTCATCTTTTCCATTATTATAATCTTCTAAGACTTGCTGAACATAATTCCTTCCAGAATGCCTGCATAATGTATCAGGTTGTCCACAAACTCAACTATAAATTTTGTGAACTCATTCCAACCTCCCTTCCCATACACACCTATACCACTAGAAATAAAAACCAAATTACTGGGAAAAAACAAAGACTAAAATCCACCAGGTTTAGTATTGTGTGCAGAGGGCTGCAGATTTGGAATGAGCTTGATGAGAATCTAAAAATGTCACCTTCCATCTCCATCTTCAAGACAAAACTAAAAATGCAGCTCCTATCATTATATAATTAATCTGTTATTTGTTACACAAACTTGCTTACTGATGAGTTGCTACGCCATTGTAATTTTGTTTTATATGTTGATTCACTCCAATAGTATTTAATAACTTGACTATACATCTTGAACTCACCTACTATTTGAATGTAAACAAATGCTGGGATTGCATGCTATATGTCTGTCATATGTTTGTTTGTTCTTTCACACAAAGACATCAGACTGATTCCCGTCATTATTTCATTGTAGAATTGGGCTCCCTACTAAAAGCTTTAAATAGCTTATTTGGGACGACCCATTCACACTCCAAAACAACGTAAAAAAAAAAAAAGCCTATTGTATACTGCTACTCATGCTGTTGATAATTCATATTGTAATTCATTCATGCTGTTGATAATGTATGATGTGTGTGTGAATAAACTAAACTAAACTTAAGGTAAGCACAGAGCAAACCACACCGATAGACAGCAACACAGGAAGTGACAATATGTTTCCACAGGAAGCCAAGCTGCAAACAGATGAAACCATAACCCCCTTTCTATTCTAGAGTCTAGTTTGTTTTCTTAGCTACATGGGAAAAAAGAGGGCAATTGTGAGCAGGTCTCTTATTTGATCCTTGTTTAAGAGAAAGAGTTGCAAATTATTGTGAAAAAAGTTGCTAATTTATATGAAAAAGTAACAAATTTATCAGGAAAAAGTTACAAATTTAAGGGAAAGAGTTGCAAATTATTGTGAAAAAAAAGTTGCAAATTTATGAGGAAAAAGTTGCAATTGAATGGGGAAAAGTAACAAATTTATAAGGAAAAAGCTGCAAATTGAAGAGAAAGAGTTGCAATTTGTGAAAAAGGTTGCAAATTTATGAAGAAAAAGTTGCAATTTAATGTGAAAAAGTTGAAAATTTAAGTGCAAAAAGTTCCACATTTATCAGGAAAAAATTGCAATTTAATGGGGAAAAATAAACACATTAGATTATAATTTAAGAAATCTGTGTGTATGCATGCATATGTGTGTGTGTGTGTGTGTGTGTGTGTGTGTGTGTGTGTTCCGCGTGTATCTCCTGAACCGTTCATCGGACTAGCTGTTATGTCCATAACCTGGTAGACAAGGAGGAGGCTAGAATTACAGTTGAACGTCACTTTATTAACAGAACCACACACAATGCTAGGTGCTCTGAACAAGTGGATGGTTGACGGTCGAAGAGTCAGAGTCTCTTCCGCCCGTGCCCTTTATACCCCGAGTGACGGCAGAACTGGAAAGATGGAGCCGTCACTCCTACTACACCCAGCGCCATATTGCTACTCAACATTTCCCCCCCTGTAGAAAAAAAAAAAAAAAAAATCAGACCCATGGATTAGGCCCTACCAAAATTTAAGCCCGACTCACACGCTAATAACAATATACAGTATACAGCCTATCCATTCACACAATAAAACTACCTAGAGGGGAACAGGTAGACTACTGCCCCCCCCCACACACACACGGCCAGACAGTTTATTCTGCCATCTTTGATTCTCTACAGTCCATAAAATAAAAATGGCCATGTTCCTAAATGACTAAAATAATCCCAGAACTGATACATAAATGCTTAGAGTTTTTTCAAAACAATAGAAACTAACAACATAAACAATCAATATGTACACTCCCAATACGTTGCCAGCCTCCACCCCAACACGCTTACCCCAAAACCCGGGTAATTCACAACAATAACATTTTAAAACAAAAAACATAAACAGTGATGAGGACAGATTTTTTTTTTTTTAAACAGGGCAAAGTGCAACATGCAACATATCAGCTTTAGGCAGAACAGCGTATTGGCAACTCCAAACACCATGCCAAGAGCCCCCCTCCAACAGTCACTTTACAGTCCCCCTTGGAGACCCACCCCCTGGATCTCCGTCTAGCGGATCCCACCCCGAGTGCCTTCGCCTGTTCATCTCCGGGGATGAGCCACGTCTGCATTTCTCCTCATCCACGCATCGCAGCTGATTGGGGTTTCTCCACGACTCATCAGACAGCCCCAAGTAGCCGTCTTCCCGGGTAGCCACCACTCGCAGCCGCCCCTGGTCATCTCGCCGTTTTCATTTTTCTTGCACTCCTCTCACCTGAGCCTCCTCCCTGGGCTAGACCTCATCCCCAACCCGCAGGGAAGCCTGACTCGGCTTTGTGTGCCCGCCACGTCATGACCAAGCTTCGTTCCTGGGCCGAGAGCCGAGAGCTGACCCGGTCTGAAGCACTCCTTGAATGTTGATGTCTGGCTCGTCGTAGAACCAAGCTGGCTGGTCCTGCCTCCCTCTCTTTCATCCTGAGACCAGCAGCCGTCCCGGGTGTTCCGCTGTGGCATCCAGCTCCCACATCTAGGGCTGCTTGGACACTGGCATCGGAATCCTCCTGTGCTGGGTCATCGCAGCACCGGTCCTCATCACCTCCCAAAACACCAGGCCAATCACTGTCCCAAACTGTGTCATCCTCCATGTGTGGAGCAGGTCGGTCCCATAATCTGCAGCCCGACCACACTTCTCCAGCACCACTAGCAATCGTAACCCCGAGGCCGTAAAACATATCACATCCTAAAATGTTCAACCCAGAGGTGGTCACCACGAACTGGACGTTGGTCATCACTGCTGACTTGCATTTCGCCGTCAACTCCAACAAACCTACTACGGCCATCTTGCTTCCTCCGTAGCCAAAGTATGGCGTCGACAACTCTCTCACGCGGTAATGTGGGAACAGGCTCCTCACAGTGGGCCAGCTCAACAACGAGGCCACCGCTCCTGTGTCCACCAACAACAGCACTTTCATGCCGTCCAGCAACACGTTGCAGTAAATGTGCCAATCTGTGCTCGGAGAGATGGTATGAACAACCGTAGGAGCCACGGTGGGGAAATCAACTCCACGTCTTTGGTTTCCTTGCTCAAAATTTTTGCAGGCTCTGGTGAAGTGATGCAGAATACCGCATTTACCACACCGCTTGCCCTTCGCTGGACACTCTCTTGCCTTGTACCAGTGCCTGGTGGACCCGCAGCCATAATATCTTGGAGTTCCCGGGGTGGACCTAATTTTCACAGCGGCAGCTTACTCTTCGTTGCTGTGGACCTCGCTATCGGGGTCCACAACCAGCGCCTTTTAATGTGGTTCTTCATCCTGCAGGGTGGTTCTGTCACCATTTTGATATCTTCTCCGCTGCCTCGAACTGCTGCGCTATCTCAATAGCCGTGGCTAGCGTCAGTTCGCCTGAGAACGTCAGGAGCCTCGAACGTGTCACAGAACAAAGAGCGTGCTACACCAGTTGGTCATGGACCATCTCTTCTTCCAGGGCCCAATCTGACACTCTGTTGACAGCTGATGCAGGTCTGCAACGTAACGCTGTTCCAACTCTCCCGACTCTGGTGGCGCAGCCTAAACTGTATTCGCCGGACTATGACATTTTCCAGGGTGCGAAAGTAGCACCCCATTAGCGCCACCATGTCTTCATAACTTTCAGCTCCTCCTAATGTATCGAGGATCCTATCTATCTGTCTCTCTCTCTCTCTGTCTCTCTCTCTCTCTCTCTCTCTCTCTCTCTCTATATATATATATATATATATATATATATATATAGATAGATAGATATTTAGGGTGGATAGACATTGTTAAACAAATCTACACGATGGAATGATTGACTTTCCCTTTAGACTTGCCTATGGGAAATCAGAATCAGAATCAGAATCAGAATCAGAATCAGCTTTATTGGCCAAGTATGCACAACACATACAAGGAATTTGACTTTGGCTAAAAACTTGCTCTCGTTGTTCAGGTGGAGGATTTAAATAAGGATTCAATGACAATAGAGTATGTACAGTAAATTACAGTCTGTCCACGTTTCTATAAAAGGATGCAAATATATACAGGAATATATGCAGTTGTGGGCGACACACATTGTGGGCTCACATTTCCACAGAGAGATGACTGCATGCGTATTGGGGGTGTCACGTCTGGAAGGACAAAGGACTCGAATCTGCAGAAGATAACGAGGAGGTGTGAGATTGGTCTTTTTGTCCCACAGCAGATGCCCCGGAGGGATTTCCGGTTCATCAAGAAATGAGAGACAATGGTGAAGGTTCAAAGGGATGCTTTGTGACTGTATGTTTACTGAAAACACCATGTGACTTGAATTCTGATGCTGGAAACATATAAAAAGGTGATGAGATATGATTCTTTCTCTTTTCCTGCTTTGAGAATGCTAGACGATGTGTTCTGTCCATAAAGCTGATTTACGAACTAAACTCAGCCTCATCATTCGAGCACATCCTCTACACTGGTGACCTACGACAAAAAATGAGCAGACAGAATTCTCCCGAGCGGGGTTCGGCGGAAGCCAGCCTGATGGCCACCTCCACGATCCGGCTGCCCGATTTCTGGCAGCACAGCCGGCGCTCATGGTTTAGCGCAGTCGAGGCGCAGTTCAACCTCCGGAGAATCTCCAACGACGACACAAGATTCTACCATGTGGTAGCGAAGCTGGACAGCGACACGGTCCAGAGAGTGGAGGATCTGGTTAATCATCCACCAGACAGCGACAAGTACAGCGCATTGAAGGACGCGCTGATCAGCCATTTCACCCCTTCAGTCCAACAGCGAGCAGAGGGGCTCCTGACGTTGACGGAGTCAGAGAACGAGAGACCTGAGGACCTGATGGTGAAGATGCTGAGGCTCAAAGACTCTGAAGATGGCGAATTCATTTTCGCCCACCTTTTCCTTCAGACCCTGCCGCCAGCAGTGAGAGTGGCCCTGGCAGAGTCGCCCCGATTGGCCAGGCGAGACTACCATGGGCTGAGCAAAGAGGCGCAGCGGCTTGTCAACGCCCACAAGCGGAACGCGGTTTCGGCCGCGGCTGCTAGCCCAGGAACGGCGTCCGGATACAGCGCAGGTCCAGCTGCCGAGGCGCCAGACGCACCAACGACGGCGGCGATGGGGGCCAGACGACGCAGAGCGGAGGACGGCCGGTGTTTCTACCACCGCCGTTTTGCAGAGAGAGCGCACAGGTGCGTCCCGCCGTGCAACTTCAAGCGCCAGGGAAACGCCAAGACAGAGGGCCGGTAGCAGCTGCGACCCTCGGCGACGAGAACAAGCTGCTTTACCTCACGGATGCACACTCGGGGAAACAGTTCCTCGTGGACACGGGCTCCCAGCTGAGTTTCGTCACACCCACCTACGTGGAACGGCTGATGCCGTCTAAAGCTCCCTGGGTGTCAGTGTCAGCAGCGAACGGCTCTGCGATTAAAACGTTCGGTGAGAGGACCATGCTTCTGTCCTTACAGGGCCGTTCATTTGAGTGGACATTTATTGTAGCAGCAGTCAGTTTCAACATGTTAGGGGCTGATTTTTTGTGCTCACATGGTTTATTGGTTGACCTTGCTAATAGACGTCTGATTAATGCACTGTCCTTTCATTCTATTCCCTGCACAGCTTGGGTGGCCCCGCCGACTGCACATGCCAGCGTCTCAGCTGCGGGTGGTAAGTTTCACACATTGCTTGCTCAGTTCCCAGCACTCACAGTCCCCACGTTTTCGGCGACGGTGGCTAAACATGGGGTGGAGCATTTTATAACCACCACTGGCCCTCCCGTTTTTGCAAAAGCTCGGCGCTTGGACCCAGCTAAACTGGCCATCGCGCGCGAGGAGTTCACTAATCTGGAAAAACTGGGCATTGTTAGACGCTCCAAAAGCTCTTGGGCTTCGCCACTACACATGGTCCCAAAGGCTGACGGCTCGTGGCGACCTTGCGGCGATTTCCGCAGGTTGAACAACGTTTCAGCTCATGACCGCTACCCGATTCCGCACATTCAGGATTTTTCTGTTCATTTGGCGGGGGCGCGCTTTTTTTCTAAAATAGACTTGGTGCGCGGTTACCACCAGGTTCCAGTGCGGGCGCAAGATGTACCCAAAACAGCGGTCATAACTCCTTTCGGCCTTTTTGAGTTTTTGCGCATGCCTTTTGGCCTCAAGGGAGCCGCACAGACTTTCCAGCGCATGATGGATGCAGTTTTACGCGACCTCCCTTTCGTGTTTGTTTATTTGGACGATATTTTGGTAGCCAGCGCGTCCGAGGGCGAGCACGAAAAACACCTCACAGCAGTTTTTCGGAGGCTGGCAGAGCACGGGTTAATAGTTAACCCAGCGAAGTGCCAGTTTGGGGTGGCGCAGATTGATTTTTTGGGGCATCGCGTCTCGGCAGAAGGAGCGGTTCCTCTTCCAGATAAAGTGCGTGCCATAATGGATTTTCCGCAACCTCAAACGGTCAAGGCACTTCAGGAGTTTCTAGGGATGGTTAATTTTTACAACCGGTTCCTCCCAAGCGCAGCACGGCTCATGCAGCCATTGTACACCGCGTTAAAAAAACAAAAGCCCGCAAATAAAGTTGAATGGTCTCCGGAGCGAGAATGCGCTTTTGCCCAGGTCAAATCAGCCCTGGCAAACGCAGTTTTGTTAGCGCACCCAGTTCCAACGGCCCGCATGGCGCTCACCACTGACGCTTCCGATGTAGCGGTGGGGGCGGTAGTTGAACAGTTTGTGGCAGGTACCTGGCAACCCCTCGCGTTTTTCAGCAGGACTTTGCGCGATAGTGAGCGTAAATACGATGCGTTTGACAGGGAGCTTTTGGCCCTACACTTGGCCATCCGCCATTTTCAGTTCTGGTTATAGGGGCGACGTTTCACCGCGTTTGTGGATCATAAACCGCTAACGTTTGCGATGGCCAAAATTTCAGAACCCTGGTCAGGCCGACAACAAAGGCAACTAGCCGCAATATCGGAGTTCACTACTGATATTCAGCATGTCGCGGGTAAACACAATGTTGTGGCAGACTGTCTCTCACGCGCGGTAGCACCACCAAGCCCCATGGGGGCAGACTCTGTAGCCGTGGCCGCGGGCCCGGGCAGCGACGCGGGAGCGCTCGCAGCCCCGGTCTGTGTAGGGTTAGATTATGCAGCCATGGCTGCGGAGCAGGTTAACGACGCGGACGTGCGCGCGCTCCAGTCTGGACCAACAGGGTTAAGGCTGGAACACAGGGAGCAACAAAGTGGTATGCCCCCACTAATCTGCGATGTCTCCACCGGACGGCCCCGCCCCATGGTGCCAGCCGCGTGGCGTCGCCGCGTTTTTGACTCGGTCCATTTTCTCGCGCACCCGGGGGTGCGCGCATTGATTAAGTTGGTGGGGGAGAAATTTGTTTGGCCCGGGTTGCGCAAACAGGTCAAGGAATGGGCGGCAACCTGCGTAGCATGTCAGCAAGCCAAAATACACAGACACACTAAGGCCCCGTTGGAACCTTTTCACATCCCCGCTAAGCGTTTTGATCACGTGCATGTGGACTTGGTGGGCCCGCTCCCATTATCACACAGGCACACACATCTTTTGACGATGGTGGATCGCACCACGCGTTGGCCAGAGGTGATTCCTCTGACATCAACCACAGCGGAAGAAGTTGCGCAAGCATTTTTAGCAGCGTGGGTTGTGCGTTTCAGTGTACCGTCGGACATAACGTCCGACAGGGGTCCCCAATTTATTTCCGAACTATGGTCATCGATGGCCCGCAGCTTGGGGGTGAAGATTCATCGCACTACCGCGTATAACCCCCAGGCTAATGGTTTATGCGAACGCTTTCACAGGTCATTGAAAACAGCCCTCAGAGCGTCGCTGACGGATACAAATTGGGTGGACAAACTTCCATGGGTTTTATTGGGGTTGCGTTCTGCACCTAAGGAAGATTTGCAGGCTTCCCCGGCTGAATTAGTTTTTGCACAACCTCTCCGTTTGCCGGGGGAATTTCTCCCCGATAATCCCGCACCAAATGGCCCCTCTGCTCAGCCGTGGCAGAGCGACTCAGGAGCAAACACGCTCCCTGGCCCGGTCCATCACAGTTTACCACACGTTTTTGTGCCAAAGGCTTTAAAAAATGCAGAGTTTGTTTTTGTTAGACATGATGCTCAGCGTCCAAGTTTGCGGCCGTTTTATGACGGACCGTTCAGAGTGCTGGAGACCAGGCAGAAGCATTTTCTGCTAGATTTATGGGGCAGAAGGGAGTTGATTTGCATAAACAGGCTCAAACCCGCTTTTGTTTTGGCTGATGAGGAAGTGCAGCTCGCGAGGCCCCCCCGCCGTGGCAGGCCGCTGAGAGGACATTCTCCAGAATCTTCACAGAAAGGTGCTAACAGCTTTAATCCACAGGTGCAGAGAGATGTTGCAGGGGCAGCAAAGCCAGGTTGCAGCAGATTCGGCAGAAGGTTAAAACCCAGGCAGTTGGTGGATTGATTAGCGATATATGGAGTGCTTTGTGTTTTTCTTTTTTTATGCCATGCAGGTTTTGCCCTTACTAGACGTTTGGGGGGGGGGGGTAGTGTGGGCGACACACATTGTGGGCTCACATTTCCACAGAGAGATGACTGCATGCGTATTGGGGGTGTCACGTCTGGAAGGACAAAGGACTCGAATCTGCAGAAGATAACGAGGAGGTGTGAGATTGGTCTTTTTGTCCCACAGCAGATGCCCCGGAGGGATTTCCGGTTCATCAAGAAATGAGAGACAATGGTGAAGGTTCAAAGGGATGCTTTGTGACTGTATGTTTACTGAAAACACCATGTGACTTGAATTCTGATGCTGGAAACATATAAAAGGGTGATGAGATATGATTCTTTCTCTTTTCCTGCTTTGAGAATGCTAGACGATGTGTTCTGTCAATAAAGCTGATTTACGAACTAAACTCAGCCTCATCATTCGAGCACATCCTCTACACAGTTATTTACTCAGACTAACCACACTTTGCAGAAATATATGAAAAAATATACAGTCACACTGTATTTCAATGTGAACTCAGATTCAGTGATATAATGTGAATGAAGTAAAAAGCAGTGTGAGAGTTATGTGCAATGTAATAATGGATGAAAAATCATGAGTACAGCAACAGGTAGTACTAGGTGAATGTTAGGAGTTCATCAGAGTGATGGCTTGAGGAAAGAAACTGTTCCTGTGACGGGTGGTTTTGACCTTCAGTGATCTGTAACGACGACCAGAAGATAGAAGTTCAAACAGTTTGTGGCTGGGGTGTGATGGGTCAGCACAGATGTTTCCCGCCCGTTTCCTGGTTATGGACCGATATAAGTTCTCAATGGAGGGTAGGTCGGTACCAATGATCCTCTCCGCAGACTTAATGATCCGCTGCAGTCTGGTCTTGTCCTGTTTAGTGGCAGATCCAAACCAGACAGTGATGGAAAAGCAGAGGACAGATTGGATGATGGTGGTGTAGAAGACAACCAGCAGCTCCTAAGGCAAATCAAACTTCTTGAGCTGACGCAGAAAAAACAACCTCTGCTGGGCCATTTTCCGGACAGTGTCTATATGGGAGGACCACTTCAGGTTCCGGGAGATTGTGGTACCCAGAAACTTGAAGGAGTCCACAGTGGACACTGTGCTGTTGAGGATGGTGAGTGGGGGGAATGAAGGGGAGTGTCGCCTGAAATCCACAGTCATCTCCACCGTTTTGGCTGGGTTAAGTTCAAGATGGTTCTGGCTGCACCAGAGGATCAGCTGCTCCACCTCCCGCCTGTATGCAGACTCATCATCATCCCGGATCAAACCGATGACTGTGGTGTCGTCCGCAAACTTCAGGAGCTTCACCGAAGGGTCCTCTGAGGTGCAGTCGTTGGAGTAGAGGGAGAAGAGCAGTGGGGAAAGGACACATCCTTGGGGGGCGCCAGTACTAATTTTTCGGGAGCTGGATGTAAATCTCCCTAGCTTCACCTGTTGCCACCTGTCAGTCAGAAAGCTGGAGATCCACTGGCAGGTGGAGGGGGGCACCTTGAGCTGGAGGAGTTTCTGATGAAGAATGCCTGGGATGATGGTGTTGAACGCTGAGCTGAAGTCGACAAACAGGATCCTGGCGTACGTCCCTGGGGAGTCGAGGTGTTGCAGGATGTAGTGTAGTCCCATATTCACTGCATCATCCACTGACCTGTTTGACCGGTAGGCAAACTGCAGTGGGTCCATCAGGGGGCCTGTGATGACCTTCAGGTGATTCAGCACCAATCTCTCCAAGGATTTCATGACCACAGAGGCCAGGGCAACAGGTCTGTAGTCGTTTAATCCTGTAACAGAGGGTTTCTGGGAACTGGAATGATGATGGAGCGTTTGAAGCAGGAAGGCACTTCACGCAGCTCCAGTGATCTGTTAAAGATCCGGGTGAAGATGGGGGCCAACTCGTTGGAGCAGACTCTCAGGCAGGACGGAGACACACCATCAGGTCCTGCAGCCTTCTTGATGTTTTGTCTCTGAAAGACCCGGCGCACCTCCTCTTCACAGATCGTTAGTGCTGGTGGGAGGTCAGAGTGGAGGAGGGATGGAGTTCCTGGGGCTGCAGTTGATCCTTTTGTGTGGGTGGGCGGTGAGAACTGTAGGTTCTTTTCAAACCTGCAGTAAAAGCTGTTTAGGTCGTTAGCCAGCTGGAGGTTTTCCACAGGGTGGGGGGATGGTCTCCTGTAGTTGGTGATATTCTGCAGGCCTCTCCAGACAGAAGCAGAGTTGTTGGCTGAGAAGTTTTTTTGTAACTTCACACTGTAGCTCCTCTTATCAAGCCTGATCTCCTTCGTCAGCATGTTTCTGGCCCGCTTGTACAGAGTCCAGTCACCAGTCCTGTAGGCCTCCTGCTTGGTCTGACGTAGCTGCTTCAGTTTAGGAATGAACCAGGGTTTATTGTTGTTGTATGTGCAGAAGGTTTTGGTCTGCACACACATGTCCTCGCAGAAACAGATGTATGACGTCACAGTGTCAGTGAGTTCATTTAGGTTAATGGCTGCAGCTTCAAAAACACTCCAGTCTGTACAGTCAAAGCAGGCTTGTAACTTCAGCTTTGATTCCTCAGTCCATTTCTTCACAGTCCTTACAACAGACTTGGAAGTTTTTAGTTTCTGTCTGTATGTTGGAATAAGATGGAGCAGACAGTGGTCAGAAAAACCCAGAGCTGCACGGGGAATGGCATGATAGGCGTTTCTTAAAACTGTGTAACAGTGGTCAAGTGTATTTGTGTCCCTGGTGGGACATTTAATATGCTGTCTGTATTTAGGAAGCTCATTTGTGAGATTAGCTCTATTGGAAATCACCCAGAATGATAAGCAGAGTCTGGATGTTTTTCCTCCACGTCTGCTATCTGGTCAGCGAGGTGCTGCAGTGCCTCCGTTGTACAAGCAGCAGGCGGGATATAAATTCCGACCAGAATAAACGAGGAGAACTCTCGCGGTGAATACAAGGGTTTACAGATTATGAACAGTGACTCTAGGTTAGGGTTACAAAACTTCTTCAACACTGTGACATCAGTACACCAACCTTCGTTTATGTAGAAGCAGATTCCACCACCTTTAGTCTTTCCAGAGAATTCTTGGCTGCGATCAGCGCGAAACAGTTGGAATCCGTCCAGGCGCACCGCGCTGTCCGGGATGTGTTCACTCAGCCAGGACTCCGTGAAACAAAGGGCGCCAGATCTGCTAAAATCCCGGTTTTTGTGAGTCAGGAGCAGCAGTTCGTCCATTTTGTTCGCCAAAGAGCAGATATTTGCCAGATGGATCGATGGGAGCGGCGTGCGAAATCCTCGTTTCTTCAGCCTGACTGTCACCATGGGTTGAGATGCCGTCTCGGCACTCAGCCCATGTTTTCCCTCATCCCTGCTTCCCATTGAGCAGCGTCTCAGCTGGCCCCCAGCTGGCAGCATTATGGACGGCTGGGGCCAATTAGTCTTCATCAGCTGGGGCGCTACCAATGAGGATAAATAGGAGCAGCCTCGATGACTCGGGGCTGCGACATAAACACATTGCTAAGCTGAAGCCCCTTCGTCTGGTGTCAGCTATACTCCTCTTGCAGCATTCCTGTGTTTGTATCCCGCTGTGAGTATGTACGTCTTGTTACCCCCACGTCCGGTACGAGCTGCTTACCTCTGCGCTGTGCAACCTGTGAGTGTACCTCTGCATGAGTATCTGTGCTCTCCTCATCCCTTATCCCTTACCCAAAATAAACTATCACGACTCACTGGCTTGTCCCTGGCTCTGACTGCCCGGCTCCCTAGAGCCGGATATGACAGTATGTCGCAGCCAGAAGAGCTACCGGCGGCCGTGAGTCGCCGTGGAAATGTACCTTTCTGTCCGGGTGTCAGCGCTGCTAGCATGCACATCCTCGACGCGCTTCCTGACCGCTGTGTGTGCCTGGAATCCCGGCCTGGTGAGCTCTCTGCTGGAGACAACGCGAGCGACCCTCAGACGAATTCCCGGGGGGTCCTCCGTTATCGCCGGGCGGGGAGAGGAAGAAGCAGATTCCACTACAGCAGGCGATACTCAACCTCCAGGGGGCAGGCAAGTCATTGTTTTTTCACACCTGCTTAATGATTTGCTCTGTCACATCCCTGGAGGAGAAGTTCAGGGTTCGCAGCGCCCTGAACTCTCCCCACCTGCTGTAACCTGTATTCCTAATCCCGCATCCTCTGTGTCTCTCTCCGCCGAGCGGTCCCCGGCTCCGGGTCAACGTGGTGGGATATGGAGAGGGCCTGTGGTTCCGCAGCTACATTGCGGATGGAGGAGGGGGACTGACTGCTGCGTGGAGTCTACGCCGACGACTGAGCGTCCCCGGGTCTCCACGGAGGAGCGGTTCGGTCCGGCGGGACGAGATTCTTCTGGCTTCACGCCGAGTGGATCGTCGGCGGGGTTACCTGAGCTGGAGGGATCTCAAGCTGCGCTGACCATCGTGCTGGCTGCAGGGCCCGACGCGGCTAGATGGGAGCCTGACAACGACCTCCTGACGACGGATCCTGGATCTTCGCAGTCCTGGACGGCGTCAGAACCCGAGATCAGGCGAGTGCTCTCCTTTCTTTTCTCTTTTTATCCCCGAGCACTTCAGCCTATCTCCAGGGGAGACGAGCCGGGTGCAGCCGCCCGCTGCGTCTGAGCTCGTCTCGCCGGGTTCTGGCGCTGCCGGTGATCCTGATCCCGGTTCTGTTTTCTCTTCTGAGCCTTCTTCCAGGGTCACCGGCAAGGAGTTGCTGTTCCTCGTGGTGCTAGAGGGTCCGGGTTCAACGTTGGAGGTCGGTTCTGGTGCAGTATTCAACGTGGGTTCGCCCGAGACCCAGTCGGGGTCCAACGTGGGTTCGCCTGAGGCCCGATCGGGGTCCGACGTGGGTGCTGCCCCAGTATTGTCCAGGTCCGGTGAGGAGGTGGCCGTTTCCCTGCGGCCTGACGCCCGCCGCCCTCGTCATCGGCTCTCCCCTGAGCCTCTTCCACCGGGATCCGCTCTGATCCTTCGCCCGTCTTAACGGTCCTGGTGGTTGAGTGATGCGGGTCGACGACCCGACCCACAGAACTTTCGGTTCGGTGATCTGGTTCCCCCCACTGGTCTGTGTTTCCCTCTGGGCAGCCTGGTTCGGCTGCCGGTGGACTGGATTCCTGGGATCTGGGTCCAGAGTTCGCCGTCCGAACACTTCTCTTTCCCTGATTCGCCAGCTGGACGATGGGCGGGGAGATCTCCGGAGCCATCTCGGCCATTTTTGGACTCTGCCTGCCATTCACCTCGGGTGTCACTCTTTCTTTTGTTATTAAGGTCACTCGGGTGTAATGTTTTGTCCTGTTGGTGGATTCGTTTTTATAGTGCTGTGTTTTCCATTGCTCATGCTCAGCATTTTACTTTTTGTGCCATGTTTTTAGCCTCGTTTTTTGTATTGTAGAGTTATGTTTTGTTTTCCGTAACACCATGCTCTGCAGTTATCCATTTATTCCAGTCACTCATTTCTTTAGGTGACTGGGTATTTATATATTCGTGTGTGTGGGTTTTTCTTTGCCTGCACTCAGTATTTCTTTTTTGTCCTGTTGGTTCATTATAGAGTCATGTGCCTTGTTTTCCGTAACACCATGCTCTATAATTGTCATTTGTTCCAGTCACCCTCACTTTTCTTGGTGACTGTGTGTATGTACTTAAATTAGCGCTGTGTATAGGTTCCCCTTTATTTAACCGTACTCAGCATTTTTTGCCCTGTACCTTTTTGGTGGTTCTCTTTTCCTTGCTCTGGGTCACGCATGGTTGGTACTCTCTGGGAAGTATGTAACCGGCGTGCTGACCCAGTTCTTCTCCCCATCTGTACCTGGGTTAATTATTCTGTTTTGTCAGTATTGTATTTGGGTTTTTCTTTCCCGCTACCCTACATTGCCCCATTGGTGTTGTCCTTCCCTTGGCTTCTTCCCCTCCGGTCCGCCTCCCTTCCTCCCACCCTAGGTGGGGACAGGGGGGGGGCTGGGATGTTCCTGGTCGTTCAGGAGCCCGACCTTGAGGGAGGGGCTCTGTCACCATGGGTTGAGATGCCGTCTCGGCACTCAGCCCATGTTTTCCCTCATCCCTGCTTCCCATTGAGCAGCGTCTCAGCTGGCCCCCAGCTGGCAGCATTATGGACGGCTGGGGCCAATTAGTCTTCATCAGCTGGGGCGCTGCCAATGAGGATAAATAGGAGCAGCCTCGATGACTCGGGGCTGCGACATAAACACATTGCTAAGCTGAAGCCCCTTCGTCTGGTGTCAGCTTATACTCCTCTTGCAGCATTCCTGTGTTTGTATCCCGCTGTGAGTATGTACGTCTTGCTACCCCCACGTCCGGTACGAGCTGCTTACCTCTGCGCTGTGCAACCTGTGAGTGTACCTCTGCATGAGTATCTGTGCTCTCCTCATCCCTTCCCCTTTACCCTGAATAAAATATCACGACTCACTGGCTTGCCCCTGGCTCTGATTGCCCGGCTCCCTAGAGCCGGATATGACACTGACTAGCGCACCGGCATGTTTACCACGCCGCCTTCGTTTCCGGCCAGCGCCAATAGCCGCTGCTCCCACAGCTAAGATCGACTGAAAAAACTTCAGATCAGTAGCAGAAACTGGCGGAGAAGTTGCATTGGGAGGTAGTCTGAGTGAAAGTTGTTCCTCCCTTGAATAGATGACTCGGACAGAAGAGCAGAAGTCCAAAAAAACACACAAAATTATCAAAAACATCAGAGAGCAGAAGCCAGTGGCTGCCATCCGCGGCGCCATCTTGGATTTTTTTTTTTTTTAATTTTTTAAATCTGAGAAATACTGGAAAAAATGGATCTATTACCTGAAACAAAGAAATGTGTAAATTTTATTTCATATACACTACCGTTCAAAAGTTTGGGGTCACTTAGAAATTTCCTTATTTTTGAAAGAAAAGCACTGTTTTTTTCAATGAAGATAACTTTAAACTAATCAGAAATACACTCTAATATCTAATATACATTGCTAATGTGGTAAATGACTATTCTAGCTGCAAATGTCTGGTTTTTGGTGCATTATCTACATAGGTGTATAGAGGCCCATTTCCAGCAACTATCACTCCAGTGTTCTAATGGTACAATGAGCAAAGTACCAGCAAAGTACCAGCATGGTACAAAGAGAAATATAAATGTCAACTGGTTGATTTGAATACTTCACTTGAATGTTTAGCTGTTAATGTATGTCTCTCTCCGGTAATGAATTTCAACATTGCAGTAGTGTACAACCCACCGTCACACAACTCTTCCTTTTATAATTATTAAGTGATCTGGTTAAACAACTTGAGAAGAACAGAGAAACAATAATTCATGGTGACTTTAATATCAACAGAAACTGAAAAGCCTCATGACTAAATTTAATTACCAACAAATCATCAAAGGACCCACCAGGATAACCAAACAATCCAGAACACTTATTGACATGGTATTTACTAATAAACCAGAACGAATAACCAGAACCTATAATCTTGTAACTGGTCTCTCAGATCATAACATGGTTCTTGCTGTCAGGAAACTTACTAAAAAGCGACTACAGTATTTTGGGGGAGTCGATATTGACAAATCAAATTTTATTATTCCCAAATCAAAAAATGAGGAGTTTGAACATTACTTAGAGAATCAAAATTGGGAGCAGCTCATGTCAACATGTGAAGTAGATGATTGTTGTAATTTTATAACTGCAACAATCACAAAATCTATAGAAAAATTTTCAAAGCAAATTAAAAGTAGACAACAGAAGATTAGCCTACCATGGTTAAATAATGAAATAAGAAAACTTATGAAAAGGCGAGACTATGCATTGAAAACATCACTAACCTCTAAACTACAAAATGATCACCTTGTGTACAAAAGTTTAAGAAATAAAGTGGTACATGAGCTGCGAAAATCAAAAATATCTTATTACAATAAACTGATAGATCATGCAAAGGGTAACAACAGTTCCCTATGGAGGCATTTAAATAACTTAACTAATAAAAAAAATGATCAGAAGGGGGTAAAGGAACTTAGAATCAATGGCAAGACCATCAGTGACGAGGCTACTTTGGCAAATGAATTTAATTCACACTTTGTGGGCTCTGTGGAAGACTTAACAAAAAATTTTGTGCTGCCAAATGTGCTCAACAACACAAATTCCATACTTCCAACAGATACTTTTCACATCGATGAGGTAAATGAGAAGTTAATTGCTGGTATTGTTAAAACACTGTCAAACTCAAAAACTAATGATATCTACAATATGAGCACCTCCTTTCTCAAAATGCACAGCAAAATATTAATCAAACCACTGACTCATCTCATTAATCTCTCCATTAGGTCTAGTACATTTCCATCTGGCTGGAAAAAAGCTGTCGTCATACCAGTTCATAAATCAGGCAGTAAAGACGATATATGCAATTACCGCCCAATCTCTATTTTACCAGTCCTATCGAAGGTTCTTGAAAAAGTTGTAGCTACACAGCTGATAGACTACTTACAAGACAGTCAACTTCTTCATCCACATCAATTTGGTTTTAGACCAGGATACTCAACAGAAACAGCAAATTGTTGCCTTATTGAAAACGTCAAACAGTCCTTGGACAGGGGTAATGTGGTAGGAGCTGTTTTTCTAGATCTCAAAAAGGCTTTCGATACTGTAAACCACAGTTTGCTTTTATCCAAAATGGTATCTTTTAACTTCTCCCCAAATACATTAGAATGGTTTGCATCTTATCTCCAGAATAGAGAACAGTGTGTAAAAGTTCACCAGGATAAATCCTCATTTTTAAACAACCGCATGGGTATCCCACAAGGGTCCATTCTTGGTCCATTACTTTTCAGCATTTTTATTAATGACTTGCCGTTACACTGCTCAGCTGCAACATGCCAACTTTATGCAGATGATGCAGTTATTTACACAGCTGCCAAGACTCCAGCACAGGCTGCAGATGTACTGTCTACAAGTATGGTTGATGTCCAAGAGTGGCTCCTCAAGAACCATCTATTGCTGAACCTTCAGAAAACAGTCTCAATGTGCTTTTCAATCAAAAAATGTAACCTGCAACGTTTTAAAGTTAATATACATGATCATGACATCAGTTTAGCTACAGAATTCAAATACCTTGGCATTGTACTAGATCCTCAACTCAAATTTAATCTTCATATAAAGAAAATTTCAAAAACAGTAAAAAAAAATCTGAACTGCTTTAAATTAATTAGATATTACTGTACATACCTTACGAAGCAGCTGCACTGTATATGCATTCTATGGTTTTTTCTCATATATCATACTGTTTGACAGTCTGGGCTCAAGCAGCCCCTTCCACAATAAGACATATAGGTTCATTATATAATCAAACCCTAAAAATCTTGGACCAAAAGCCCATTAGGTGGCATCACTGTAATGTTTTAAAAAAAATACAACCTATTGAGTTTTGAGAGCTTCATTGACCTCTGTTTTCTGAAATTAACGTTCAAATGTTTCCATAAATCAGCACCCGAGCCACTTGCTGGTTTCGTCCAAAGACAGGACAGCAGCAGAGCCACCAGGAGTTCTGTTAACAATAACTGTAAAATATTCCACCGCAGAACCACATTTGGACAAACAGCTTTCTCTATAAAGGGCAGTCACATCTGGAACACAATGCCAAATGTAATTAAAATAATAACGGACTTTAAAACATTCACTAAAAAGGTTAAAAACTGGCTGAAAAATAAACAAGAATGTACTCATGTATGAATTAATTGTCTGCAAAGTGAGAGTGAATGAAGGGAAGGAATGAATGTGTTTGTTTATAGTGAGTGACGAAGGGAGGGAGGCCTGAAATAGGCAAACGTGAGTTATGTTATATGTGTTAAATGTGAGTCAGGCTGTTATATTTGTGTATTTATAATATTTATAATATTTATGTTAAATGTGAGTCAGGCTGTTATATTTGTGTATTTATAATATTTATAATATTTATAATTGTGTATTTATAATCTTTCTGCATTGATGTATGTGGTTATTGTGTATTTTTTTTTTCATCTTTTACTTGATTCTTTTTTCTAAAGCCCATCCAGGGACAAGAGTTGCAAATTAGCTAATAGCTATACACTCTATGTGCAACACATCAGATTGATTGTCTTTGATTAATTGTCTATGTTTATTGCACTGTCCCTGTCAAATAAACTAATCTACTACTAATGTGTTGCTCATTGCATCAGAAGGCTAATGTATGATTAGAAAACCCTTGCGCAATCATAGTAGCACAGCTGAAAACACTTTAGCTGGTTAGAGAAGCTATAAAACTGACCTTCCTTTGAGCAGGTTGAGTATCTGGAAAAAATTATTATTTCAAATACAAATCATTATTTCTAACCTTGTCAATGTCTTGACGATATTTTCTATTCATTTTACAACTCATGGTGGTAAATAAGTGTGACTTTTCATGGAAAACACAAAATAATTGTCTGGGTGACCCCAAACTTTTGAACGGTAGTGTATGTCTGCTTATTCTTGATTTCTTGTCTTTTTTGTTGTTTTTTTATGTGAAAAACGAAAATCCTAAATAAAAAGAAAGTTAAAAAACAAAAACGTCCGAAAAGCGGTGACAGCTTGCGCCATACCTTTTCTCCTCATCGCCAAATGTTATGTCCGTAATCTGGTTAGACAAGGAGGAGGCTGAAGATACAGTTGAACGTCACTTTATTAACAGAACCACACACAATGCTAGGTGCTCCGTACAAGTGGATGGCCAACGGTCGAAGAGCCAGAGTATCTTCCGCCCGTGACCTTTATACCCCGAGCGACGGAAGAATTGGAAAGATGGTGCCGTCACCACTATTACACCCAGTGCCATATGACTACTCAACACTGGCCTCAGATTTTATATGTGATTTGCTGAGGTTACGAAGGTGTACATCACCGGATATGCGGAAGTTTAGGAGGGGAAATCTTTAATGAACATCTATAGCTTCCCTATGGACGTTCATAGCTATGACATCATAGGACTCGCTATGACATCATAGACATACTCGTCGGCCTCCGTCGGTCTATGATGACCATGGAAGAGAATCCTAAATGTCTACTCTGCTGGAACAGCACCGCCTGTGGTTGAAAAGGCCGATGCGCGAATGGCAGTCCCTGTCACACAGGTCGCACTTGTGGGTGGTCTCCGTGCTGCTGGGTCTGTGGCAGTTCTTCCTGCGGGTCCTTTTGTCAACTGCTGCAGCAGTCAGTCTCTCTTCACCCGCCTTCAGCTGTCTGGTCAGGGTGCCTCTCCATTTGGAGCGGACCGTTGCAAGGTCCTCCCAGCGCTCTGTGTTGATCTCCAAGGCCTTCATGTCTCCCTTGCAGATGTCTCAAAAGCGCAGCTGTGGGCGGCCAACGTCTCTCCTGCCAGTCGCCAGTTCTCCGTAGAGGACGTCTTTGGGGATTCTGCCATCCTCCATACGGTGAACATGGCCTAGCCAGCGGAGCCTGCACTGCCTGAGTAGAGTGAACATGGAGGGAAGGCCGGCGCGGGACAGAAGTTCTGTGTTGGGCACTTTGTCCTGCCAGGATATGTCCAGGATGTGGCGAATGCAGCGCAAGTGGAAGGAGTTCAGTCTCTTTTCCTGCAGGGCGTATGTTGTCCTCTTGTCGATCTCTGTATCAAGGGAGAGGTTGGTGCTGATCGTGGACCCCAGGTATGTGAACTGATTCACGACCTCCAGCTCGTAGTCGTCGATGGTGATGGTTGGTGGTGCTTCCGTGCCTTGCGCCAAGACGTTAGTCTTCTTCAGGCTGATGGTAAGCCCGAAGTCCTTGCATGCCTGGGAGAAGCGGTCCATCAGGGTCTGAAGCTCCTGCTGTGTGTGAGTTGCGACTGCAGCGTCATCTGCAAACAGCATGTCTGTGATTAGACCCTCGCGTACTTTGGTTCTGGCTTTCAGGCGGGCGAGGTTGAAAAGCCTGCCGTCAGATCTTGTGTGCAGGTAGATTCCCTCTGTTGCTGTGCTGAAGGCATGCCTCACGATCATAGCGAAGAAAATCCCAAAGAGGGTTGGTGCAAGTACACAGCCCTGTTTCACTCCACTGCATATGTTGAATGGCTCTGAGACATTGCCATTGTGCTGCACTATCCCCTGCATGTTGGTGTGAAACGATTCGATGAGGCTTTGCAACTTTGGTGGGCATCCTATCTTTGGCAGGATCTTGAAAAGGCCCTCTCTGCTGACCAGATCGAACGCTTTGGTGAGGTCGATGAAGGCGATGTACAGGGGCATGTTCTGTTCTCTGCATTTCTCCTGGAGTTGGCGGATGGAGAATATCATGTCTACCGTTGATCGCTCAGCGCAGAAGCCACACTGAGACTCGGGGTAGACACGTTTGGCAAGCTTGTGTAGACGAACGAGAACAACTCATGCGTAGACTTTGCCAACAACGCTGGGGAGGGAGATGCCCCTGTAGTTGTTGCAGTCGCTTCTCTCCCCTTTGTTTTTGTAGAGGGTGATGATCTTGGCGTCCCTCATGTCCTGTGGTACGGCACCTTCCTTCCAGTACTGGCAGAGGACGTCATGCAATGGAAGCAGTAGGGCGGTCTTGCAGTGCTTGATCAGGTCGGGGGGTATGCCGTCGCTGCCGGGTGCCTTGCCAGCAGCCAAGCTATCAATGGCCTTGCTGAGTTCGTCGATGGTTGGCTCGGCATTAAGTTCATCCATGGATGGCAGGCAGTCGATGGCATCAAGGGCTGACGGTGTCACGGTGTTCTGTCTGGAGTAGAGGTCGGAGTAGTGTTCCACCCATCTCTCCATCTGCTTGTTCTTTTCTGTGATCATCTCCCCAGTGGAGGATTTGAGGGGGGGCGTCTTGCTCTGAGTCAGACCAAGTGCTTTCTTGATGCCATCGTACATACCACGGATGTTCCCTGTTATGGCAGCGGTTTGAATGTCTTGGCTGAGCTGAGTCCAGTACTCGTTGGCACAGCGCCGAGCAGTCTGCTGAACTTTGCTTCTCACAGCCCTGAGAATCTGGAGATTCTTCTCGTTTAGGTACTTCTTGTACTCAGCAAGTGCTGAGCGCTTGGCTTCAATGACGGGGGTCATCTCGGTCAACTTGGCATCAAACCAGTCCTGTGACTTCGAGGTCTTCCTCCCAAAGGTAGCCAAGGCTGTGCAATGGATGGTGTTTCGCAGCTCTTCCCACTTCTGCTTTGCAGATTCTCCTTCTTGTGGTACACCAAGTTCCTTCTCAAAGGTGGAGGCAACATGATCCCAGTTTGGGATCAATAAAGTACATCTATCTATCTATCTAAACTGCTCAACAAGTTCTGGTTGGGCCATCTTGCTGGTGTCAATCCGTGCCTTTCCAGGCTGTCTAGCATGATGGAATTTCTTCAGCTGCAGCTTGACCTTGCAACACACCAATGAATGGTCTGTGTCGCAATCTGCACTCTGGAACGAACGGGTGACTAGCACGTTCTTCAGTGAGGTGCGCCTGGTCAGGATCAAGTCCAGCTGGTGCCAGTGCTTTGAGCGCGGATGTCGCCAGGAAACCTTGTGTTGGGGCTTGGTCTTTAAGAACGAGCTTGTGATGCACAGATCGTGATATGTGCAGAACTCGAGCAGCCGCTGTCCGTTGTCGTTCATTCTGCCCACGCCAAATGGTCCAAGACAGGAGGGCCAGGAGTCGTGGTCAGCACCCACTCTGGCATTGAAGTCTCCTAGGAGAATGAGTTGTTCAGAGTTGGGGATGATCCTGACAGTTGTTGCGAGATTCTCGTAGAACTCGTCTTTTGCCTCTGGTGTGGCTGTCAATGTTGGGGCATACACACTGACGAGGGCGACTGGGCCTTGAGTGGTGTTCAGGCGGAGGGGGAGGAGTCGTGCAGAGCCATTGCTGCCCGGTTCCACCATCTTCAGCAATGAGTTCTTCACTGCGAAGCCCACTCCGTGTTCCTTGTGTTCGTCACTGCCCTTTCCCTGCCAGTAGAACGTGTAGTCCTTCTCTCTCAGTGTGCCTGCGTCAGCCAACCATGTTTCCTGGAGAGTGGCGGTATCCACTCCCAGTCTCTTCAGCTCATTATTGATGATGGCAGTCTTCCTGGTGTCGTTGATGTCCTTGAGGTTAGCAGCGAGTCCTGTCATCATAGTGCGGACGTTCCAAGTTCCCAGTTTTAGAGTTGGTCTCTTTTGTTTTTTTGTCTTGCCTGGTGTGAAGGTTCTCAGCCTGCTGTTCAGACTTCTCCTCATCCCCATGCACCCAATGAGGAAAGCAAGCTGTGGCGGGACAACACCTTATTGGCCGGGGGCTGCCCAGCTTGAGGTGGGCGGTAGCTGTCCAGTGAGATCCGATGATCCCTCCCACCATCAGGAGCAACCCCTGGCGCCGCACTCTACGCCAATTGAGTGGTGGCTTATAACCGGTAACTGTCATTCCCCGTGTTCTGTCTACGCCAAAGGCGAAGCTGGAGTGTCCTCTCCAGTGATCCGGTGTTCTACCTTCCAGCGTTGGGCGTTGGTAGGATTCAAGCCTGGGCAGAAAGATATGGAGGACAAGATGTTGCCCATGCAGCATGTCCCCCCTCTCCACATCACTGATGAATCCAAAGGAACAGCAGGGCTGCTACAGTTTGGCACCAGCGCCGTCGCAGGAGCTGCCAGAATGATGTTGAGCACAACAGAGAACTGCCTTAGGGGCTCCTCATAGACACACTATGTTCTGATATAAGGTCAAAGAATTCCAGTCACATGACCATAAATGAAGTTGTTCACATGTAACCGTGTCAAAGATCAAAGGCAGGCATCACCATGGTTACTGTTGCCATGGTAACAGTAACTTTCTACGGGCATGCAGAAATGCTTGCTTTCACTTGCCAGGGAGACATCAAAGGCAGGCATCACCATGGTTACTGTGATGTCATAGATCAAAGGCAGGAATCACCATGGTTACTGTTGCCAGGCAGACACATCATCAAAGATCAAAGGCAGGCATCACTGACCAAATGGTGACGTTAAAGATCAAAGGCAGGTGTCATCATGGTTACTGTTGCCATGGAAACCATGTCAAAGATCAAAGGTAGGCATCACCATGGTTACTGTTGCCATGATAACAGTAACGTTCTAAGGGCACGCACAAGTATGCACTAGTTTATAAGGAAAACGTTGCAAATTTAAGTGAAAAAATTTGCAAATTTTTATGACAAAAGTTACAAATTTATGGGGAAAAACTTGAATGTTTATGAGGCAAAAAGCTGTAAATTTACATCAAAAAGTTGAACATTTACAAGGAAAAAGTTGCAATTTAAAGGGGAAAAAGTTGCAAATTTATATGAAAAAGTTCAATTTCACTTCAATTCAACTTCATTTATATAGCGCCATGTCACAATAACAGTCATCTCATAGCACTTTCAACTGTAGGGGAAACCCCCATAATTGCAGAAAGACCCCAACAGTCAGGCGATCCCCTGTGAGCAGCACTTGGCGACGGTGGAGAGGAAAAACTCCCTTTTAACAGGAAGAATCCTCCAGCAGAACCGGGTTCAGGGAGGGGCAGTCATCTGCTGCAACTGGCTGGGGGGTGAGGGGATAGAGAAGATGAAAATAACAGACATGTAGAGAGCAAACAGTACGATGAGGAGATGGGAGAGAACAAACAGATGCTAATGACCAGCAAAAATATTTCACTGAAAGTGAAGAAAGGAATGAAGCCCAGTGCATTGTTGAGGGAGGGTTCAGAGACACATGATCCCACCCTAATTATAGGCTATATAAAAAAGGAAGGTTCTATTCTTAAAAACAGAGATCGAGTCTGACTCCTGAATCCAGATTGGCAGCTGGTTCCACAGGAGAGGAGCTTGATAACTGAAGGCTCTGCCTCCCATTGTACTTTTGGAGATTCTAGGTATTACAAGTAATCCAGCATTTTGGGAGTGTAGTGCTCTGTTAGGATAATACGGTAGTATCAGATCTTTTAATTAAAAAGGAGACTGATTGTTTAGAGCTTTGTAAGTAAGAAGAAGGATTTTAAACTTAATTCTAAATTCTATGGGAAAAAAATGAAGGGAGGCCAGAACCGGAGAGATATGATCTCTCTTTCTAGTACCTGTTAAAACTCTTGCTGCAGCATTACCGGAGTGGTGGCTCAGTTGGTAGAGCATCCGCCCCACACCCGGGAGGCAGGGGTTCAAATCCCGGCCGGGTTATGCCAAAGACCATATAAAAGTGGAACTTCCTGCGGTCCAGCTTGGTGCTCAGCAATAAATGGAATGGAGGAGGGAACTCTGTGGCGGTGCCTTGCATTCAATTCAATTCAATTCAATTCAACTTTATTTATATAGCGCCATTTCATATCAACAGTCATCTCATAGCACTATCAACTGTAGGGGGGAACCCCCACAGTTGCAGAAAGACCCCAGCAATCAGGCGATCCCCTGTGAGCAAGCACTTGGCGACGGTGGAGAGGAAAAACTCCCTTTTAACAGGAAGAAACCTCCAGCAGAACCAGGCTCAGGGAGGGGCAGTCATCTGCTGCGACTGGCTGGGGGGTGAGGGGATAGAGAAGAAGAAAAGAACAGACATGTAGAGAGCAAACAGCACGATGGGGACTCAATCTATGGGAGAGAACAAACAGATGTTAATGACCAGCAAAAAAAAATATTTCATAGAGAGTGAGGAAAGGAGTGAGGCCCAGTGCATTACTGGAGGTCCCCCGGCTGACTAAACCTATTAGCAGCATAACTAAGGGAGGGTTCAGAAACACATGATCCCTCCCTAATTGTAGGCTATATCAAAAAGGTAGGTTTTAGCCCTATTCTTAAAAACAGAGATCGAGTCTGACTCCCGAATCCAGATTGGCAGCTGATTCCACAGGAGAGGAGCTTGATAACTGAAGGCTCTGCCTCCCATTGTACTTTTGGAGATTCTAGGTATTACAAGTAATCCTGCATTTTGGGAGCGTAGTGCTCTGTTAGGATGATACGGTAGTATCAGATCTTTTAAATAAAAAGGAGCCTGATTGTTTAGAGCTTTGTAAGTAAGAAGAAGGATTTTAAACTTAATTCTAAACTCTATGGGAAGCCAATGAAGGGAGGCCAGAACCGGAGAGATATGATCTCTCTTTCTAGTACCTGTTAAAACTCTTGCTGCAGCATTTTGGATCAGCTGAAGACTTTTTAAAGATGTTTTAGGACAGCCTGATAATAAAGAATTACAATAATCTAATCTCGAGCTAACAAAAGCGTGGATCAGCTTCTCAGCATCACTCTGAGACAAGATGCTCCTAATCTTGGCAATATTACGCAAATGATAGAAGGCAGTCTTAGAAACAAATTTAATATGTGAATTGAAGGACAAATCCTGATCAAAAATAACTCCAAGGTTCCTCACAGAGCTATGAAGAGAAAGAGTAACTGCATCCAAACTGAAAGTTTGATTTGGAAAGGAATTTCTAAGGTTTTTTGGACCAACAAGAATGACTTCAGTCTTATCTGAATTTAATAGCAGGAAATTACAAGTCATCCAAGCTTTGATTTCCTTAAGACAGGCTTCTAGCTGGAAACGTGCATGGAAATATCTGACTGGGGCATGCTTAAAGGAGCCACGCATGATCTGGATGAGTACACGGACACTGTGAACTCATATATCCACTTTTGTGAAGAGAACATTCTTCCATCACGCACCAGGGTGAGTTACTCTAATGACAAACCCTGGTTCACAGCTAAGCTCAGACAGATCAGGAAGGAGAAGGAAGCAGCGCTGAAAAGTGGAGACAGGGACTGCTACAGGGAGGTTAAATACCGGTTTAACAGAGAGCTGAAGAGGGCTAAATCTCTATAGTCAGAGAGACTCCAGCAGCAGTTCACTGCTAATGATTCGGCTTCTGTGTGGAGAGGACTGAGGCAAATCACCAACTATCGACCTAAGGCTCCTAAAGGTCAGGATGACAAAGCCCTTTGTCAAAGACTGTCCCAACACTATGCCCGTTTTGACACCTCGTCATCTGTGTCCAACTCCCCCCCTCCCTCCAGCTCCACAGCCTCCACATTCCCTACTTCATTTAAGGCACCTCCCCCCTCCTCCCCCCCTCCCCTTATCATCAGTGAGCAGGATGTGCTCAAACAGTTCTCCAGACTGAACCCGCGCAAGGCCCCCGGCCCAGACGGCGTGTCTCCCTCCACCCTGAGACTCTGTGCGAAACAGCTGGCTCCTGTATTCACAGACATTTTTAACACCTCCCTTAAGTTATGCCACGTGCCGTCCTGCCTCAAATCCTCCACCATCATCCCTGTCCCCAAGAAGCCACGGATCACTGGACTTAATGACTACAGACCTGTAGCGCTCACCTCTGTAGTCATGAAGTCCTTTGAGCGCCTGGTCCTGTCCCACCTCAAGTCCATCACCACCCCTCTCCTGGACCCGCTGCAGTTTGCCTACCGAGCCAACAGGTCTGTAGACGATGCAGTCAACCTGGCCCTCCACTCCATCCTGCAGCACCTGGACTCCCCGGGAACCTACGCCAGGATCCTGTTTGTGGACTTCAGCTCCGCATTCAACACCATCCACCCCGCTCTGCTCCGGGACAAGCTGTCCCTGCTCAACGTGCCTGACTCCCTCTGCAGGTGGATCATCGACTTCCTGACGGACCGGAGGCAGCATGTGCGGCTGGGAAAGACTGTCTCAGACTATACTAGCATCAGCACCGGATCACCCCAGGGCTGTGTACTTTCCCCCCTACTCTTCTCCCTTTACACCAACTCCTGCACCTCCAGCCACCAGTCTGTCAAGTTGATCAAGTTTGCGGACGACACCACCCTCATCGGGCTCATCTCCAACGGCGACGAGTCCGCCTACAGGAGAGAGGTGGCCCAGCTGGCGTCCTGGTGCAGCAATAACAACCTGCAGCTGAACGCTCTGAAGACAGTGGAGATGATTGTAGACTTCAGGAAAGTCACTACTCCTCTGCCCCCCCTCACCCTCTCAGGCTCTCCCATCACCACTGCTGATTCCTTCCGCTTCCTAGGCACTACCATCACCAGGGACCTCAAATGGGAGCTGACCATCAGCTCACTCATCAAAAAAGCCCAGCAGAGGATGTTCTTCCTGCGGCAGCTGAGGAAGCTCAAGCTACCCACCAAGATGTTAGTGCAGTTCTACACAGCCATCATCGAGTCCATCCTCACCACCTCCATAACCGTGTGGTACGCAGGAGCCACTGCCAGGGACAGACTAAGGCTGCAGCGCGTCGTGCGCACTGCTGAGAAGGTGATCGGCTGCAAGCTCCCATCTCTCCAGGATCTGTACATCTCCAGGACCCGGAGGCGTGCTGGCCGGATCATAGCCGATCCCTCACACCCTGGTCACGTACTGTTTGCCCCCCTCCCCTCTGGTAGAAGACTTCGGTCCATCCAGACTAAAACCTCCCGTCACATGAACAGCTTCTTCCCCTCTGCCATTAGACTGCTGAACACTAAGTGACTTATTGACTCTCGTGCACCATGTACAGCAGCTCAACCAGACTCATGTCAATCATTACTGTTTTCTTTCTGCATTACCGACTGCACTATATAGTTCTCCACAGTATCTGCTGCTGGCTAATATATATTTTAACTGTTGACCAGTATCACTTAATCTTATCCTACACTTTATTACATGTATAGTTTATTTCTCTTATCTTATCATGTTTAATGTTGCAGCATTGTACCGAGACAAATTCCTAGTTTGTGTACTACATGAACAATGGCAATAAACCTGATTCTGATTCTGATTCTGATTCTAACTTGGCTAATTGATTACTATCATCTGGCTTCATTGACAGGTATAATTGTGTGTCATCTGCATAACAATGAAAATGTATACAGTGCTTTCTAATAATGTTGCCTAACGGAAGCATATATAAACTAAAAAGAGTAGGGCCTAGCACAGATCCCTGTGGAACTCCATGACTAAGCTTTGAGTTGAAAGAAAACTCATTATTTACATGAACAAACTGGAACCTATCAGATAAATAAGATCTAAACCATTGCAACGAAGTTCCATTAAGTCCAACATAGTGTTCTAATCTATCAAGTAGAATATTATGATCGATAGTATCAAAAGCTGCACTAAGGTCTAAAAGGACAAGTACAGAAACTAGTCCATTATCAGATGCAATGAGGAGGTCGTTAGTGGCCTTTGCTAAGGCTGTTTCAGTACTATGATGGATTCTAAACCCAGATTGAAACTCTTCAAGTAAACCATTTCCCTGCAGGTGGTCAAATAATTGCGTAGCAACAACTCTTTCTAAGATTTTTGAAATGAAAGGGAGATTAGAGATTGGTCTATAGTTAGCTAAAGCTCCTGGATCTAGCTTTGGCTTTTTGAGTAAGGATTTAATTACAGCCGTTTTAAAAGCCTGCGGTACATGGCCTAAAGTTAATGAAGAATTGATTATATGAAGAATAAAGCTACCAATAAGTGGGAAGACTTCTTTAAATAACCTGGTAAGAATAGGGTCTAAAAGACAAGTTGAAGGTTTGGATGAGGAAACTATTTTGTCTAACTCACAAAGGTCGATTGGAGTAAACTCATCAAGACAGACATCAATTGAAGGAGTTGTAGTAGTTACTGTATTTAAGTTAACTATGGGAAGAATCTGATTGATTTTATCTCTGATGGATGAAATTTTATTATTGAAAAAGTTCATAAAGTCCTGACTAGTAAGCTCTAAGGGAATGCTAGGATTGACAGAGTCCTGACTCTTTGTCAACCTGGCTACAGTACTGAAAAGAAACCTGGGATTATTCTTGTTCTCTTCTATTAATGCAGAGTAATAACTCGTTCTAGCTTTTCTAAGAGATTTTTTATAAATTAAAAGATGATTTCTCCAAGCTAAATAGATTGCATGGCAGCAGCCATACATGGCAGCGGCCCTCTGATTCTGCACGTGGGGTGTGTGTGATTTACACTTTAGATAGGTAAAGCACAATCTTGTTCTGCTGTACATGATTGGTTGCACAGTTGAATGACAATAAGGGTGATTTAATTTAATTTAATTTAATTTTGGATCAGCTGAAGACTTTTTAAAGATGTTTTTGGACAACCTGATAATAAAGAGTTACAATAATCTAGTCTAGAGCTAACAAAAGCGTGGATCAGATTCTCAGCATCACTCTGAGACAAGATGGTCCTAATCTTGGCAATATTACACAAATGATAGAAGGCAGTCTTAGAAATTAGTTTAATATCCATCCATCCATCCATCTTCTTCATCCATCATCTTCTTAAAAATCCATCCATCTTCTTCCGCTTAATCCTTTTCGGGTCATATGTGAATTGAAAAACAGATCTTGATCAAAAATAACTCCAAGGTTCCTCACAGAACTATTCAGACAAAGAGTAACCACATCCAAACTAAGAGTTTGATTTGGAAAGGTTTTTCTTGTCATGATTAATAAAGCTTGACAGCACACGTGCACAATGCCAAAGCACAGGAGGAATAACACAGAGGGGCACATTTGAAAGTTTTATTAAATATCAAAAACCAAAGTGCACAGCTGCAGAAACAGTCACTCGCCAGAGAAATGGCCCTGTGGAGAGAAGACAAGAGCTGTGAGCAGAGGAATGGAGCAAGGGACGAGCCAAATTGCCACTTACTTGGGAAATCCAGGGAGGACCGGCAGGACCCAGCAAGGAAAAGACAAACCAGTAGGGTAAGGGGGGAAGATGAGCTGATGGTGCCTGACCGGGTGGAGTAGGAGCTGAGGACAGTGATATGTAGCAGGAGAGTGCACGCAGTCCAAGAGACACACCTACACGGTGTCAGCAACCTGAGAAAGGAGGAGAAATAAGGTGAGACATCATCATCATCATAGCAGTCTGTCGTGGGCGACAATGACTTTATCATTCAGGTCATTTAGGTCTGATCAGATTCCTCCACACAGCTCTGTCCTTAGCCTTCCGCTGCCAGGAACTCCTGTCTATGTCCAACTTCTTCAAGTTTCTTTTTACAGTGTCTTTAAATCTGAGCCTTAGTCTACCCTGATTGCGTTTGCCCTTGCATAACTGTGAGTAGAGTAACTGCCGAGAGAGACGCTGGTGGTCCATCCTCTCAACATGTCTGAGTCATCTCAGGTTCATCTGTATTAGCATGTCCTCCATTGATGGTAGACCAGCTCGTTTCAACACTTCTATGTTGGTTATCTCATCTTTCCATGAGATGTTCATTATGGCTCGAAGGTGTCTCATCATGTACGTGTGGAGTTTCTTCACCTACACTCTGTAGACAGTCCAAGTTTCAGCACCGTACAATAGAGTAGCCAGTACTGTCGCTCTGTACACTTTGCATTTCACACGGATAGACACATGTCGATTGTTCCACAGTCTCTCCCTCAAGTTTCCAAACACAGCTCTTGCTCTTCCCATTCTGAGAGATAGTTCATCCTCCAGCCTAGCATTCTCTGAAACAGTACTCCCAAGGTACTTGAAAGTCTTGCACTTGACTAGTGGCTCTGTACCAATGCTGATCTCTTCTGGTAGTGATGTTGATAATTGGAACTTTGGTGGTTGATAAAGGCACTCTGTCTTCTTGATGTTGATTTGGAGGCTGAATTGGCTAGCTGCTCTTGCAAATTTCTCCACTAAAGATTGCATATCTTCCACGCTGTGTGTAACTAGAGCACTGTCGTCGGCAAAGAGCATTTCTCTTACTATCTTTATCGATGTCTTACTCTTGGCTTTAAACTGTGCCACATTGAACAAGTCTACTTCTTTCCTTGTTTGAATGTATACTCCTTCTGAAGTGTCTTTGAAGGCCACCTCAAGCATGGCTGCTAGATATAGCGAGAACAGTGTAGGTGCCAGCACACATCCTTGTTTCACCCCGTTGCTTACTGAAAAGTCTTTAGATACTGAACCACTCATTGCCACATTTGCTTGCATACCTGTATGTAGTGCCTCAATCAGGCTGACAAACTTCTCTGTACAACCATATTTCTTGAATACCTGCCAAAGTCCTTGTCGCAAAACAGTATCGAAAGCTTTACTGAAGTCTATGAAGACTACATAAAACGGCATGTTCTGTTCAATACACTTTTCTTGAACCTGTTTCAAGCAGAAAATCATGTCCATTGTGCTTCTTCACTTCTAAAGCTGCACTGGGTTTCCGGTAGTACATTCTGCAAGATGTGTTCACTGAGTCTGTTCAGTAGTACACGTGAGAGGATCTTACCAACAGTGGTTAGCAGTGATATACCTCGGTAATTTCCACAATCTTTCCTGTCATCTTTCTTGAACAAAGGCACAATACTTGCATCCTTCCAGTCTTGAGATACTTTCTTGGCATCCCATATCTCTTGGATGAGCTTGTGCAGGCAGTTGGTCAGCTGAACACCACCAAATTTCCACACTTCTGCTGGAATTCCATCCCTTCCTTGAGCTTTACCATCCTGTGTTGTCATGATAGCTGCCATTAGTTCATCAAAATTTGGTGGTTCATCCAGACTTGATATAGGTGGTCGCTGCACTAGAGCTTCTTTAGCCTCTTCAGTGAGATCTCCAGGGTTGTTTAGTAGTTGGTCAAAGTGGTCTGCAAATCTGTCCAGGATCTTGTCTTTCTCCTGCAAAACTGTTTCACCATCCATAGCCTTTAGTTGGATCAATCCTCTTGGTTTAGGGCCATAGATTTCTCTCAAACCTGTGAAGAATGTTTTCATGTCCTTCTTGTCTGCTGCAGTTTGTAGTTTCTCCGCTTTTTCATCCCACCAGTTGGACTTCATCTTTCTGGTGTACTTCTGTAGCTCACTCTAAGCCTTTGAGTATTTCTTCTTCTTCGCTTTTGTGTTACACTGTAGGTTTTCCTGCCTAGCTATATTCCTCACTTCTGGTAGTTTCTTCAGGTTTTCATCATGCTCATCAAACCAATCTTGATGTTTCCTCTCAGGGTGACCTAATACATGACTCGCAGTCTGATACACCGTATCCTTCAGTGTTGCCCATTTCTCTTCTATGTCATTCTCTGAGTTGTTGCTGTCCCAGTCTTTCAAGATTTTATCCATTTCCTGGGTAAGTTCTTCCTGCTTCTTTTGGCCTTTCAGTGCACTAGTGTTTAGCTTCCGTGGTGGCTTTGCACCCGTCCTGCAGTGCTGTTTTTATCTCCAAATCCTTAATCTAGATCTCAGCATAACATGATCAGTACCACAGTCCACGCCTCTCATTGCTCTGGTGTCCAATACATCCCTTATGTCTCTCTGCCTGACTATGATGCAGTCTAATAAGTGCCAGTGCTTGGATCTTGGGTGCATCCATGTCTTCTTGTGTGTGTCCTTGTGCTTAAATAGAGTGTTGGTTATCACAAGATTGTACTCTGAACATAGTGCAAATAGAAGTTCTCCATTAGCATTGCACTTGCCTACTCCATGACTGCCTAGCACTCCTTTCCATTTCTCAGTGTCCGAACCAACTCTGGCATTAAAATCTCCAACGAGTATCAGCCGGTCATCAGTCAATACATGCCTGATAGTCTCACGTAAATCACTGTAGAAATCTTCCTTCACCTCCTCTGTGTTGGTCATTGTTGGAGCATATACACTGATGAGTGTGGCATACATCTTCCACTGTAGTGGGAGTCTCATAGTCATTATCCTATCATTGATTGCCGCCAGTTCCGCATCAAGCATTGCTGCTATCTCCTTTCTAACTGCAAAGCCCATTCCTGCTTCTTTCCTTTCTTGAGTTGATCTCCCATTTCAAAAGAAGATGTACCCATGGTCTTCCAAGCTGTCATATTCAGGCAATCTTGTTTCACTATGTGCAGCTATGTCTACATTGTACTTGTTCATTTCCAGGGCCACAAGTGCTTTCTGAGCACTGTGATGTTGTTCTGTCCAACAGAGTGCGTACATTCCATTCTGCTACACACAAGGCTGCTGTTTTCCTCTTCTTTTGTCTTCCTGCTCCTAGCTTACTTTTTGCTGCCTCTCGGAGTGGGAACAGATCAGCGCGGACCTTGTAAGCCCGGGAGACGTCCAAGCCGGTATGAGTTGCTTTCTGATTGACCATTTCATGAATCTGCTTGCAAAGTATTTAAGTACTGCTAGCTTTTGCTGGACTAGCAGCACATTTTTTGGCAGATAAAGGTATTATCAGTGGCAAGGACAAGCCAAGACAAACTGACTCCAGTATCTGTTGCAGTGACTGACCAGATGATAGGTTTGTTTATCTCTGCTCTTTGTGTAGTGCATGTCACAATGCACTGACTGGCACAGTCCACCACAGACCTTGTGACAGATGTGTTTATCTGCCAGGATGTCCAGTCTCACCCTGTGTAACTGGGAGTGGTCCACCACAGACCTGTGGCAGATAATGTTTTTAGTTCTGCCAGGATGCCCAGTTTCACCCTCCACGCCCTCAGAAGGGTGGGGATGCCGGTTGAGTCACCGACGGGCAGACCCATGAGACAGGTAGTACCGGTTTTTCATGGTTATCACGTAGCAAGCAAGCCAATGCCTGACCTGACAAAAAAAAAAGGGGGGGGGGATGTAAGTCTCAGTTAAAAGCTTCCAATTTCTGACCAAAAAAAAAAAAGTGGAATTTTATGGGTAAGAAGCTGCAACTTTAGCAAAAAGACAAAAGAAGGTGTAAATTCCCAACTGTTTACAACCTAAAACGCTGCAGATATAAGATCTGAGTAAAATACTGCAAGTTTAAGCTTTTTTTAAACTGCAAATTCAAGAGTAAGAAAAGTTCTAAATTCAAGAGGAAAAAGCAGCAAAATTATGAATAATAAAAAGCTGCAAATTTTCAAGTAAGAAGCTGCACATTTCTGAGTAAAATGGCTGTAACTCTGCAGGAAAATCCTGCAAATTTATGAGAAAATTCCTCACATTTACAAAAGAATGTTTCTAATTTACATGGAAAAAGGATGTGATAAATTGATGTGTGTTGACCATTTTTTTAAAAGACAGCTGTAAGGAGAAACTAAGCAGTGATGTTCGGAGGTGTTAAATCCTGCAGATCTGCATTAATAAGGAGGGAAAAGGAGAAGAAGAGGAATAGGTGATCCCCAGCAGCAGAAATAATGCAGTTAACCCAGGAAGAGAAAACACATGACACCCCATGACACCCAACATATCACCTCCCCATGACATCAGTGGGAACAGCTGGGCCAAACTTCAAACCTCTGTCAATTTACATGTTCCTTTCTGAGGACAATTCAAGCAGAGCTGCTGCTGAGATGGAAGCCAAATGATTAAAGGGTGACGTAGTTTTATCAGCAGCACTGACACCCCCCCCCCCCCCCCAACTGACCTGCTGGCCAGGAACTAACAACTCATCAGACCTCTGTTAACACAATTTTAACAACAAAAGGACATGCAAAAGAATGAAGATTCCCTTTGTACCCTCCTACTGTATCAATCAGGTGACTGTGGAAAAACGCATCAGGGTTTTTCCTAACCAGAAGCCTTGGATGACAAAAGAAGTCCAGGCTCTCCTCAGAGCTCGTGATACAGCCTTCAGGTCAGGGGATACAGATCTGTATAGCACCGCTCGGGCTAATCTGAAGAAAGGCATTAAGGAGGCTAAACAGACCTATAAGAAGAAAGTCGAGGACCATTTTTCTGATAATGATTCAAGTCGAGTATAGCAAGGCTTTAACCATATCACAAACTATAAGGGCAGCAGCATCATTTCCAGTGACATCAGCGCCTCACTGGCAGAAGAACTGAACTGCTTTTTCGCACGGTTTGAAGCAAATACACCTCGCCCGGACCCACAGATGTTATTGAATGCCAGCTCTGATGTGCTTATCCTGCAGGATCATGAGGTGGGACAGACACTGAGAGCATTTCTTCGTCAGAAGAGTCACTCTTCTGACGAAGGCTGCAGCATACAGTCGAAACATGTTAAGAAGGTAAAGACATCTCCTTTCTATTTTATTTTTGTCTTTTATAAGAACAAAAGACAAATAATTGAGAGAAGACAAAATGAACTTATTTGACCAGACACTGAGAGCAGTTCACCCGAGAAAGGCTACTGGTCCCGATGGAGTGCCAGGAAAGGTGCTCAGAGCATGTGCAGATCAGCTTTGCTCTGTTTTGACTGACATTTTTAACTTGTCTCTCAAGGCAGCCGTTGTTCCACAGTGTTTAAAATCTGCAGTCATTATTCCTGTACCTAAAAAACATATTATTAGCAGTCTGAATGACTATCGACCAGTAGCATTAACACCCATTATTATGAAGTGCTTTGAGAAAATGGTATTGAAACATCTTTTGCCTAGTCTCCCCCCAGACTTTGATCGGTACCAGTTTGCCTACAGGCGGAGCAGATCCACTGAAGATGCTATTGCTATAGCTCTCCACTCGGCATTCAGCCATTTAGAAGACAAGGGGAGCTATGTAAGAATGTTGTTTGTTGACTATAGCTCGGCATTTAATACAATTATTCCCAACATTCTCATCACCAAATTGCTTCAGCTTGGTCTGCCTACTCACACTTGCAGCTGGATTAAGGACTTCCTAACAAACAGAACACAGACTGTTAGACTCGAACCCCATTCCTCCTCTACAGTCATGCTTAACACAGGCTCGCCACAGGGCTGTGAGTTGAGCCCCACTTTGTATTCACTGTACGCATATGACTGCATACCTGTTCATCCCACAAACATTATAGTGAAGTTTGCAGATGACACAACAGTAGTGGGGCTCATATCAGGAGGAGATGAGTCTGCATACAGAGATGAGGTCCAGAAACTGGTGAGATGGTGCTCAGATAATAATCTGCTATTGAATACAAAAAAAACAAAAGAACTCATTATTGATTTTAGGAAGCATAGCAGTGAACCGCCTCCTCTATATATAGGCAAGGAGCGTGTGGAGAGGGTGGAGGCTTTTAAGTTTCTGGGTGTTCATATTTCTCACAACCTTACCTGGTCAGTTAACACCATAGCTACGATAAAAAAGGCTCAACAACGTCTACACTTTCTGAGGCTCCTCAAGAAGAATGGCCTGAATGCACAGTTGCTGGTTTTATTTTATCGCTCTGCTATTGAGAGCATTCTGTCATATGGCATCACGGTTTGGTATGAGGGCTGTTCAGCCGCAGACCGCAAAGCCTTCCAGAGAGTGATCGAGACTGCGCAAAAAATCACTGGCTGTTCTCTCCCTTCTCTGGAAGAGATTTCCAGGTCTCGGTACCTCAACAGAGCTACTGCCATCATTAAAGACTGCACTCATCCAGGCCATGATTTCTTTCACTTGTTCCCCTCGGGAAAGCGGTACAGATCCCATAAAACCCGGACTACCAGGTTTAATCATAGTTTTTTCACAGCAGCAGTACGTATTTTGAACGGATTGATGTAACACGCACAGACTGCTGATATTATTTTGTTATTTTAGGTTATTTTGTGGCAATAACCCTGTGTGCATAAGCTGGTCTTTTATATTTATCGCTCAGTATGTTTCCATTATTGCTACGTACATATTGTATTCAACTTTTAGGTAATATTGTTTCAAGCATTATTTATTGTTGTAATTATAAGAATGTTAAATGCATGAGTGAACTGTGAGTGTGATAGTTTGTTTTTAGGGAGCAGCATCTCAATTTCGTTGCATTATTAACAATGGAATGACAATAAAGGCACTTTGACTTTGACTTATCAGGATAACAGCGTGAATTTTCTGGTCTGTGAATGAACAGAGCAGCCATGAGTGTTTCACGGAGTCCCTTATTGAATTATAATAGTTAATCTAAGTCACATTTTCAGGAAACATAAACTTCAGGGGAAATTTAAACCATTGACACATTGTTTTAAATTTTGCTGATTTTAATATTTTTTTTTCCGCTTCTCTTCCAGTCCTTATGGCCACTTTCTGATTGCTTTGAGCTTTTAAAACATCATTTTAAGAATAATGTTAACTGACTTAAAGTACATTTCTAACTACACTATATCATACAATATGCCATTTAATATACAATTTCATTTGATCGCATTTAGATCTTAAATTCAAACAAGCAGAGTAGTTGCAACCAACTCCATTAAGACTTGAACAAAAACAATCAATCTGAATACAACTAGGAGTGTTTCAGAACAAAAATTTTTGGATTCCTTAATGAAGTTCTGCCTGCAGGTCACCTGCACTCAAACATTCCAATTACGACTCATGGGACGGACCAGATTCCATACAAAATGTTAAAAATTTTGCATTGGCTTCGTCTTTAAGGGGTTGCTGTTCCAGTTAAAAGACTCAAGTGTTGGAAAGTCCATCTTTGTATAAAATGGCCACATCAGTATACCACAAAAGGCTCAAAGTCTCTAAGATAATTCAGAGGTTAAACCGGCTGTTAATGTCATTTAAACCCAGCATGGCTTCGACAACGTGGAACCGGCACTTGAATGAATGAATGAATGAATTTATTTTATTTCGGATAGTACATTACAGGTTAAAAGAAACTGTATAATATAACAACAAGGTCAAATTAGACAAAGACTCCTTCTACTATACAATTCCACGTGAGTTATCCGAAATAGGTGATGGCTGAAGCCGCAGCTTATATTGCCCACCCATATTCCATCCAAGAATTCAAAGGAGAAAAAAGAGAAAACAAGACAAGAGCGATTACAATTTAAAACAAGGCTAAGACAAAATGTGACTGAGAGAAAAAGAAAAACTGAGCTAGTCTAAGTTAAGCGGTTACTATTCAAAAACAAATCTAAGACATAGTGTCACAAAAAAAAAGAAAAAAACTAAGCTACAACACAACACAGGCTGGAAATGTCAATCCTTATGTGAGTTTACATGTCGTCTTGTAAATATGTTTGGAGTATTTCTTCCTTTAGTTTTTGTTTAAATTGTCCAAGCGTTGTACATGATTTTAATTCAGGTCCAAAATCGTTCCATAATCTGACTCCTTGCACTGAAATACAGTGTTGCTTGGTGGTTGTTCTCACTGTAGGCTTTTGAAATATACATGTTCCTCTGAAGTGATATTGTTTCTCCCTTGTTTGGAACAACTTTTGGATATTTGCGGGCAGTGATAAATTCTTCACTTTGAACATTATTATTGCGGTTTTAAAGTCAATCAGATCTTTCAACTTGAGAGTTTTTTGTTTAAGAAAAAGTGGGTTTGTTGGTTCCCTGTAAGCTGCTTTGTTGATTATTCTAATAGCTCTCTTTTGAAGCATAAAGAGTGGATATATGTTTGTTTTATATGTATTTCCCCATACTTCATTACAATATGTCATGTATGGGAGTATTAATGAATGATACAAGGTGTATAGTGTGGGTTGATTCAGCAAATTTTTCACTCTGTGTAGTATTGCAATTGATTTGGAGACTTTACCTTTAATATAATTAATATGTGACTTCCAACACAGTTTGTTATCAATTATTACTCCAAGGAATTTAGTTTCAGATACCCTTTCAATCTCTACACCATTTACACTGAGTTTGGGTACTGGGTAGTTGTGATGGTTGTTAAAGACTATAAATTTTGTCTTGCTTAAATTGAGCGTTAATTTGTTTGAATCAAACCACAGTTTCAGCTTTCCTAATTCCTTTCCGAGTGTATCCAGAAGTTGTTCCAAATTGTTTCCACTGCATAGCAGATTAGTGTCATCAGCAAACAATATTAAGTCCATTTTTTCTGAAACTTTACATATATCATTTATATACATATTGAATAATAATGGTCCCAAAACTGAACCCTGTGGGACTCCACAGGTGACCTTCAGTAACTCTGAGTTTTTGCTGTTAACACATGCAAACTGATATCTATTCTTTAAGTAACTACTTAACCAGGACAGTGCTACCCCTCTAACACCACAATTTTGTAGTTTCTTTAATAATAGATTGTGATCTACTGTATCAAATGCTTTTTTAAGATCCAGGAATACTCCAACTGAATACTCTTTATTTTCAATGGCTGTTGATATTTTTTCTGTAAATTCCATTAAGGCATATGCTGTTGTCCTTTTGTGTCTGAACCCATATTGCTGCTCACACAATAAATCATTCTTTAGTATGAAGTTGTCAATTCTCTCATAGAATATTTTTTCAAGTATCTTGGAAAATTGCGGTAATAGTGAAATTGGTCTGTAGTTGGAGAGTTCCCCTCTGTCGCCTGTCTTGTAAATCGGAATTACTTTAGCTATTTTCATTGCATTGGGAAATATACCTGATTGGAGAGACAGGTTACAGATATACGTCAGTGGTTTCACTATGCATTCGATAACAGTTTTGACTAGTAGCATGTCAATACCATCGCAGTCAGTAGATGTTTTACTTTTGAACGATTTAACAATTTCAATGACCTCTCTTTCGTCTGTGTTCTTTATGAAGATGGTGTCTTTTACAGCAGTGTTATTGCATATTGTATCACCTGTAGGCGCCGTAGTGGGTATTTCTCGGGCCAGTTTAGGTCCAATGTTAACAAAAAAGTTATTAAATTCATCTGCAGGTGAAGCTATATTCACATTCGGAGTCGATTTATTATTTTTTGGAATATTAGTTGGGTAGCTAGTATTTCTGCTTTTATTTCCAAGGATACTGTTGATTATTGTCCATGTATTTTTAATATTGTCTTTGTTTTTTTCCAGTTCTTTACTGCAATAGTCTCTTTTACTGCATCTTATTATACAGTATATGTTAACTTATTTTTGTATGTTTTATACCGTTGCTCTGCTTCTTTTGTCCTTTTCTTTATGAAAGCTTTATATAATAAATTTTTCTTTTTACACGCCTTTTGTAGTCCTTTGGTTAACCATGGTTTGTCAGCAAATTTGTGTTTAAGCTTTTTTTTAACTAATGGGCAGTTTTTTTCATAAAGAGTGGTTACAATGTTTATAAATGTGTCATAGGCTTCATTTACATCTGATACATAGACTTCTGTCCAGTCTTGCTTCAGCAAGTCCTCTTTAAAAGAACTGATTGCGTTTGGTGATTTGTGTCTGAACGATTTTGAGATTTTTTCTGGGTTGGGCCCCGTGTGGCCATGGATAAGTGCAAAGATTGGCAAGTGGTCGCTTATATCATTTATCAATAATCCACTTTCTATTTTCTTATCGAGAACATTGACAAACAGGTTGTCAATAAGTGTAGCAGAGTGAACTGTGATTCTACTGGGATGTGTTATTGTGGGATATAGACTCATGCTGTACATAGAGTTCATGAACTCTGTAACTACATTTTGTTGATGTGGATTAAGTAGGTCAATATTGAAATCTCCACAAATTGCTACCATTTTCTTACTAGTAATATTATTGTACAGCTCGACTAATTTATCTCTGAATGTCTCAATGCAAGTTCCCGGCGTTCTGTATATGCAGCTTATGATTAGATTTTTTGTTTTGTCTAGGTCAATCTCAACAGTAACACATTCCAAAATCCCTGGTAGTGCTGAGGACATTTCATTTACAAGCTTACATCTATATAGGTCATCAATATACAATGCAACACCACCACCCTTTTTTTGAGATCTGTTAATGTTAAACATCTGATATCCCTCTATTGCCATCAGGGGAGCCTGGTCTTCGTTAAGCCAGGTTTCCGAGACTGCTATAGCTGTGAATTTTCTGTTTAGCTGTTTTAAATAGTCCTGAATCTGTGAGAAGTTTTTGTTAAGACTTCTGCTATTGAAGTGTATTATTGACAGTTTACCATCTAATTGCACTTGACTTTTGAATTGCTTTTCAGTGTAATATTCACAGTGGTTATGAATATTATTGAAAAAGTGGTTATCAGGATCAATATCATTCTCCATCTCTTGTGGTTTATGTTCAGCATAGTGGCATATTTTTAGAGTTTGAGTTTCCTCACTCTGTGTTTCATAGTCAGTGTTCATTTGTATTTATCTAAGTCAGTAGCATCTCTGATCATTATACTTTTTGCTTGCTCAGGTGTTCCATTTAGTTTAATCCAAATTCTACAATTTCTTGTCCAGGTTGACTGTATCTTATTTTGTTTTTTTAGCATCCGTGCCTGCCGTGCTAATTCAGCGTTTTTTTTTGTCAGGTGTTCATTTAGGTAAACTTGAGTTTCCTTTAGTTTTTTGGCCTGCCTCAGTATGTCATTTTTCACCCTCCTGTTCACAAAGCGCATCACAATTGATTTCTTTGTTTTGTTATCTTTCTTCGGTAAAGCATAACAGGCTGAGATCGCATTGGCTTCTACCTTAATGTCTTTATCATTAAGGAACTGAAGCACTTGGTTTTCTAAGGACATTGATTCACTTATGGAAGCATGTTCACCACTCAGTCCTGTTGCGGCATGGGCGTAAGACTGATATCTGATGTCTAGTCCACTTATAACTAGGTCATCAATGCGAGAACCTTGTTCAAGATCCTCGACGCGTTGCTCCAAAAGACGCCCGTGTTGCTCCAGGTCCATAATTTTTTTGTCTTTTTCTTTTATTATTGAATGTAGGGCTTGTACCTCTTGTATTAGGTTTATTATTTTGGCCTGTTGGTTAGTCATTTTGGCCAATTCTTCTAACACAAAGTTCAGAGATTTTTTAATTTCTTCCAATTCCTCTTTTTTGGGTGGCATTATACTGACCTGTGGATAGAAATAAACAGAGAATCCGGCTAGGCTATCACCGGCGCCTGCCTCCGTCTACCTGGCCAGTTATGTCGCACACCGCCGGCGCAGCCGGAATCCACCGATCACAGCCACTCGTCGCTGTCTGGCTGGGTGGCTCCTCCGCTGGGCCCCGTCACCACCAGTTATGTCGCACTCCGCCGGCGTAGCTCTAATCCACCGATCACCTCCGCCGATCGGTGGCCGATCACCGTCGCTCGCTGTCATCTGGCTGGGTGGCTCTTCCGCTAGGCCCCGTCACTGACCGCCGTCAGTCTGGTAGTTCCTCGGCTGGGCCTCGCAAATTGGGCTCCGATTCAGGCCACTGTCCTGCTGAATCCAGGCGGCCCCCGTCTCTCACCAACGCCGCGCCCGAGCTCCCAATCGCCGCCTCGGTTGGTTCGTCCGGTAAGCCCTCACCGGGGACTGAGCCGCTTCGCGTCGGAGTTAGGTGACGCACAGGGGCTAGTGCTAAGCCAACCAGCACTAGCTTGGCAGAAGCCTCAGACAGAGCGCAGCGGTTCTACCCGATTAAAGGGGCATTCCGACGGGATTCTGACGGGGGTGGAAATTCAGCCCGTGGGGTCCGTCACGAACGCCGATCGCCGCTGATTAGGTTCTTTTCATGGGAAGAAATCAGCGACTTTGTCTCAGCGCCGAAAAAGTGCGACCATCCCGGTCGCCATCTTGAAAAAAAAACAAAAAACTTTGAACTTTGAACTTCACTTTGAAACGGATGGTTTGAATTATTGCAAACGAGCAAGTTTAAAACGAGCAAGCTTAAAACACACACTAAAGTTAAGAGTATTGCAAGAAGGAAAATAGTTTAATATAAAACACAGCTGTCTTACCTTGAAATGTCCTTTACAAATGAAAAGACTCAAACTGAAGAAAAACGTAATTTGAACCAGCAACCCTCTGGTTACTGGACAACTCGCCCTGCGCACTCCGGGGAAAACCGAAGCCCGCTCCTCGGCACCACTCGCTACCTCGGGCACCTCTCCGTACAGCGCAGTGCCCTCGTCCAAGGCTCGTGGAGCTCCAGCACTGAGAGACTGCCTGACCTCCATGGCACATGGCTGCTGCTGCTCACTCCCGGGGTTCACAGCATCGCTCTGTGATGCCACTATACCCACATTTGCTGGAAAGCAACCAAAGTCTTTTTCACAGTTTTAGCAGCAAGTCTCAGTTCGGGATTCGAAGTTCCAGCCTCTCGTCACCATCTTAAATCCAAAATGCCTTTTATTCTACACACGCCTCAGAACCAGTGAAAAATTTTATAAATTGGAAAAAAATATGTGCCCCATGCTGAAAATTTATCCAGCATATGGTTGATACATCCCGCATTCGCGCTGGCGGGGACCCGTGGTGCCGCAAAGGACAAGACTGGCACACAGGTAAAGCAACAGCTGAGACTCCCATTGCTCAGTCAAAATATATACCATAAAGTTGATGTGATTGATAATTCGGCATGGAGAACATATATGCACACACACACACACACACACACACACACACACACACCCATACATTTTATATATACTATATATACTTACTACTCCTGCAGGGTGAGGGCTGGTGGCCATCACCATGCATAGAGCCAATCAGGTTAACCAGTGCATGCCAACATTGCCGGTTCCGGGTCAGCTCCTCTGCGTCATCAACAGTGACTCCGAGCTGTCGGAGGTCTCTCTCCACCACATCGAGCCATCTGGTACATGGCTTGCACCAGGGTGTTTTCCACCCTAAGGCTCTGGGGTCGAACATGAGGATGACTTTTGCCGGGTGTTCTGGTGGGAGGCGGAGGACATGGCCAAACCAGCGGATACATCATCATGTAACAAGGTGGGATGCTGTAGGCTGATGTGTGCGGGCTCGGAGCGCGTCATTAGAAGTGTGCTGGGGCCACCTGATGTTCTTGATGGTTCTAAGGGCCCGACTATCAAACTCATCCACTCTCGAGGCCAGAGTCTTATTCAGTGGCCATGTCTCTGACCCATAGAGTAGAATGGAGAGGACTGACACATTGCATATACGGAGCTTCGTCTTTCAGGAGATTGAACAATGGCACCATAGAGGTTTCCATACTGCCTGCAGGGCTGATGCAGTAAAGCCACGTCTGCGGTTGATCTCTGGTTTCATGTCCCTGTTGCTGGTCACTGTGGAGCCCAGATACACAAAGGAATTGACAAACTCAACGGCATCAATTGCCAAGTTGTAACGGGGGTGGGTCCGGTCTGTCGCTGACGTACATTAGCTTAGTCTTCGTCCAGCTCACCTGAAGGCCTATTTTAACAGTGCGCACACACACACACACACACACATAAAATATACGTGTGTGTGTGTATATATATATAATATGTGTGTATACAAGTGTATATATACACAAGTATATATATGTATACATACACACACACACACACACACACACACAGAGTAGTGGGAAAAAGTGTTTGCCCCCTTCCTGATTTCTCATTTTTTTATATGTTTGTCACACTTAAATGTTTCAGATCATTAAACAAATTTAAATATTAGACAAAGATAACACAAGTAAACACAAAATGCAGTTTTTCAATGAAGGTGTACACCATCAAGGCGAAAAAAAAAAATCCAAACCCACATGGCCTTGTGTGAAGAAGTGATTGCCCCTAACCCTAATAACTGGTTGGGCCGCCCTTACCAGTAAAAACTGCAATCAAGTGTTTGTGATAACTGGCAATGAGTCTTTTACAGCACTGTGGAGGAATTTTTGCCCACTCATTTTTGCAGAATTGTTGCAATTCAGCTACACTGGAGGGTTTTCCAGCATGATCCGCCGTTTTAAGGTCATGCCACAGCATCTCAATCGGATTCAGGTCAGGACTTTGACTAGGCCACTCCAAAGTCTTCATTTTGTTTTTCTTAAGCCATTCAGAGGTGGACTTGCTGCTGTGTTTTGGATCATTGTCCTGCTGCAGAACCCAAATGTGCTTCAGCTTGAGGTCAGGAACAGATAGCCGGACATTCTCCTTCAGAATTCTTTGGTAAACAGCAGAATTCATGGTTCCATTTACCACATCAAGTCTTCCAGGTCCTGAAGCAGCAAAACAGTCCCAGACCATCACACTACCACCACCATATTTTACTGTTGGTCTGATGTTCCTTTTCTGAAATGCTGTGTTACTTTTATGCCAAATGTAATGGGACACACACCTTCCAAAAAGTTCAACTTTTGTCTCATCAGTCCAGAGTATTTTCCCAAAAGTCTTGGGGATCATCAAGATATTTTCTGACAAAAATGAGACAAGCCTTTATGTTCTTTTTGCTCAGCAGTGGTTTTCGTTTTGGAACTCTGCCATACAGGCTATTTTTGCCCAGCCTCTTTCTTATGGTGGAGTCATGAACACTGACCTTAACTGAGGCAAGTGAGGCCTGCAGTTCTTTGGATGTTGTTGTGGGGTCTTTTGTGACCTCTTGGATGAGTTGTTGCTGTGCTCTTAGGGTAATATTGGTCAGCCAGTCACTCCTGGGAAGGTTCACCACTGTTCCATGTTTTCGCCATTTGTGGATAATGGCTCTCACTGTGGTTCGCTGGAGTCCCAAAGCTTTAGAAATGGCTTTATAACCTTTTCCAGACAGATGGATCTCAATTACTTGGTTTCTCATTTGTCCCTGAATTTCATTGGATCACAGCATGATGTCAAGCATTTGAGAATTTTTTGGTCTACTTCACTTTGTCAGGCAGGTCCTATTTAAGTGATTTCTTGACTGAGAACAGGTGTGGCAATAATCAGGCCTGGGTGTGGCTAGAGAAATTGAAGTCAGCTTTCTTATTTTTCTTCTTTTTTTTTTTTTCGGTTCCGGTTCCGCCGGACCGGCGGCGCCACACGAGTTGGCTGCCCGTTGCAACAGCCTTTTTTTATCTTCCTTCTTCTTTCTACACCTTTCACTCTGTATATATATCACGGACGCACGGATCGCCCCGGGGGTCTCCCGGGTCGGTGGACAGAGCCACTGTTTGCAGCGGGAGACGTTGCAGCGGGGAGGAGCTGGTGCTAGCTAGCACTTGGCCGCCGCCCGGTGCTAATGGGAAACTCGACATACCGGGAGCTGTAGCGAAAACGACGCGGGTGGCGGGTTGAAGTTTAGGCGGCGTGCAAGAAATATAAGACGGAATAATAAAGAGCGATGGCAAGAACCAAGCAGACCGCCCGTAACATCTACTGGAGGAAGAAGCCCCCCAGGAGGCAGCTAGCCACCAGGGCTGCTCGGAGAGGCGCTCCGGCCACCGGCGGAGTGAAGAGGCCTCGCCGTCACAGGCCCGTGGCTCTGAGAGAGATCCGTCACTACCAGAAATCCACGGAGCTGCTCATCCGTAAGCTGCCCGTCCAGCGCCTGGTGAGGGAGGTCGCTCAGGACTTCAAGACCCACCTGCGCTTCCTGAGCTTCGCCGTCATGGCTCTGCAGGAGACCAGCGAGGCCTACCTGGTGGTCTCTTCTTCGCTAAGAGGGTCACCATCATGCCCAAAGACTTCCAGCTGGCCCGCCGCATCCGCGGAGAGAGAACTTAGACTTCCTGCTGCACATTCACCAACCATAATGCTCCGCACTGTGTGTCTATATATATTTATAGTAATATGTACATATGTTTACTAGATGTTCTTGGTTTTTTTTCTTGCCTTCTGATTATTGCTCTGAGTGTTGCTATCCCTGTGCTGTTGTAATCCTGGAATTTCCCCATTGTGGGACTAATAAAGGCTTATCTTATCTTATCTTATCTTATCTTATCTTATCTTATGTCTTAATGGGGTGGGTGGGGGGGTCACTTTTTCACACAGGGTCATGTAGGTTTGGATCCTTTTTACCCCGAATAATAAACACCTTCATTTAGAAACTGCATTTTGTGTTTACTTGTGCTAATTTTGTCCAATATTTACATTTGTTTGATGATCTGAAACATTTAAGTGTGATATATAGTGTGGTATATACTGTATATATATATATATATATATATATATATAAGACCCCAGCAATCAGGTGATCCCCTGTGAGCAAGCACTTGGCGACGGTGGAGAGGAAAAACTCCCTTTTAACAGGAAGAAACCTCCAGCAGAACCAGGCTCAGGGAGGGGCAGTCATCTGCTGCGACTGGCTGGGGGGTGAGGGGACAGAGAAGATGAAAACAACAGGCATGTAGAGAGCAAACAGCACGATGGGGACTCAATCTATGGGAGAGAACAAACAGATGTTAATGACCAGCAAAAAAAAAATATTTCATTGAGAGTGAGGAAAGGAGTGAGGCCCAGTGCATTACTGGAGGTCCCCCGGCTGACTAAACCTATTAGCAGCATAACTAAGGGAGGGTTCAGAAACACATGATCCCTCCCTAATTGTAGGCTATATCAAAAAGGTAGGTTTTAGCCCTATTCTTAAAAACAGAGATCGAGTCTGACTCCCGAATCCAGATTGGCAGCTGATTCCACAGGAGAGGAGCTTGATAACTGAAGGCTCTGCCTCCCATTGTACTTTTGGAGATTCTAGGTATTACAAGTAAACCTGCATTTTGGGAGCATAGTGCTCTGTTAGGATGATACGGTAGTATCAGATCTTTTAAATAAAAAGGAGCCTGATTGTTTAGAGCTTTGTAAGTAAGAAGAAGGATTTTAAACTTAATTCTAAACTCTATGGGAAGCCAATGAAGGGAGGCCAGAACCGGAGAGATATGATCTCTCTTTCTAGTACCTGTTAAAACTCTTGCTGCAGCATTTTGAATCAGCTGAAGACTTTTTAAAGATGTTTTAGGACAGCCTGATAATAAAGAATTACAATAATCTAATCTCGAGCTAACAAAAGCGTGGATCAGCTTCTGAGCATCACTCTGAGACAAGATGCTCCTAATCTTGGCAATATTACGCAAATGATAGAAGGCAGTCTTAGAAACAAATTTAATATGTGAATTGAAGGACAAATCCTGATCAAAAATAACTCCAAGGTTCCTCACAGAGCTATTAAGAGAAAGAGTAACTGCATCCAAACTGAAAGTTTGATTTGGAAAGGAATTTCTAAGGTTTTTTGGACCAACAAGAATGACTTCAGTCTTATCTGAATTTAATAGCAGGAAATTACAAGTCATCCAAGCTTTGATTTCCTTAAGACAGGCTTCTAACTTGGCTAATTGATTACCATCATCTGGCTTCATTGACAGGTATAATTGTGTGTCATCTGCATAACAATGAAAATGTATACAGTGCTTTCTAATAATGTTTCCTAACGGAAGCATATATAAACTAAAAAGAGTAGTGACATAACGCACGGCTCAGGAGACGCACACACACAGGCTTAGAGTAGTTCAAAGAGTTTATTAACAGCAGGAGTGAATGAGTGCGTGTCTGCGGGATGTAAATGTGTTGGTCATGGCGTCTGCTTCAGGCACAGAGGCAGGTGACCGTTCAGCCGAGCAACCCTATGGAGAGAGCACAGGGAGAGGGTGACGGGCATACACCAACACAGGAGGGATTTATGGCGAGAGAAGGACTTACTTGGTTTGTCAGGATAGCTGGCACAACAAGGGGGTGAAGCCCGGAAGACAGCCACCTGGAGAGCTCCGTACAGCAGCGAGGATTGGGCGATGGAGAGGAGATGTCCGCCGCCGGGGAATCCACCTGTGCACAGGGGAGCAGACTGGGAAAGAGAGGTAAGGGTTCTTACCCAAATTATGCTTGCTGAAGAGAAGTAGCTCACAACGGTGAGGGACGAAGTCTGACGGCTTCAGGCCGAGCCTCCGGGCGAGACGGCCTTTATCCCTCGCCGCTGATGATTGTCAGGTGCGTGAGCAGGTGGCGCCGCTGATGAATGGCGCGGCGTGACAGTACTCCCCCCTCTAGCAGCGCCTCCTGGCGATGGCTTATCCGGGTGCGCTCGGTGGAAGTCCGCGATGAGCGATGGGTCCAACACAAACGACGGGGGCACCCATTGTCGATGCTCGGGCCCATAGCCCTCCCAGTCCACCAAGTATTGCAACCCACGACCTCGGCGCCGGGAGTCCAGGATGGAGGAGACGGACCAGGCCGGGTGGCCACCAATCATCCGGGGCGCGGGTTGCGCTGCAGGAGGAGGGCAAAGGACTGACTGCCAGTTTTACCTTCGACACGTGGAAAGTGGGATGGATGCGGAGGGAGGGGGGAATAGCCACGCGCACAGCCACCGGGTTGATGATCCGGGTGATGGGAAAGGGACCCATGAATCGCTGTGCCAGCTTCCTCCTCTCGCCTTTTAATGTGACGTCCTGGGTAGACACATACACGAGTTGCCCAACTCTGTACGCCGGGGCAGGTCGTCTGTGCCGGTCCGCCACGGTCCTGTTGCGCTCCGCTGTGCGTAAAAGCGCATGACGCGCGGCAGCCCAGGTGGAGCGGAACTGCCTAAGGTACGCCCTAACAGAGGGGACAGTTACCTCGCTCTCCTGCGCTGGAAACAGCGGGGGGTCGTAACCCAGGGACGCCTTGAAGGGGGACATCCCCGTTGCAGAAGAGCGGGCGGTGTTGTGGGCATACTCCACCCAGGCGAGATGGTTGCTCCAGGACGTTGGCTTGGATCTGGTAACACAGCGGAGCGCAGCCTCCAGCTCCTGATTGGTCCTCTCACACTGCCCGTTAGACTGGGGGTGATGGCCGGAGGAGAGGCTCACCTTGGCTCCGATGGCGTTACAAAAAGATCTCCAAACCTCGGATGAAAATTGGGGGCCCCGGTCCGAGACCACGTCCACCGGAATCCCGTGCAGCCTGACCACGTGTTGGACGAGGAGGCCCGCCGTCTCCAGGGCGGTAGGGAGACCTCGCAGGGGGACGAAGTGTGCCGCCTTGGAGAAATGGTCCACGATGGTCAGGACGGTGTCAAAGGAGTTGGAAACGGGGAGTCCGGTGACGAAATCCAGTGCAATGTGCGACCAGGGCCTGCCGGGGACGGGCAGAGGCTGGAGCAGACCCGCTGGAGGGGCATTTCCCAACTTGCTGGTGGCACAGATTGGGCAAGCCCGGGCGTAGCGGGCTGCATCCCTCCGCAGGCCTGGCCACCAAAAGGACCGTTGGAGGAGGCTGATCATCCGAGAGGTGCCGGGATGACAGGTGAGCCGGGAGGTGTGGAGCCAGTGGATGACCTCTCCTCGGACCGCAGATGGGACGAACACTCTTCCCTCTGGTCCGCCGCCAGGATCAGGTTCCACCTCCTGCGCCTTCCGGATCTTGTCTTCAATGTCCCAAGAGATGGCTCCCACGACGCACGACCTGGGCAGGATAGTGTGGGGCGTCTCCTCAGCCTCCACGGGGGTGAACTGCCTAGAGAGGGCGTCAGGCAGGCCATTTTTGGAGCCCGGCCTGAAGGTGATTGAGAAGCGGAACCTGGCGAAGAACAAAGACCAGCGCGCCTGGCGGGCATTCAGGAGCTTGGCAGATCGTAAGTATTCTAAGTTCTTGTGGTTCGTCAGGACCACAAACGGCAGGTCCGCCCCCTCTAGCCAGTGGTGCCACTCCTGTAAGGCGAGTTTAATGGCCAGGAGCTCTCTGTCCCCCACATCGTAATTCCTCTCCGCCGGGGACAGGCGCCGGGAGAAGAAGGCGCACGGTCGTTTGGCGCCATCGTCAGGTGACCGCTGGGATAATACTGCTCCCACTCCCGTGTCCGAAGCGTCCACCTCCACAATGCACTGCAGCGCGGGGTCGACCTGGCGAAGGACCCGGGAGGAGGAGAACTCCGCCTTCAGCGCCTTAAAGGCAGCAGCGACCTCTTCGGTCCAGCGGAACGGGACCTTCGGGGACGTGAGGCGGGTCAGCGGTCCGACGATCGAGCTGAAATTCGGGACAAAGCGGCGGTAAAAATTGGCGAAGCCAACAAATTGTTGCACCTGCTTCCGGGATGCGGGAGTAGGCCACTCCACCACCGCCTTCACCTTCTCTGGGTCTGGGAGCACCTGGTCTTGAGCGATGATGAATCCCAGGAAGGATGTGGTCCTAGCGTAGAATTCGCATTTTTCAGCCTTCACGTAGAGCCGATTCTCGAGCAGTCTTTGGAGGACCTGCCTCACATGGACCTGGTGCTCATCCCTGGATTTGGAGAAGATAAGGATGTCATCCAGGTAGACGAACACGAAGAGGCCGATGAAATCCTGGAGGACGTCATTAATGAGGCGCTGAAAGACGGCAGGAGCGTTGGTCAACCCGAACGGCATGACAAGATACTCAAAGTGGCCGTTCGGGGTACGGAAGGCTGTTTTCCATTCATTTCCCTCCCGGATCCGGACGAGGTGGTAAGCGCTGCGTAAATCCAGCTTGGTAAACCAGGTCACCCCCTGGAGGGAGTGAAAGGCAGTGTCCATGAGGGGCAGGGTGTAACGGTCCCTCTCAGTGATGTCATTTAGTGCTCGGTAGTCTATGCAGGGGCGGAGGGATCCGTCCTTTTTTCCGACAAAGAAAAACCCTGCCCCCACGGGTGACGACGATGGGTGAATAATCCCAGCGCTCAGTGATTCCTTCAGGTAAGTATTCATAGTCTCCTTCTCCGGCGCCGACAGGCTGTAGAGCCGACCAGAAGGCAGGGGAGCCCCCTGGCGGAGGTTGATAGCACAGTCATAGGGTCGATGCGGGGGACGAGACATAGCTTTCGATTTACTAAATACCATACCCAGGTCGTGAAATTCTGGAGGCACCAGCGACAGGTCCGGAGGTGCTGTATCCGCCACAGGGGGAGCCGCGGATGGGGAGCAGGCAGCGGACTGAAGGCAGGTGCCCATACAGAAGGTACTCCACGCCGATACCCCAGCTGACCTCCAGTCCAGGACAGGGTTGTGGAGGCGTAGCCAGGGATACCCCAGGATGACGGGCGACACAGAGTTGGGCAGGACGTAAAATACCATCTCCTCCCGGTGGTTCCCTGAGATGATGACTGGGACAGGCATGGTTTGGTGAGAAACTCTCCCAAGGGAGGCACGGGAGAGATGGACCAGGGAGATGGGGTGTTTTAATGCCTGACAGCGGATGCCCAATCGGGTTGCCAGGCCTTGTGAAATGAAGCTGCCCTCTGCGCCCGAATCCACCAGTGCGTGGGTGAGGTGCCCAGTGGGATTGTGGCAGAAACGGATGGGCAGCTTTAATTGGGTGAGGGTGTCTAACCGGTTGAGATCCGCGAGGCTCCCTACAGCGATTCGCGGACCCCGCCGACTGGCTTTCCGCGGGCAACACTCCACAGTGTGTTGGTCACCTCCGCAATACATGCAGAGGCCCAACCCAACTCACGGCGGCGTTGTTTCTCCGCAGGGGAAAGCTTGGTCCAGCCCGTCACCATCGGCTCCGACTCCTCGGGGCACGATGCTGGCGGCGCCGCCAGGGGGCGAGCTTGGAACAGGTGCGGCGAGACTCCACGAGGGCGAGAAGAAGAAGACTTCCGCCCCGAGGAGCGCTCGCGCAGCCTGTTATCCAAACTTACCGCTAAGGATGTCAGCTCCGCTAGCGTCCCAGGGATATCCCGTCCAGCCAGTTCATCCCTCAGATCATTATTGAGGCTGCGGAGGAACAGGCCACAGAGGGAGCGATCCTCCCAGCCCAATTCCTCCGCCGCTACCCGGAAGTCGACCGAGTAGTCCGCTGCCGACCGGCCTCCCTGCTGGAGAGCGAGAAGCCGATCGACCTGGACCGTCTCGGTTTGAGAATGGTCAAAGACCTCCAGAAAGCGCCTCACGAACTGGTCATAGGTGATGGTGGCATAACTGGGCCTCGCCATTACGGCGTAGGTCCAAGTTAACGCACGCCCCTCCAGAAGATTCCCTATGTAACCAATCCGGCTGTGATCCGAGGGAAAATCTCCGGGCACACGGTGGAACACGGACTCACACTGCATAATGAACCCCCGCGCTCCGCCGAGCTTACCGCTAAAGCGGGCGGGGGTCGGAATCGGTGTGAGCCGAACCGGTGCCACTGGAGCCGGCTGGACGGCCGCTGGAACAGCAGGAGCCGCGCCACCCTGACGAGCCGGGGAGAACGGCTGTTGAGGATCCAAGCGGCCCAACCGGTTAGTTAAGTTTAATAATTGATTTAGGATAACCTGCTGTTGATAAGCAATTTGATCCACTCTAGCCTCGAGAGTGGTAAACCGGTGTGCGAGCCCGCCATCCGCCGAGCCGCTCTGCTGAAGCCGTACTGACATAACGCACGGCTCAGGAGACGCACACACACAGGCTTAGAGTAGTTCAAAGAGTTTATTAACAGCAGGAGTGAATGAGTGCGTGTCTGCGGGATGTAAATGTGTTGGTGATGGCGTCTGCTTCAGGCACAGAGGCAGGTGACCGTTCAGCCGAGCAACCCTATGGAGAGAGCACAGGGAGAGGGTGACAGGCATATACCAACACAGGAGGGATTTATGGCGAGAGAAGGACTTACTTGGTTTGTCAGGATAGCTGGCACAACAAGGGGGTGAAGCCCGGAAGACAGCCACCTGGAGAGCTCCGTACAGCAGCGAGGATTGGGCGATGGAGAGGAGATGTCCGCCGCCGGGGAATCCACCTGTGCACAGGGGAGCAGACTGGGAAAGAGAGGTAAGGGTTCTTACCCAAATTATGCTTGCTGAAGAGAAGTAGCTCACAACGGTGAGGGACGAAGTCTGACGGCTTCAGGCCGAGCCTCCGGGCGAGACGGCCTTTATCCCTCGCCGCTGATGATTGTCAGGTGCGTGAGCAGGTGGCGCCGCTGATGAATGGTGCGGAGTGACAAGTAGGGCCTAGCACAGATCCCTGTGGAACTCCATGACTAAGCTTTGAGTTGAAAGAGAACTCATTATTTACATGAACAAACTGGAACCTATCAGATAAATAAGATCTAAACCACTGCAACGAAGTTCCATTAAGTCCAACATAGTGTTCTAATCTATCAAGTAGAATATTATGATCGATAGTATCAAAAGCTGCACTAAGGTCTAAAAGGACAAGTACAGAAACTAGTCCATTATCAGATGCAATGAGGAGGTCGTTAGTGACCTTCGCTAAGGCTGTTTCAGTACTATGATGGATTCTAAACCCAGATTGAAACTCTTCAAGTAAACCATTTCCCTGCAGGTGGTCAAATAATTGCGTAGCAACAACTCTTTCTAAGATTTTTGAAATGAAAGGGAGATTAGAGATTGGTCTATAGTTAGCTAAAGCTCCTGGATCTAGCGTTGGCTTTTTGAGTAAGGGTTTAATTACAGCTGTTTTAAAAGCCTGTGGTACATGGCCTGAAGTTAATGAAGAATTGATTATATGAAGAATAAAGCTACCAATAAGTGGGAAGACTTCTTTAAATAACCTGGTAGGAATAGGGTCTAAAAGACAAGTTGAAGGTTTGGATGAGGAAACTATTTTGTCTAACTCACAAAAGTCGAATGGAGTAAACTCATCAAGACAGACATCAAAAGAAGGAGTTGTAGTAGTTACAGTATTTAAGTTAACTGTGGGAAGAATCTGATTGATTTTATCTCTGATGGATGAAATTTTATTATTGAAAAAGTTCATAAAGTCCTGACTAGTAAGCTCTAAGGGAATGCTAGGATTGACAGAGTCCTGACTCTTTGTCAACCTGGCTACAGTACTGAAAAGAAACCTGGGATTATTCTTGTTCTCTTCTATTAATGCAGAGTAATAACTTGTTCTAGCTTTTCTAAGAGATTTTTTATAAATTAAAAGATGATTTCTCCAAGCTAAATAGATTTCATCTAAATTAGTAGAGCACCATTTTCTTTCTAATTGACGAGTCTTCTGTTTTAAGCTACGAGTTTCTGTGTTGAACCAAGGAGTTAGAAATCTCTGATTAGACTTCTTCTTTTTTAAGGGGGCCACCAAGTCTAGAGCCTGATGCAGAGAAGCTGAAACACTATCCACCATGTTATCAATTACAGAAGGAGCAAGCTGTCTATAGCTTATTTCCGTTGTGTTGACACATGGCATAGAGGAAACAATCTGCATAAATTTGGAAACAGCATCATCTGAGAGGCATCTACTGTAATAATATTTTTCTTTAGGAGCCAAATAGTCAGAAATAGTAAAATCAAAGGTTAACAGAGAGTGGTCTGACAGTACAGGGTTATGAGGAGACACTACAAGATTTTCTATTTCTATGCCATATGTCAGAACAAGGTCCAATGTATGGTGGAGGTAATGAGTAGAATTTCCTACTTTCTGAGAAAACCCAATCTAGTCTAATATTGAATTAAATGCCACATTAACGCAGTCACTATCTACATCCACATGTATATTAAAGTCCCCTACTATAATTATTCTATCAGATTTCAGCACTAAATCAGCTAAGAAATCAGCAAATTCGGATAAAAATTCTGAGTAGGTTGATGGGGGACGATAAACTATGGCAAATAAAATTGGGTTTAACCTAAAATTAGGTTGGCTGCACGGTGGCGCAGTGGTTTAGCACTGTGGCAGCACAGTTTTACCCTCGGCCGGGGGACCGCGGGGATCGTGGGTTCGATCCCAGCCCCCGACCAACAGTGAGCTGTGTGGAGTTTGCATGTTCTTCCCGTGTTGCGCGGGTTTACTCCGGGATTTCTCCGGTTTCCTCCCGCACACCAAAAACATGTAGGTTTAGGGCGCTCGCGCACGCAGCGACCAGCAGCCGGTGGCTTGACACCAGACTGCAAACCAAGTCTACCTACGGGTACAAATAAGTAACAAAAAAAAAAAAAAAAAAAAAAATTGCTAAAGTGCCCAATACTGAGGACCAGGCCCTCAAAGGAATTATAACATGTTTTTTGCTTTACATTAACTTTGGAATGGTAAATTGTTGCTACTCCTCCTCCACGACCAGAACTTCTGGGATTTTGACAGTTTAAATAACCAGAGGGAGTTGATTCATTTAGACCAACATAATCCTCTTGTCCTAACCAAGTCTCTGTAAGGGAAATTAAATCAATCTGATGATCAATTAACAGATCATGGACTAACAGAGACTTGGGAGTTAGAGACCTAATATTTAATAAACCACATTTAATTTTTAAATTATGAGGAGGAACAGAGGCCAAATCATTCAATTTAGAGGCTTTATGTTTAATTTGAGTTTTACCAATGTTTTGCTTTATCACTTTGGGATGCTTATACATTATATTTTTATTCACTTTGGAGGGAGCAGACAACGATTCTCTGATGGGGAAGACAGGGGCTAAGCTGAGGGGTGGTGGATGAAGAGGAGCTGCAGAGAGGCGTGTAAGACTGCGACTCTGCTTCCTGGTCCCAACTCTGAGTAGTCATGGTTTTGGAAATTTGGATAAAAAAGATGCCAGATTGTTAGATAAATGAGAAGCACCATCCAAAGTGGGATGAATGCTGTCTCGTCTCATAAGACCAGGTTTTCCCCAAAAAGAGCTCCAATTGTCAATGTAGCCCACGTCATTTTTAGGACACCACACAGACAGCCAGCGGTTCAAGGATGACGAGCGGCTAAACATGTCATCACTGGTCAGATTGGGGAGGGGCCCAGAGAATACTACAGTGGCAGACATCGTTTTTGCAAACTCACACACCGATTCTATATTAAGTTTCGTGACTTCCGACTGCCGGAGACGGATGTCATTAATGCCGGCGTGAATAACAATTGTGGAGTATTTACAGTTACTTTTAGCCAGCATTTTCAAATTTGACTCGATGTCTCCTGCTCTGGCCCCAGGAATGCATTTGACTATGGCCGCTGGAGTCTCTAGGTTCACGTTTCTGACTACAGAGTCGCCAATGATCAGAGTTTTTTCCTCAGCGGGTGTGTCGCTGAGCGGGGAAAAACGATTAGAGACGTGAACAGGTTGGTGGTGTACCGGGGCTTTGCGACTAGGCTTCCTTCTCACCGTCACCCACCCAGTCTCCTCGCTGCTGAGGAGAGCCGAGGGACCGCTGACAGTGGGGCCTAAGCTAGCTAGCTCCGCTGCAGCTAATGGGCGTCCGTCAAGATTAACTGGCGCAGACGGTGTTTCAATGCAGCGGAGCCGGGATTCCAAATCAGACAACCTCGCCTCGAGCGCCTCAAAAAGACAACATTTATCACATTTACCGTTATCACTAAAAGAGGCAGAGGTGTAGCTAAACATCTGACAGAGAGAGCACACCAGAGGAGGAGAGGAAAGAGAGCTAGTAGCCATAGCTAATAGCTGGAGAGCAAACCACACAGGCAAACCACACAGGCAGACAGCAAAACAGGAAGTGACGATACGTTACGTTACCACAAGGAAGTGACGATCCTCAGTGACACGCAGATATATATATATACACTACCGTTCAAAAGTTTGGGGTCACCCAGACAATTATTTTGTGTTTTCCATGAAAAGTCACACTTATTTGCCACCATGAGTTGTAAAATTAATAGAAAATATAGTCAAGACATTGACAAGGTTAGAAATAATGATTTGTATTTGAAATAATATTTTTTTCCAGATACTCAACCTGCTCAAAGGAAAGTCAGTTTTATAGCTTCTCTAACCAGCTAAACTGTTTTCAGTTGTGCTAACATGATTGCACAAGGGTTTTCTAATCATCCATTAGCCTTCTGACGCAATGAGCAAACACATTGTACCATTAGAACACTGGAGTGATAGTTGCTGGAAATGGGCCTCTATACACCTATGTAGATATTGCACCAAAAACCAGACATTTGTAGCTAGAATAGTCATTTACCACATTAGCAATATATATTAGATATTAGAGTGTATTTCTGATTAGTTTAAAGTTATCTTCATTGAAAAAAACAGTGCTTTTCTTTCAAAAATAAGGAAATTTCTAAGTGACCCCCAACTTTTGAACGGTAGTGTACCGTTCAAAAGTTTGGGGTCACTTAGAAATTTCCTTAGGTTTTTGGTGCAATATCTACATAGGTGTATAGAGGCCCATTTCCAGCAACTATCACTCCAGTGTTCTAATGGTACAATGTGTTTGCTCATTGCATCAGAAGGCCAATGGATGATTAGAAAACCCTTGTGCAATCATGTTAGCACAGCTGAAAACAGTTTAGCTGGTTAGAGAAGCTATAAAACTGACCTCCCATTGAGTAGGTTGAGTATCTGGAAAAAATTATTATTTCAAATACAAATCATTATTTCTAACCTTGTCAATGTCTTGACTATATTTTCTATTCATTTTACAACTCATGGTGTTAAATAAGTGTGACTTTTCATGGAAAACACAAAATAATTGTCTGGGTGACCCCAAACTTTTGAACAGTAGTGTTTTGGTGACACATGGGGAGTGCATAATTGTATAGCATCTTAGACTAGAACAAAGAGCAGAGTTTCCCTTGGAGATAACAGGGAGGTGTGAAGGATGAATGCAGTGTGATCTTTTGTGTGTTAGAAACTTCTAGAAGGATGTTAAAGGATTAAGGAAGTGTATGCAATGTGACCTTTTGTGTGTTTGAAGCTTCTAGAAGAATGCCATGCTTTTTAAGAGGAGAGTCTCTGCTGAGTATTCATTCTTGCTATGCTTCTCGTGTGAGACGTGTAATAAAATGTCTGAGTCAAATCCACTTCGTTATTTACACGCTCCACACTGGTGACCCAAGATGAATCATGGAACACAACGAAAGATCCCCGGAGCCAGCCTCGATGGGAGCCCCCAGCCACGCATGTGCTGTTGCAATCCAGCTACCGGATTTTTGGCAGCACAACCCGCGCTCCTGGTTCCACCTAGTCGAGGCGCAGTTCGCCCTCCGGGGGATATCGGCGGATGGCACAAAATTCCACTATGTGGTCGCAGCACTCGACGCCCGCACGGCTCAGCACGTGGAGAGCCTGCTTGATCAGCCACCAACTGACGACAAGTACGGTGCGCTGAAGGCTGCGCTCATCCAGCACTACACACTCTCGGATGGTGAGAGAGCAGAGAGACTCCTGACTCGGACCGGGTTGGGAGATAGGTCGGCCATAGACCTGATGGAGAAGATGCTGAGGTTAAAGGGCACAGACGACGACCATTTCATTTTTACCCACCTCTTCCTCCGGAACCTTCCGTCAGTGGCAAGAGCGACCCTGGCCAATTCGCCGTTGCTGGCCAAGCGGGACTATCGTGTGCTAGCCCGGGAAGCAAACCGGATCATCGTCGCCAGCAGGGAGTTCACGACCATTGCGGCAGCAACGGAGCTCGGCGTGACGGCCAGAGGAAGCGAGGAGCCATTGACGGCAACAGCAGAGCCACCGACGGCAGCAGCAGCGGGGGCCAAAGACTGCAAGGGAGACACGTCTTGCTTCTACCACCGCCGCTTCGCAGAGAGGGCACGCAAATGTATACCACCGTGCCAATTCAAGCGACTCAGGAAACGCCAAGACCGGGGGTCGGTAGCAGCCGCGACCCTCGGGAAGGAGAACAAGCTTCTCTACTTGACGGACGCACGCTCGGGGAGACATTTTCTCGTGGACACCGGCGCCCAGATGAGTTTCATCATGCCAACCTACGCTGACCGGCTGGCAGGATCTAGCGGCCCCAAGATGTCAGCAGCAAACGGCTCGGAGATTAAGACCTTTGGTGAGAGGACTCTACTCCTGTCTCTACACGGCCGTACATTTGAGTGGACTTTTGTCATAGCAGCATTGAATTTCAATATACTGGGGGCTGATTTTTTGTGCACACATGGTTTGTTGGTTGATGTCGCTAACAGGCGCCTGGTTAATACACTGTCCTTTGATTCTATCCCCTGTACAGCTCGAGCGTCCCGGCCAACAGCACAAGCCAACGTCACAGCTGTTTGCGGTAAGTTCCACACACTGCTCACTCAGTTCCCAGCACTCACTGTCCCGACATTTTCAGCAGCCATCGCTAAACACGGGGTGGAGCATTTTATCACCACCACCGGGCTGCCCGTTTTTGCAAAACCTCGGCGCTTGGACGCAGCTAAACTGGCCATAGCACGCGAGGAGTTCGCCAACCTGGAGAGGTTGGGCATCATCAGGAGTTCAAACAGCCCATGGGCTTCCCCGCTACACATGGTCCCTAAAGCTGAGAGTTTGTGGCGACCTTGCGGGGATTTCCGCAGGTTGAACAACGCTACAGCGCACGACCGCTACTCAATTCCTCACATTCAGGATTTTTCTGTTCACCTGGCAGGAGCGCGCGTTTTTTCTAAAATAGACCTGGTCCGCGGTTACCACCAAGTCCCAGTGCACACCGAGGACATACCCAAAACAGCGGTGATAACTCCGTTCGGTTTATTCGAGTTTTTGCGCATGCCATTTGGGCTTAAAGGGGCTGCACAGATGTTCCAATGCATGATGGATGCAGTGCTGTGCGATCTCCCTTTCGTGTTCGTCTACTTGGATGATATCTTGGTAGCCAGTGTGTCCAAAGACGAACATGAAACCCACCTCACGGCGGTTTTCCGGAGGTTGGAAGAGCATGGGTTAATAATCAACCCAGCTAAATGTCAGTTCGGGGTGACGCGTATTGATTTTTTGGGGCACCGTGTCTCTCCCGAAGGAGCGGTTCCGCTGCCTGACAAAATGCGCGCGGTAGCAGATTTTCCCCGGCCGCAAACGGTCAGGGCGCTACAGGAATTTTTGGGAATGGTGAATTTTTATAACCGTTTCCTTCCCCGCGCAGCGCAGCTCATGCAACCACTCTATGCCGCGCTCAAAAAAACAGAAACCCGCGGATAAGATCAAATGGTCCCCGGAGCGAGAGTGGGCGTTCTCAGAAGTCAAAGCAGCCCTGGCAAACGCCGCATTGCTGGCACATCCAGACCCAACGGCCCGCATAGCGCTCACCACTGACACTTCAGATGTGGCCATAGGGGCAGTCGTGGAGCAGCGCGTATCCGGGGCTTGGCAGCCGCTCGCCTTTTTCAGCAGGACTTTGCGCGACAGTGAACGTAAATACAGCGCGTTCGACAAGGAGTTGCTGGCTCTCCACCTGGCCATTCGCCACTTCCAGTTCTGGCTGGAAGGGCGCAGTTTCACCGCGTTTGTTGACCACAAGCTGCTAACATTCGCGATGGCCAAGGTTTCAGAACCGTAGTCGGGCCGGCAGCAGAGACAGCTGGCCACGATCTCAGAGTTTACTACCGATATTCAGCATGTCTCGGTTAAACTGAATGTAGTGGCAGACTGCCTCTCGCGCGCCGTGGCGGCCCCAGTCTGTGTGGGGATAGATTACGCAGCCATGGCCGCGGAGCAGGTTAGTGACGCGGACGTACGCGCGCTCCACTCTGGACCAACAGGGTTAAGGCTGGAGAGCAGGGTGCTGCAAGATGGCATGCCCCCCCCTAATCTGTGATGTCTCCACGGGGCGACCGCGTCCCGTGGTACCGGCCGCGTGGCGCCGCCGCGTGTTTGACTCGATTCATTCTTTGGCGCACCCGGGAGTGTGCGCGTCGGTCAAACTGGTAGGAGAGAAATTCATGTGGCCGAGCCTTTGCAAACAAGTGAAAGAGTGGGTGGCAGCCTGCATGGTGTGCCAACGAGCCAAGGTACACAGACACACGAAGGCTCCCTTGGAGCCGTTTCGCATCCCTGCTAAGAGGTTCGACCATGTTCACGTGGACCTCGTGGGCCCCCTCCCGCCATCACAGGGGTGCACGCACCTTCTGACAATGGTGGACCGCACCACGCGCTGGCCGGAAGTGGTTCCACTGGCAGCAACCACAGCCGAGGAGGTGGCGCGCGCGTTTTTAACAGCATAGGTGGTGCGTTTTGGAGTCCCGTCGGATATTACGTCTGACAGAGGCGCTCAATTTGTTTCCGAACTCTGGTCAACATTGGCCCACAGCCTGGGTGTCACAATTCACCGCACAACCGCGTACAATCCTCAGGCTAATGGGTTATGCAAACGTTTTCATAGGTCATTGAAAGCGGCTCTCAGGGCGTCACTGACGGATGCAAATTGGGTAGACAAGCTACCGTGGGTTTTATTGGGGTTACTTTCTGCACCTAAAGAGGATCTGGAAGCTTCTCCGGCTGAACTCATTTTTGCGCAGCCACTTCGGCTGCCCGGGGAGTTTCTTCCAGATAATCCCGCGCCGGGCAGCTCCCCGTCTCAGCTGTTGCAGCGTAGCATAGACACAAGCACGCTGCCGGGCCCTGCTCACCACAATTTTCCGCGCGTTTTTGTGCCTAAAACTTTGAAAAACGCGGAGTTCGTTTTTGTCAGACACGATGCCCATCGCCCTCCACTGCTCCCACCTTATGATGGACCGTTCAGAGTGATGGAAACAGGGGACAAGCATTTTTTGCTAGATTTGGGGGGTAGGAGGGAAAAGATTGGCATAGACAGACTCAAACTCGCTTTTGTGGTGGCGGCCGAGCAAGTGCTGTTGGCGAGGGCCCCTCAGCGTGGAAGACCCCCACGGGGAGCTTCCCAGAGAAAAGATTCCCCAGAGCACCCACATGCACAGACTTTTACCCCTCAAACATCAGCCCCCCAGCATGACAGCGCCGCGGAGGCGGTGAATCCTGGTTACAGCAGATACGGGAGAAGACTGAAGCCCAAGCAGCATGTGGATTGATGTTTAATGATTTTACCACAGCATATGGACTGTCATTCTATTGTTCTATCCAAGACGCTCGGGGGGGGGGTCGTTTGGTGACACATGGGGAGGGCATAATGGTATTGCATCTTAGACTAGAACAAAGAGCAGAGTTTCCCTTGGAGATAACAGGGAGGTGTGAAGGATGAATGCAGTGTGATCTTTTGTGTGTTAGAAACTTCTAGAAGGATGTTAAAGGATTAAGGAAGTGTATGCAATGTGACCTTTTGTGTGTTTGAAGCTTCTAGAAGAATGCCATGCTTTTTAAGAGGAGAGTCTCTGCTGAGTGTTCATTCTTGCTATGCTTCTCGTGTGAGACGTGTAATAAAATGTCTGAGTCAAATCCACCTCTTTATTTACACGCTCCACAGTGTATATATAGTGGGGAATCCACTCTCAGTATGCTTCCACTCAGACGGAAGGACAATGGGAATTGTCATGGGGGGTTGGTGTGTTGATGAGAGCAGTGACAAAGAGAATGGGAATTGCAAAGGCTTTCATGTTAATGCAGCACCACAGGTGACTGAGCGAGTTGTATGATACAAAAGGAGAGGTGCCTGTGACCTGTTAGTCTTTTTGATGTTTGTGATTCTGGTGAATGTGAGAGAGAGAAATTAATAAAGCCTTCTCTGCCCTGGACCGCTTTGCCTGATTATTCCTCTAATAAGGTGAGACAACGTGTTCATTATCGATTCCGCCAGTGTTACGTAGTGTCCGTAGAATTGACCAAGTGCATTCTGGGTAGGGTAGGAACTGTTAGTTCGCTGAGATCACGTCAACGTAGGAGACATCGTCACAAAGCAGCTGTGTTTTAAACTGTAATAGTCGTTCTAACAACCGCCGTGGAGAAAAGGTAAACCACCGAATAGGCTTTTATCGTTTTCCAGCATGGAAGAAGAACAGCACACGTTTCGGATGTAACTAAGAGGCGACGCCTGGCCTGGATTGCAGCAGTCAGAAGACCCAACATAACTTTCAAACACACACCTGAATTGATGGTGGTGTGCTCAAAGCATTTTCATAAAGGTACGTTATGATTTATTGTGTATGTCTGTTGTTAAAACTTGCTTGTGTTGTGGTTAAGACTTGCTTGGTCATAGCTTTTACCCTACGTCAGCAGTGCTAAGCTAAACAGAGCTAAGCTAAAGAAAGACTCCGATATCCGAGTAGCTAGAAAAAGTTACCACTCACACACCTGTGTGAGCGGGTTTAATTTGTTCATCACCAAAGTATTTTCTTACCATTTCCTTTGCTTTAACAGGCAGACCAGCTTATGAAATGCTAGACTGTGATCCTGACTGGGAACCTTCTCTAAACCTAGGGCATGCAGAGCTTCCAGCTACCACTCCTGACAGGTTTAACTGCTTATGCAGACGGGCGAGATTACGACAAAAAGAATCAGCAGGGCATGCAAGTGACCCCCCAACATCACTGGCCCTGTGACTGAGATGGATAATGTAGCTCCTTCAGGTAGTCTTTTTTTTTTTACCTATGTTTTTCTTTCTAAAATGTGTCTTGGGATTCCTTTTGATTACAAAATATATTAACTACAGTTGTTTATTGTCCTGATCAGCAGCAGATGACACCACACCTCTGGCTGAGATGGAGGAGACGACATCTGATGAAGCAGCACTGATCTGTCAGGCTGATGATGCTCCAGTGGAAAATGCACAAGAACTACAGAACTGCAGCATGTGTCACCTTAGACTTAAAGAAATTTTACTCTTGCAAGAGGAGAACAGAAAGTTAAAGGGAGAACTCTCCAGAAAGACCCTGGATGAGAATTTCCTCAAAGATAATGACTCAAAGGTGAAATACTACACTGGGCTTTCAGTTTAATGGCTCTGCTGATGCAATTTTTTTCCAGCTTACTAAAGACAGAAAAAATTCCCATTTTCAAATTCTCCTTTTAACTATGATGCGTTTGTGGCTTAATTTGCCTCTTGAACATATTGCACACCTTTTTGACATAAGCAGACAAACCGCATCCATCCTGTTCTGCGACACCATAAATGTGCTCCATGCACACCTCAGCCCTTTGGTGTCCTGGCCAAAGAGACCTTGTTTGCAGGCTAGCATGCCGCACCAGTACATTGAAATGTTTGGTAGTAAGGTCACAGTTGTTATTGACTGCTTTGAACTTTTTAGTTTTAGAATGTAGGCACTGACGTGTTTTTGGTGTGGTTTAGCCCTTTTGACATCATGTCTTTAACTGTGTCAATAATATTGAAGCAGTTAAAGCAGCATCTCTTCAATTTTTCTTATTGCTCAAACATTTTGCTTTCTTTCCTCTTTTTATATATGTAAATCACACTGAGTTGCCCTTGTGTATGAAATGTGCTGTATAAATACACCTGCTTGCTTTGTAACAATTTTTGGAATAAAGTATACAATGGCTTACAAACTCCAGCTCTTTATTTCAAAGATGCAAAACTGTAACCATAACCATGACACAATGCAAGAATATAAATTGACATGCATGGTCAACATGTATCATTGTTTGCACAACGTTATAGCGCATAACTGTCTCATGCTACAACACTACTCTAATGTGCACATATCGCAAAATCACGGCTGCTGTGGGGTTGGTGCTTCAGAGTCCCGCACATCCTAAATGGAACCACTGAATTTCACAGTTTTGGTTCTCACAGGCAGCCATGTCATCCAGCTCTTCTGGCTGCCTGCAAGTCCACCACACTTCTGCTGTGTTCTGTGCCTGTCTTCTGGGATTGTGTGTGGGACCTGGCTGTAATGCAGTTAGACGTCGTCTTTTGGGCTTCTGGGTGGGTTTATCAGCTGCAGTTTTCCTCTTGTGTTGTGGGGTCAGAGTCAGTAAAGTGACGGGCAACAAGCTCAGGTAGGAAAACTTTATAAAAAAAAGTTCTGGGCCACTGGTAAAATGGTTTGCTCCCACAGGTCAGAATCTGGTGTGACGTGTACAACATCACAACTTTTTGTGGTCCAGACAACAAAGTCACAGAAATGTGAGCCTGTCACAAAGATTTGCGTTTGTACCTGCTTGTAGTACTTGGGACTGTGCTTGAGTTCTAGTCTCCCATCAGAGAGTTTCAGGTAAAAATCCTTGTCTGCACAGGCCTGCAGGATGTTGTTGTTGTGGTTCTTATATGGGATTTTATTTCCACACAGCCTTTTTCACAACAGGTGCAGGACACAAGGGCATCAGGGGTTGCACCAACTTCAGGAAAGGAGGGGTTGATTATAAAATATTATAAGCACACTTTCACATGTATGGTGCATAATGTATGGTGCATAATTCAATTTATGGCATGCACTTATTTTATTTAGTAAATAAATACTTGTAATCAAGACAAGAAATAAAAAAAACACCTTTGTGACCACAATTGTCTTCAAGTCTACCTTGTACATCTACAAGTCATGCACCCATCCGTCTGTGAACTGCACTTTTTCTTGCTTCAAAGACCTAAAGTTACTAAAAACTTCATGTGTGTGTGGACTTATGCTTACAGTCATATAATTATAAATGAAGGCATGGTCGAAGTTTGGCAGAATGTTTATATCTGAACTCCATGTGATATGTTGGTAGAGATCTAGTCCATTAACCCCTTCAAGTTTTGCCAAATAGCGTGCCTTTGCAGTCCCATTCAATTTGGCGGAGTACGGTCCCTTTAAATTTTCCTTCACGGTCCATTTTGTGATTTTTTTTTTTTTCGTTCATTCACAAGAAATGCCGAGGCGCTGTGTGCTTGCAGTCCGTTTACAATTGCTGAACCTACCCTGCCCAGAATGCATTGCGTGTTTGTCACGTGGGCTGGCGAGGTTAATAGCTTATATTTGCTTGCCTGTTAGCAGGCAGTATACCCAGACGAGCCAGCGTTGACTGCGCAGAGAGAGCCTCTTTAAGTACGCTGGCTGATGAGCAGATGCAGGTGTGTCTTCTGCCTCAGGTGCTGTGATGAGTTGGTGAATGTGAGGCAGGACGGGAGGAGCGCGCTCTCGCTGCCCATGACATTTTTAAGGATTTTTGGACCATCTAGAATGACTTCAGTCTTATCTGAATTTAATAGCAGGAAATTACAAGTCATCCAAGCATTGGTTTCCTTAAGACAGGCTTCTAACTTGACTAATTGATGACTATCATCTGGCTTCACTGACATGTATAATTGTGTGTCATCTGCATAACAATGAAAATGTATACAGTGCTTTCTAATAATGTTGCCTAACGGAAGCATATATAAACTAAAAAGAGTAGGGCCTAGCACAGATCCCTGTGGAACTCTGTGACTGAGGTTTGAGTTGGAAGAAAACTCATTATTGACATGAACAAACTGGAACCTATCAGATAAATAAGATCTAAACCACTGCAACGAAGTTCCATTAAGTCCAACATAGTGTTCTAGTCTATCAAGTAGAATATTACGATCGATAGTATCAAAAGCTGCACTAAGGTCTAAAAGGACAAGTACAGAAGCAAGTCCATTATCAGATGCGATAAGGAGGTCATTAGTGACCTTCACTAAGGCTGTTTCAGTACTATGATGGATTCTAAACCCAGATTGAAATGCTTCAAATTAACCATTTCCCTGCAGGTGGTCAAATAATTGTGTAGCAACAACTCTTTCTAAGATTTTTGAACTGAAAGGCAGATTAGAGATTGGCCTATAGTTAGCTAAAACTCCTGGATCCAGCGTTGGCTTTTTGAGTAAGGGTTTAATAACAGCAGTTTTGAAAGCCTGCGGTAAATGGCCTAAAGTTAATGAAGAATTGATTATTTGAAGAATAAAGCTACTATGGCGCATATTCAGGGCGCATATATTGTATCCATATTTCCCACATATACCTAGTAAGCATGACGGTGCATATTTTGGAGGCTTCACGTCTTAATGGACAAAGAGGACCTGACCCTACAGAGACCTACGGGAGGTGTGAAGTTGGTCCTGCAGGAGGAGGGACGTTGGAGAGAATGTCCCAGCAGGAGCCCCGGAGGCTAGAAGGATAAGAGACAATGGGGACGCCAAGGAGTCTCGGGGGCTGTATGTTTGCTGAAGGACTGTGGGGTTGGGGGTGTATGACTTGGGGAGAGTATAAGAACTGTGAAAGACGATTGTTCTCTCTCTTTTCGAGATTCTGAGATTGCTAGAGGATGTAACCATTCAATAAACCAATCCTGAGAAATAAACCCAGTCTCGTCTGTGAAAGGCATCCTCTACACTGGTGACCTACGACAAATTATGGCCGGTGGCGACGATCTCCCCGCACCGGACTCTTCAGGAGCCAACCGGGTTAACGCAGCTGCCACACTACAGCTGCCCGATTTCTGGCAACATAACTCGCGCTCCTGGTTTACCACTGTGGAGGCGCAGTTCCACCTTTGGGGAATTTCAGCGGACGCAACAAGGTTCTACCATGTCGTCGCGAAGCTGGACAGCCTCACAGTGCAGCGGGTGGAGAGCCTGACCAACCACCCGCCCCAGGACGACAAGTACGGTGCACTGAAAGCCGACCTCATTCGTGCCTTCACCCCTTCGCAGGGAGAGCGAGCAGAGAAGCTTCTGACGTTAACAGAAGGCGAAGCAGACAGGCCGGTGGATCTGATGGCGAGGATGATGAACCTGAGAGGCAAAGACGACGACAATTTTATCTTCGCCCACCTCTTCCTCAGAACACTACCGCCAGCAGTGAGAGTCACCCTGGCCAGCTCACAGCTGCTGAACAACCGTGACTACCACGGGCTGGGCCAGGAAGCACAGCGGCTCGTCGACGCCCATAGACGACACGTAGCCGTGACGGCGGCAACGGAGCTGAACACATCCCCGCGAGACGAGAGGAGACCAGAGGCCGCAGCACCAGACCCACTGACGTCAGCAGCGGCAGAGTCCAGGAGAAGCGGAGCGGACGGCACCCTCTGCTTTTACCATCGACGTTTCGCCGAGAGGGCGCGCAGATGCATCCCACAGTGCCGATACAAGCGCCAGGGAAACGCCAAGACTGATAGTTGGTAGCAGTTGCTGCTCTCGTTGTGAAGAACAAGCTGCTTTTCGTGACGGACGTGAATTCAGAGAAGGATTTCCTGGTGGACACAGGCTCCCAGCTGAGCTTTGTCAAGCCTTCCTATGCGGACCTGCTGGTGCCTTCCAGTGGACCCCTGGTGCTAGCGGCAAACGGTTTGACGATCAAAACCTATGGGGAGAAGACGCTCCTCCTATCCTTCCACAGTCGCACCTTTGAGTAGACTTTCGTCGTAGCTGCAGTTAGCAATAACATGCTAGGTGCTGATTTTTTGTGCTCAAATGGTTTATTAGTTGATCTTACTAGTAGAAGTATGGTTAATGCACTGTCTTTCCACTCTATCTCCTAGTTTCATGCACTACTCAATCAGTTCCCAGCACTCACGGTCCCAACATTTTCAGCGTCAGTAGCCAAACACGGGGTCGAGCACTACATAACTACCTCTGGCTCCCCTGTTTTTGCAAAAGCTCGGCGCTTGGACCCAGCTAAACTGGCCATTGCGCGTGAGGAATTCGCCAACTTGGAAAAACTGGGCATCATTAGGCGTTCTAACAGCTCTTGGTCTTCACTGCTGCACATGGTGCCTAAGGCCGACGGCTCGTGGCGGCCTTGCGGTGATTTCCGCAGGTTAAATAATGCTTCAGCACACGACCGCTACCCAATTCCGCACATCCAGGATTTTTTGGCACATTTGGCGGGGGTGCGCATCTTTTCCAAAATAGATTTGGTGCGCGGTTATCACCAAGTCCCAGTCCGAGCTCAAGACATACCCAAAACGGCAGTAATAACCCCCTTTGGGCTTTTCGAATTTTTGCGCATGCCTTTTGGCCTCAAGGGCGCCGCACAGACGTTCCAACGTATGATGGATGCGGTGTTGTGCAGCCTCCCTTTCGTGTTCGTCTACTTGGATGATATTTTAGTAGCCAGTACATCCGAAGACGAACACGAACGCCACCTCACGGCGGTTTTTCAGAGGCTGACAGAGCATGGGTTAATAATTAACCCAGCGAAATGCCAGTTCGGGGTGGCGCAAATCGATTTTTTGGGGCACCGCGTTTCTCCAGAAGGAGCGGTCCTGCTGCCCGATAAAGTACGCATGATAAAAGAGTTTCCCCAACTGCAGACAGTTAAAGCATTGCAAGAATTTTTGGGGATGGTCAATTTTTATAACCGTTTCCTCCCCAGCGCGGCACAGCTCATGCACCCACTGTACGCGGCACTAAAGAAACAAAAACCTGCAAATAAGGTCGAGTTGTCCCCGGAACGGGAGCGCGCTTTCTCCCAGGTCAAGTTGGCCCTGGCGAATGCTGTGTTGTTGGCACACCCGGTGCCAACAGCTCGCATGGCGCTAACCACGGACGCTTCCGACGTAGCAGTTGGGGCGGTCGTCGAGCAACTGGTAGCAGGGAGCTGGCAACCGCTTGCATTTTTCAGCAAAACATTACGCGATAACGAGCGGAAATACAATGCGTTCGATAGGGAGCTTTTAGCCCTGCATTTGGCCATCTGCCACTTCCAGTTCTGGCTGGAAGGGTGCCGTTTCACCGCGTTTGTAGATCACAAACCCTTAACATTTGCAATGGCCAAGATTTCAGATCCTTGGTCGGGCCGACAGCAGAGACAGCTGGCCGCGATTTCAGAGTTTACCACCAACATTCAACATGTGGCGGGCAAACACAATGTAGTGGCAGATTGTCTTTCGCGTGTAGTTGCAATGCCAGGCCTCCAGGGGGCAGACACGGTGGCCGTGGATGCGGGCCAGGCTTGCGGCGCGGAAGCGCTCGCAGCCCTGGTCTGCGTGGGTTTAGATTACGCAGCCTTGGCCGCTGAGCAGGTTAGCGATGCGGATGTGCGCGCGCTCCAGTCTGGGCCAACAGGGCTAAGGCTGGAGCACAGGGTGCAGCAGGAAGGTATGCCCCCTCTAATCTGCGATGTCTCCACGGGGCACCCCCGCCCTGTGGTCCCAGCTGCGTGGCACCGCCGCATTTTTGATTCAATCCATTCGCTGGCACATCCGGGGGTTCGCGCATCGATCAAAATGGTGGGAGAAAAATTTGTTTGGCCGGGATTGCGTAAACAGGTCAAAGAATGGGCCACAGCGTGCGCAGCGTGTCAAGGAGCAAAAATACACAAGCACATGCGGGCCCCTTTAGAACCTTTTCACATCCCGGCCAAACGCTTCGACCACATGCATATCGACTTGGTGGGACCCCTCCCGCTGTCGCAGGGGTTCACACACCTTCTAACCATGGTGGACCGCACCACGCGCTGGCCAGAAGCGGTCCCCCTGGCGTCAACTACAGCAGCAGACGTTGTGCGCGTGTTTTTAACGGCTTGGGTCGCGCGTTTTGGAGTCCCGTCAGACATAACGTCTGACAGAGGTCTCCAATTTGTTTCCGAGCTCTGGTCATCCATGGCACTCAGTCTGGGGGTGAAAATTCACCGCACTACCGCATATAACCCCCAGGCCAACGGTTTGTGCGAACGCTTTCACCGGTCATTGAAGGCAGCCCTCAGAGCGGCTCTCACGGACACAAATTGGGTTGATAAACTTCCATGGGTTTTATTAGGGTTGCGTTCGGCACCTAAGGAAGATTTGCAAGCCTCTCCGGCTGAGCTAGTTTTTGCCCAACCCCTCCGGTTACCGGGCGAATTCCTTCCAGAGAACCCCGCACCAAATCGCGCCCCCGTTCAGCTGTTGCAGAGCGACATGGGACCAAACACCCTCCCCGGCCCAGTTCATCACAGTTTCCCACGCGTTTTTGTGCCTAAAACCTTAAAGAACGCAGAATTTGTCTTTGTCAGACACGACGCTCAGAGGCTGGGTTTAAGACCACCTTATGATGGACCTTTCAGAATGTTGGAAACTGGGGAAAAACATTTTTTGCTCGATTTGGGCGACAGGAGGGAATTAGTCTGCATTAACAGACTCAAACCCGCTTTGTTTTGGCTGATGAACAAGTGCAGTTAGCCAGGGCCCCCCGTCGCGGCAGGCCGCCGGGGAGACACTGTTCTAAGCCTTCACAAGGATGTACTAATGACTCTAATCCACAGATGCAAGAAACGGCTGCAGTCAGATCGAAACCTGCTTACAGCAGATATGGCAGGAGGTTGAAGCCCAAGCAGTCGGAAGTGTGATATGTTGTGCCATTTTCTGTTCTGTGTGATATGAGATGATTCTGTTTGCTATGCATCTTGGGGTGTACTTTGTCCTTATTTAGACGTTTGGGGGGGGGGTTATATGGCGCATATTCAGGGCGCATATATTGCATCCATATTTCCCACATATACCTAGTAAGCATGATGGTGCATATTTTGGAGGCTTCACGTCTTAATGGACAAAGAGGACCTGACCCTACAGAGACCTACGGGAGGTGTGAAGTTGGTCCTGCAGGAGGAGGGAAGTTGGAGAGAATGTCCCAGCAGGAGCCCCGGAGGCTAGAAGGATAAGAGACAATGGGGACGCCAAGGAGTCTCGGGGGCTGTATATTTGCTGAAGGACTATGGGGTTGGGGGTGTATGACTTGGGGAGAGTATAAGAACTGTGAAAGATGATTGTTCTCTCTCTTTTCGAGATTCTGAGATTGCTAGAGGATGTAACCATTCAATAAACCAATCCTGAGAAATAAACCCAGTCTCGTCTATGAAAGGCATCCTCTACACTACCAATAAATGGGAAAACTTCTTTAAATAACCTTGTAGGAATACGGTCTAAAAGACAAGTTGAAGGCTTGGATGACGAAATTATTTTATCTAACTCTAAAGGGTCAATTGGCGTAAACTCATCCAAACAGATATCAAATGAAGGAGTTGTAGTAGTTACTGTATTTAAGTTAACGGTGGGAAGAATCTGACTGATTTTATCTCTGATAGATGAAATTTTATTTTTAAAAAAGTTCATAAAGTCCTCTAGCTCCCTAATGTCACGCCGCGCCATTCATCAGCGGCGCCACCTGCTCACACACCTGATCCTCATCAGCGGCGAGGGATAAAAGCCGCCTCGCACGGAGGCTCGGCCTGAAGCCGTCAGACTTCGTTCCCTCACCGTCGTGAGCATTCCTTTCTTCAGCATCACTATTCTGGGTAAGAACCCTTACCTCCTTTTCCAGTCTGCTCCCCTGTGCACAGGTGGATTCCCCGGCGGCGGACGTCTCCGTTCCATCGCCCATCCTTCGCTGCTGCACGGAGCTCTCCAGGTGGCTGTCTCCCGGGCTACGTTCCCCTTGCTGTGCCAGCTATCCTGACAACTCAAGTAAGATCTTCTCTTGCCATAATTCATCCTGTGTTGGTGTATGCCCGTCACCCTCTCCCTGTGCTCTCTCCATAGGGTTGCTCGGCCGAACGGTCATCTGCCTCTGTGCCTGAAGCAGACGCCACCACCAACACATCTGCATCCCGCAGACACACACTCATACACTCCTGCTGTTAATAAACTCTTTGAACTACTCTAAGCCTGTGTGTGCGCGTCTCCTGAGCCGTGCGTTATGTCACCTAAGCTCTAAGGGAATGCTAGGATTGACAGAGTCCTGACTCTTATGGCCCTTTTCCACTAGTACCCACTCAGCCCTACTCTACTCTACTCTACTCTACTCTACTCAGTTTGGTTCTGTTTCCATTGCAGCTGGGTACGCCTGGGGTGGGTGGCATTTTTTTACAGCAAGGCAGCACCCCACTCCTGTGACTTAAAACACGCGACCCAAGTAAAACATAACATGGCGGTTGTACAAGGTGACTCCTCGGTCTCTGGCTTTTTGTCATCGTAAAGACTAAAAAGGACCACCAGAGAAGAGGACAGGCAGTGAGACGAAACACTCTGGAAAAGTACTGGAGCGTCTAGGAAGCCATAGAGCGGAAGACTTGAGGATATGAACTAGATCACATATGACAGTAAGCTAATGATTGCTAATACTAGTTTGCTTTAAGTATGTTGTACTACATTGTAATGTCTGCAAGTTATCACTATTAGGTACTAAAATATGTATGCTGAGTGTGTGTGTTTCAGATGGCTCTGTTGTGGGAAAATTACTGCTTCAAACCGTCAGTCTGGGCGTTCAACACATCCTCTCACTGATGTCACCCCAGCTTCACAAACAATCAGTGGTTATAGAACTTAAGAATGTCTGTCGAAACGTTTAGCTTCCTGTGCAACAAATTGCTCTGATCTGCGTGAAAATCATGGACAGACTGTTGAGACATCATGTCATGTAGCTTCTCCAACAGCACTGAGTCTGTGGTGGTGTCATGGCAAAAACTGTTCAGCTGACACAACTTGATCGCCAGGTTGTAGTTATGCTTCTTCCGGCATTCAGAGAGAGCAGACGCTTTTCTCCCTCCTCTCCCTCCTAATCCTCTCCCTTCTGATCCCAGCTTGCAATGTTGCGTTTTTGTCTGTGTTTTAGTCGCTCTTCTTCTGGATGAATCTTAATCCAAACGGAAATTATGGATTTGGAAAGCGGCTTAAATGTGATTGTCACCACTTTAAAAGAAGATCGGGTCAGGGGGAACCCAAGGGGAAGACTCATGGACATTGGGAACTCATGTGTCTGCATGATTTGACTGGAGATGCAGAAGACATCTATTGGCTATGATCACAGGACTTCTACTTTGGCTTTGGAGTTTCCAGATGTTTCAGAAATTGAGGAAGGTTGGAGAACTGTTCAAAATGCGGACCCAGGCAAGCTCCTTCATCAAATTCGACCAGTTGGAGAGTGCATGAAGTGGCATGGTGGACTGAATGGTACTTGATTCAGATGGTGGAATACATCTTGAGTCGCTAGTGCTCTCCAGGGAATGTTTTTAAGCCTGTATATGGAAATTATGAAGCACAGAATCGCATGAGAGAGGAAAATTCTATTCTCTGAGTGCACTGTGCAGATTTGACCTTGTTTTTTGGGTGCCCTGTTTACATTCCTCCTCGATGAAGATAAGGTAGAAGAGGCGGCTGGCTTTTCTCTCTGCTAACCCAAACAATCGACAAACAATTGCTGTTGTTTCAGCAGACTGAACTCTTCAAGGACAGTGTTACCATGTGTCTTCAAAACTCTGCCATCTGCATGCACGAGAGAGATAGACTCAGGACATGCTTATAGCTCACATGATTATAACATCCATCCACTGCCAGGAGGCACCCTCTGCTGTTCACTAGCAACTGACACACCCACACTACACACTGCATGCAACATCACATGACTGATACACATACACTGACACACATACACACACACTATCTCTCTCAACTTTTGTTTTGTGTGATCTATATTGTCTGCTAATTGTGCATTGGAGAGTTTTTTTTCTATGTAATCACAATTTTGGTCATAAAATGAGCTTTATTTTGATTAACAATGCTTTTTTCTCTCTGCCCATTGTGTCCCTTCCCTTTCCCCTCATTCCCTTCTTTACCCTCTAATGGCGCCTCCATGGCTGCCGCGTCATTGAGATGCGCTTATTCAGCGCACCCAATGTCAAGTCAAATTCCTCGTATGTTTATGTTTTTTATGTAAACATGCTTGGCAATAAAGCTTTCTGATTCTGATTCTGATGGGGTTATATTAGCCACAAAATATATATTCAAAAGGTAAACAGTACTGAGTTAGGTATAATAAGATATATTTGACAATTATGATGCATTTTAGGCCAAAACAAACTTGATCTAGGATTAAAAGCAATTAAAATAATGCAGTCACAAGGTTACATGGAAAATATTTGATTTACTAGATACATGTAGATACTGTAGAAATATATATTCTCTGCATCAACAATGTACTATACATGTATTCATGTAGTATTGCACTGGGAATTTTGACAATAAACCTTTGGAATTTTGGCAGATGTGTCTCTTTTGTTTTATGTGTGAAGGTTACCACCAAGTGACATAAATTAAATACTAAAAATTGGAAAAGCTGTCTAAGAACAATCCAGCAGTTTGAGAAATCACTTTTGGTTTCGTGTAAGTCTGACAGATTTAAGATAAGATAAGATAAGATAAGATATACCTTTATTAGCCTTTATTATTTATGAACCATAAAGCAGTTTGTGTTAAAATGTTAAATCCCATTAAACTCTAACCCAGGGGTGTCCAATCATGTGCCATGGAGGGCTAAGACCCTGCAGGTTCTCTCTTCTACCCAGTCTCTTCAGCAGGTGTTTTCACTGATCAGCAGTCAGTGGAAGAAATTCGGTGGAATCTGCTGTTGAAGACACTGGTTGGAGGTAAAGCCTGCAGGGTCTTGGCCCTCCATGGCACATGATTGGACACCCCTGCCCAAACCCATTATTAGAAAATCCAGATGCTAATATGGCCAGAATTCCTCCATATCCTGGTATTGTCACTAAAGTGTGCAGGGTCTTCTGCACTGGCACATCCAACAATACAGTCTTCAGTAAATAAAATAATTGCTTTGGTTACTTTTTCTTAAAAATGAGCCATTATTTTCAAAGTCTCCAATAAATGGTTTGAACTGTTGACTCTTTTCCCACTGGTGTCTTAACAGACAAAATAGAAAATCATGATGCAAACACATAAGTCACTAAATTGTTTATTACAATCAGCAGCAAATTCAATTCAATTCAATTCAATTCAACTTTATTTATATAGCGCCATTTCACAACAACAGTCATCTCATAGCACTATCAACTGTAGGGGGAACCCCCACAGTTGCAGAAAGACCCCAGCAATCAGGCGATCCCCTGTGGGCAAGCACTTGGCGATGGTGGAGAGGAAAAACTCCCTTTTAACAGGAAGAAACCTCCAGCAGAACCAGGCTCAGGGAGGGGCAGTCATCTGCTGTGACTGGCTGGGGGGTGAGGGGATAGAGAAGATGAAAAGAACAGACATATAGAGAGCAAACAGCATGATGGGGACTCAATCTATGAGAGAGAACAAACAGATGTTAATGTCCAGCGAAAAAAAAATATTTCATTGAGACTGAAGAAAGGAGTGAGGCCCAGTGCATTATTGGAGGTCCCCCGGCTGACTAAACCTATTAGCAGCATAACTAAGGGAGGGTTCAGAAACACATGATCCCTCCCTAATTGTAGGCTATATCAAAAAGGTAGGTTTTAGCCCTATTCTTAAAAACAGAGATCGAGTCTGACTCCCGAATCCAGAATGGCAGCTGGTTCCACAGGAGAGGAGCTTGATAACTGAAGGCTCTGCCTCCCATTGTACTTTTGGAGATTCTAGGTATTACAAGTAATCCTGCATTTTGGGAGCGTAGTGCTCTGTTAGGATGATACGGTAGTATCAGATCTTTTAAATAAAAAGGAGCCTGATTGTTTAGAGCTTTGTAAGTAAGAAGAAGGATTTTAAACTTAATTCTAAACTCTATGGGAAGCGAATGAAGGGAGGCCAGAACTGGAGAGATATGATCTCTCTTTCTAGCACCTGTTAAAACTCTTGCTGCAGCATTTTGGATCAGCTGAAGACTTTTTAAAGATGTTTTAGGACAGCCTGATAATAAAGAATTACAATAATCTAATCTCGAGCCAACAAAAGCATGGAGTGTTTTTGAAGCTGCAGCCATTAACCTAAATGAACTCACTGACACTGTGACATCATACATCTGTTTCTGCGAGGACATGTGTGTGCAGACCAAGACCTTCTGCATATACAACAACAATAAACCCTGGTTCATTCCTAAACTGAAGCAGTTACGTCAGACCAAGGAGGAGGCCTACAGGACTGGTGACTGGACTCTGTACAAGTGGGCCAGAAACATGCTGACGAAGGAGATCAGGCTTGCTAAGAGGAGCTACAGAAGAATCAGAATCAGAATCAGGTTTATTGCCATTGTTCATGTAGTACACAAACTAGGAATTTGTCTCGGTACAATGCTGCAACATTAAACATGATAAGATAAGAGAAATAAACTATACATGTAATAAAGTGTAGGATAAGATTAAGTGATACTGGTCAACAGTTAAAATATATATTAGCCAGCAGCAGATACTGTGGAGAACTATATAGTGCAGTCGGTAATGCAGGAAGAAAACAGTGATGATTGACATGAGTCTGGTTGAGCTGCTGTACATGGTGCACGAGAGTCACTTAGTGTTCAGCAGTCTAATGGCAGAGGGGAAGAAGCTGTTCATGTGACGGGAGGTTTTAGTCTGGATGGACCGAAGTCTTCTACCAGAGGGGAGGGGGGCAAACAGTACATGTGTACAGTGTGACGTTACAAAAAAACTTCTCAGCCAACAACTCTGCTTCTGTCTGGAGAGGCCTGCAGAATATCACCAACTACAGGAGACCATCCCCCCACCCTGTGGAAAACCTCCAGCTGGCTAACGACCTAAACAGCTTTTACTGCAGGTTTGAAAAGAACCTACAGTTCTCACCTCCCACCCACACAAAAGGATTATCTGCAGCCCCAGGAACTCCATCCCTCCTCCACTCTGACCTCTCACCAGCACTAATGATCTGTGAAGAGGAGGTGCGCCGGGTCTTTAAGAGACAAAAGATCAAGAAGGCTGCAGGACCTGATGGTGTGTCTCCGTCCTGCCTGAGAGTCTGCTCCAACGAGTTGGCCCCCATCTTCACCCGGATCTTTAACAGATCACTGGAGCTGCGTGAAGTGCCTTCCTGCTTCAAACGCTCCATCATCATTCCAGTTCCCAAGAAACCCTCTGTTACAGGATTAAACGACTACAGACCTGTTGCCCTGACCTCTGTGGTCATGAAATCCTTGGAGAGATTGGTGCTGAACCACCTGAAGGTCATCACAGGCCCCCCGATGGACCCACTGCAGTTTGCCTACCGGTCAAGCAGGTTAGTGGATGATGCAGTGAATATGGGACTACATTACATCCTGCAACACCTCGACTCCCCAGGGACGTACGCCAGGATCCTGTTTGTCGACTTCAGCTCAGCGTTCAACACCATCATCCCAGGCATTCTTCATCAGAAACTCCTCCAGCTCAAGGTGCCCCCCTCCACCTGCCAGTGGATCTCTAGCTTTCTGACTGACAGGTGGCAACAGGTGAAGCTAGAGAGATTTGCATCCAGCTCCCAAAAAATTAGTACTGGCGCCCCCCAAGGATGTGTCCTTTCCCCACTGCTCTTCTCCCTCTACTCCAACGACTGCACCTCAGAAGACCCTTCGGTGAAGCTCCTGAAGTTTGCGGACGACACCACAGTCATCGGTTTGATCCGGGATGATGATGAGTCTGCATACAGGCGGGAGGTGGAGCAGCTGATCCTCTGGTGCAGCCAGAACCATCTTGAACTTAACCCAGCCAAAACGGTGGAGATGACTGTGGATTTCAGGCGACACCCCCCTTCATTCCCCCCACTCACCATCCTCAACAGCACAGTGTCCACTGTGGACTCCTTCAAGTTTCTGGGTACCACAATCTCCCGGAACCTGAAGTGGTCCTCCCATATAGACACTGTCCAGAAAAAGGCCCAGCAGAGGTTGTTTTTTCTGCGTCAGCTCAAGAAGTTTAATTTGCCTCAGGAGCTGCTGGTTGTCTTCTACACCGCCATCATCCAATCTGTCCTCTGCTTTTCCATCACTGTCTGGTTTGGATCTGCCACTAAACAGGACAAGACCAGACTGCAGCGGATCATTAAGTCTGCGGAGAGGATCATTGGTACCGACCTACCCTCCATTGAGAACTTATATCGGTCCATAACCAGGAAACGGGCGGGAAACATCTGTGCTGACCCATCACACCCCGGCCACAAACTGTTTGAACTTCTATCTTCTGGTCGTCGTTACAGATCACTGAAGGTCAAAACCACCCGTCACAGGAACAGTTTCTTTCCTCAAGCCATCACTCTGATGAACTCCTAACATTCACCTAGTCCTACCTGTTGCTGTACTCATGACTTTTCATCCATTATTACATTGCACATAACTCTCACACTGCTTTTTACTTCATTCACATTATATCACTGAATCTGAGTCCACATTGAAATACTGTGTGACTGTATATTTTTTCATATATTTCTGCAAAGTGTGGTTAGTCTGAGTAAATAACTGCATATATTCCTGTATATATTTGCATCCTTTTATAGAAACGTGGACAGACTGTAATTTACTGTACATACTCTGTTGTCATTGAATCCTTATTTAAATCCTCCACCTGAACAACGAGAGCAAGTTTTTAGCCAAAGTCAAATTCCTTGTATGTGTTGTGCATACTTGGCCAATAAAGCTGATTCTGATTCTGATTCTGATTCTGATCAGTTTCTCAGCATCACTCTGAGACAAGATGCACCGAATCTTGGCAATATTACGCAAATGATAGAAGGCAGTCTTAGAAACTAATTTAATATGTGAATTGAAGGACAGATCTTGATCAAAAATAATTCCAAGGTTCCTCACAGAGCTATTAAGAGAAAGAGTAACCACATCCAAACTGAAAGTTTGATTTGGAAAGGTATTTCTAAGGTTTTTTGGACCAACAAGAATGACTTCAGTCTTATCTGAATTTAATAGCAGGAAATTACAAGTCATCCAAGCTTTGATTTGCTTAAGACAGGCTTCTAACTTGGCTAATTGATTACTATCATCTGGCTTCATTGACAGGTATAATTGTGTGTCATCTGCATAACAATGAAAATGTATACAGTGTTTTGTAATGTTGCCTAACGGAAGCATATATAAACTAAAAAGAGTAGGGCCTAGCACAGATCCCTGTGGAACTCCATGACTAAGCTTTGAGTTGAAAGAAAACTCATTATTTACATGAACAAACTGGAACCTGTTCATGTAAATAATGAGTTTTCTTTCAATGCGCACGTGGGCAACGACAGTGAAACCTGGAGGGGGGTGATTGGGAGGAACGGCCTGCCTGATCTGAACCCGAGTGGTGTTCAGTTATTGGACTTCTGTGCTAACCACAGTCTGTCCATAACGACCACCATGTTCAAGCATAAGGGTGTCCATATGTGCACCTGGCACCAGGACACCCTAGGCCGCAGGTCGATGATCGATTTTGTTATCGTATCATCAGACCTGCAACCGTATGTCTTGGACACCCGAGTAAAGAGAGGTGCAGAGCTGTCAACTGATCACCACCTGGTGGTGAGTTGGATCCGATGGCAGGGGAGGAAGCCATTCAGACCTGGTAGACCCAAACGTATAGTGAGGGTGTGCTGGGAGCGTCTGGCTGAGGCCCCTGTCCGGGAGGTCTTCAACTCCCACCTCCGGAAGAACTTCAACCACATTCCGAGGGAGTCTGGAGACATGGAGTCTGAATGGGCCATGTTCTCCACCTCCATTGTTGAAGCGGCGGCCCAGAGCTGCGGCTGCAAGGTGGTCGGTGCATCTCGTGGTGGCAACCCCCGAACCAAGTGGTGGACACCAGTGGTGAGGGGGGCCATTAAGCTGAAGAAGGAGTCCTATCAAGCTTGGTTGGCTTGTGGGACTCCCGAAGCAGCTGAGGTGTACCGGCAGGCCAAGCGGAGTGCAGCTCGGGTGGTTGCTGAAGCAAAAACCCGGGTATGGGAGGAGTTCGGTGAGGCCATGGAACAAGACTTTCGGTCGGCTTCAAAGAGATTCTGGCAAACTGTTCGGCGGCTCAGGAGGGGAAAGCAGCTCCCCGTCCACACTGTGTATGGTGCGGATGGGACACTGTTGACTTTGACTGGGGATATCGTCGGGCGGTGGAAGGAATACTTCGAGGATCTCCTCAATCCCACTGATACACCTTCCACAGAGGAAGCAGGGTTTGGGGACAAGGGGGATGACTCGCCTATCACAGGGGCTGAGGTCGCCAAGGTGGTTAAAAATCTCCTTGGTGGCCGGGCCCCGGGGGTGGACGAGATTCGCCCCGAGTACCTCAAGGCCCTGGATGTTGTTGGGTTGTCATGGTTGACACGCCTCTGCAACATTGCGTGGAGGTCGGGGGCAGTGCTTTTGGCATGGCAAACCGGGGTGGTGGTTCCTCTCTTCAAAAAAGGGGACCGGAGGGTGTGCTCCAACTTCAGAGGGATCACACTCCTCAGCCTCCCTGGGAAGATCTATGCCAAGGTACTGGAGAGGAGAGTCCGTCCGTTGGTCGAACCTCGGATTCAGGAGGAGCAATGTGGTTTTCGTCCTGGCCGTGGCACATCGGACCAGCTCTTTACCCTCTCGAGAATTCTTGAGGGTTCGTGGGAGTTTGCCCAACCAGTTTACATGTGTTTTGTGGATTTGGAGAAGGCATTTGACCGCGTCCCTCGTGGATTTTTGTGGGGGGTGCTTCGGGAGTATGGGGTATCGGGCTTGTTGTTACGAGCTATTCGGTCTCTGTACGACCGTTGTGAGAGTTTAGTTCGTATTGCCAACACTCGGTCGGAGTCATTCCCAGTGAGAGTTGGACTCCGCCAGGGCTGCCCTTTGTCACCGGTCCTGTTCATAATTTTTATGGACAGGATTTCTAGGCGCAGCCAGGGAATGGAGGGTGTCATGCTTGGTGACCACAGGATCTCATCTCTGTTGTTTGCAGATGATGTTGTCCTGTTGGCTTCATCCAGCAATGACCTACAGCTCTTGCTGGGACGGTTTGCCGCTGAGTGTGAAGCGGCTGGGATGAGAATCAGCACCTCCAAGTCCGAGTCCATGGTCCTTAGCCGGAAAAAGGTGGATTGTCCTCTCCGGGTTGGGGACAGGCTCCTGCCCCAAGTGGAGGAGTTTAAGTATCTTGGGGTCTTGTTCACGAGTGAGGGGAAAATGGAGCGAGAGATCGACAGACGGATTGGAGCAGCATCTGCAGTGATGCGGACGTTGTACCGGTCTGTTGTGGTGAAGAGGGAGCTTAGTTCTAAGGCAAAGCTGTCGATTTACCAGTCAATCTACGTTCCTACTCTCACCTATGGTCACGAGCTTTGGGTAATGACCGAAAGAACGAGATCGCAGATACAAGCGGCTGAAATGAGCTTTCTCCGTAGGATTGCTGGACTCACCCTCAGAGATAGGGTGAGGAGCTCAGTCATCCGGGAGAGGCTCAGAGTAGAACCGCTGCTCCTCCACATTGAAAGGAGTCAGTTGAGGTGGTATGGGCATCTGATTAGGATGCCTCCTGGACGTCTCCCACTTGAGGTGTTTCAGGCACGTCCCACTGGGAGGAGACCCCGGGGCAGACCCAGGACTCGGTGGAGAGACTATGTCTCCCAGCTAGTCTGGGAACGCCTTGGTATCCCCTCTGAAGAGCTGGAGCAGGTGGCTGGGGAGAGGGAAGTCTGGGCTTCTCTGCTTGAACTGCTGCCTCCGCGACCCGGACCTCCGGAAAAACGGTAGAAGATGGATGGATGGATGGAAACTGGAACCTATCGGATAAATAAGATCTAAACCACTGCAACAAAGTTCCATTAAGTCCAACATAGTGTTCTAATCTATCAAGTAGAATATTATGATCAATAGTATCAAAAGCTGCACTAAGATCTAAAAGGACAAGTACAGAAACTAGTCCATTATCAGATACTATGAGGAGGTCGTTAGTGACCTTCGCTAAGGCTGTTTCAGTACTATGATGGATTCTAAACCCAGAATGAAACTCTTCAAGTAAACCATTTCCCTGCAGGTGGTCAAATAATTGCGTAGCAACAACTCTTTCCAAGATTTTTGAAATGAAAGGGAGATTAGAGATTGGTTAGCTAAAGCTCCTAGATCTAGCGTTGGCTTTTTGAGTAAGGGTTTAATTACAGCCGTTTTAAAAGCCTGCGGTACATGGCCTAAAGTTAACCCCTTGCACTCCGGGCAATTTTCCTAAAAATGCCAAAAAAAATGTGCCCAAAGTAAATTGAAAGCTGTTATTCAACCCTTTGCAGCATCTTCATGGGGTTGGTCTCATTTAAAAGAAAACACTTTGAATTTTTTGGCAAAAAAACATAATCTCTCTACGTGCTCCGGCCACTGAGTTACAGTCATCTAAACATACTGAACTTGAAGAAAATAAATTTGGACACGGTGTTTTTTTGGATACAAATGCTTGCAAATAACACACAGCTGTCCGATCCGGCTGGAAAATGCAACAGAAATGTAGAACAAGTGTTATCAAGCTGAGATCCAAATTTGGTAACAATACCTCAAAAAATGAATATTTTACACAGCTTTGTTCTCAGGCTGTTCCCAGGCGTTTTGGAACTGTGCCAAATTGTGCCAAATGGCACAGTTTGGAAAAACGTCTGTAACTTTTGAATAATTCAATGTAGAATCTTCATTTTGGGCTCTAATGAAAGGTCACATTCAGGGCTGTGTCTGTGTGTGTGTGTGTGTGTGGGGGGGGTTGTCCCCCCCCACTACAAAAGACGGAGTTCTGCCCTCGCTACATGATGGATTACACTCCTTGCATGTTTTCACAGCGGCTCCACCCCCCCTCGCTACTGTGTGTGTGTGTGTGTGGGGGGGGTTGTACAGAAGACGGCCATCGCTACATGACGGAATAGACTCATATGCTTCCCCCCGCAGACCGGGGGGCGTTCTTACCGTGAACGCCCCCCCCCGCTCCTCTTCTGCAGCGGGGGGGGGGGGGGGGGCGTTCACGGTCCGAACACGGCAAATGAACCGTTTATCGCAGCGCACGCACTTCGTACTTCGTGCGCAGTACAGTTGTAATTTACCGATCGGTCAAAAGTCATTTTTGGATTACAGTTTTCAGGGAGAATTAATAATTTAGCTTATAACACCTTACCTCTTCACAGCAGCAGAGTCCTGGCGAACTTCTCTTCCCCATTGTCAGACAAACGCGACACTGGTCCGCTCGTGGATCCCGATCAAAACATAATTCCAATATTGCGGTTTTGGTGAATGATTTACGATCTTTGTCGTCGGCCTCCGTCGGTCTATGATGACGGAAGAGAATCCTAAACGTCTATTCTGCTGGAATGAGTGCAGGTCCCACTTGTGGGTGTTCTCCATGCTGCTGGGTGAGCCTGGGTCTGTAGCAGGTTCGTCCAGCGTCCTTTGTTTTCATCTGCTGCAACAGTAAATATCTCTTCACCAGCCCGAATTTCTGTGCTTCAATTGGCTCCTGCATTCACAGTAGGCGGGTCCTCCTTCCTAGGTTTTCATTCATTGGCTCTTCATGGTTTCAGAAACCCAATTCAAGGCTCTTATTAGTCGAACGAGAGGTCAATCAGATGAGCTAATCTGTTCGCGGCTGTGACTGCAGCTTTTTTTTTCCAGTGGCGCTTGGAGGCCACACCACCTACATCACCACCATCAGTATCTCTATCATGCGTCATGCGTCCGAGCGCGCACGAGTGCGCTCTCGTGCGCCCTAGGACGCAGAGACTTGCCCGCCCGCGGAACAACAGAGCGCAAGTGGTTAATGAAGAATTGATTATATGAAGAATAAAGCTACCAATAAGTGGGAAGACTTCTTTAAATAACCTGGTAGGAATAGGGTCTAAAAGACAAGTTGAAGGTTTGGATGAGGAAACTATTTTGTCTAACTCACAAAGGTCGATTGGAGTAAACTCATCAAGACAGACATCAATTGAAGGAGTTGTAGTAGTTACAGTATTTAAGTTAACTGTGGGAAGAATCTGATTGATTTTATCTCTGATGGATGAAATTTTATTATTGAAAAAGTTCATAAAGTCCTGACTAGTAAGCTCTAAGGGAATGCTAGGATTGACAGAGTCCTGACTCTTTGTCAACCTGGCTACAGTGCTGAAAAGAAACCTGGGATTATTCTGGTTCTCTTCTATTAATGCAGAATAATAAGTCATTCAAGCTTTTCAAAGAGATTTTTTATAAATTAAAAGATGATTTCTCCAAGCTAAATAGATTTCATCTAAATTAGTGGAGCGCCATTTGCTTTCTATTTGACGAGTCTTCTGTTTTAAGCTACGAGTTTCTGTGTTGAACCAAGGAGTTAGAAATCTCTGATTAGACTTTTTCTTTTTTAAGGGGGCCACCAAGTCTAGAGTCTGATGCAGAGAAGCTGTAACACTATCCACCATGTTATCAATTACAGAAGGAGCAAGCTGTCTATAGCTTATTTCCATTGTGTTGACACATGGCATAGAGGAAACAATCTGCATAAATTTGGTAACAGCATCATCTGAGAGGCATCTACTGTGATAATATTTTTCTTTAGTAGCCAAATAGTCAGAAATAGTAAAATCAAAGGTTAACAGACAATGGTCTGACAGTACAGGGTTATGAGGAGACAGTACAAGATTTTCTATTTCTATGCCATATATCAGAACAAGGTCCAATGTACGGTGGAGGTAATGAGTAGAATTTCCTACTTTCTGAGAAAACCCAATCGAGTCTAATATTGAATTAAATGCCACATTAAGGCAGTCACAATCTACATCCACATGTATATTAAAGTCCACTACTATAATTATTCTATCAGATTTCAGCACTAAATCAGCTAAGAAATCAGCAAATTCGGATAAAAATTCTGAATAGGTTGATGGGGGACGATAAACAATGGCAAATAAAATTGGGTTTAACCTAAAATTGCTAAAGTGCCCAATACTGAGGACCAGGCCCTCAAAGGAATTATAACATGTTTTTTGCTTTACATTAACTAGTAATTTGGAATGGTAAATTGTTGCTACTGGTTTGATGCCAAGTTGACCGAGATGACCCTCGTCCTTGAAGCCAAGCGCTCAGCACTTGCTGAGTACGAGAAGTACCCAAACGAGAAGAATCTCCAGATTCTCAGGGCTGCGAGAAGCAAAGTTCAGCAGACTGCTCGGCGCTGTGCCAACGAGTACTGGACTCAGCTCAGCCAAGACATTCAAACCGCTGCCATAACTGGGAACATCCGTGGTATGTACGATGGCATCAAGAAAGCACTTGGTCCGGCTCAGAGCAAGACGGCCCCCCTCAAATCCTCCACTGGGGTGATGATCACAGAAAAGAACAAGCAGATGGAGAGATGGGTGGAACACTACTCCGACCTCTACTCCAGAGAGAACACCGTGACACCGTCAGCCCTTGATGCCATCGACTGCCTGCCATCCATGGACGAACTTGACGCCGAGCCAACCATCGACGAACTCAGCAAGGCCATTGATAGCTTGGCCGCTGGCAAGGCACTCGGCAACGACGGCATACCCCCTGACCTGATCAAGCACTGCAAGACCGCCCTACTGCTGCCATTGCATTACATCCTCTGCCAGTGTTGGAAGGAAGGTGCCGTACCACAGGACATGAGGGACGCCAAGATCATCACCCTCTACAAAAACAAAGGGGAGAGAAGCGACTGCAACAACTACAGGGGCATCTCCCTCCTCAGCGTTGTTGGCAAAGTCTACGCACGAGTTGTTCTTGTTTGTCAACAGAAGCTTGCCGAACGTGTCTACCCCGAGTCTCAGTGTGGCCTCCGCGCTGCGTGATCGACGGTCGACATGATATTCTCCATCCGCCAACTCCAGGAGAAATGCAGAGAACAGAACATGCCCCTGTACGTCGCCTTCATCGACCTCACCAAAGCGTTCGATTTGGTCAGCAGAGAGGGCCTTTTCAAGATCCTGCCAAAGATAGGATGCCCACCAAAGTTGCAAAGCCTCATCGAATTGTTTCACACCAACATGCAGGGGATAGTGCAGCATGATGGCAACGTCTCAGAGCCATTCAACATACGCAGCGGAGTGAAACAGGGCTGTGTACTTGCGCCAACCCTCTTTGGGATTTTCTTTGCTATGCTCCTGAGGCATGCCTTCAGCACAGCAACAGAGGGAATCTACTTGCACACAAGATCTGACGGCAGGCTTTTCATCCTCGCCCGCCTGAAAGCCAGAACCAAAGTACGCGAGGCTCTAATCAGAGACATGCTGTTCGCAGACGACGCTGCAATCGCAACCCACACACAGCAGGAGCTTCAGACCCTGATGGACCGCTTCTCCCAGGCATGCAAGGACTTCGGGCTTGCCATCAGCCTGAAGAAGACTAACGTCTTGGCGCAAGGCACGGAAGCACCACCAACCATCACCATCGACGACTACGAGCTGGATGTCGTGAATCAGTTCACGTACCTGGGGTCCACGATCAGCAACAACCTCTCCCTTGATACAGAGATCAACAAGAGGATTGGAAAATCAGCCTTCACACTCGCTCGCCTCACCACACGAGTGTGGGAGAATCCCAAACTCTCTGTCAAGACGAAGATGGCAGTGTACAACGCCTGCGTCATCAGCACACTGCTCTATGGGAGTGAGACGTGGACAACATACGCCCGGCAGGAAAAGAGACTGAACTCCTTCCACTTGCGCTGCATTCGCCACATCCTGGACATATCCTGGCAGGACAAAGTGCCCAACACAGAAGTTCTGTCCCGCGCCGGCCTTCCCTCCATGTTCACTCTACTCAGGCAGCGCAGGCTCCGCTGGCTAGGCCACGTTCACCGTATGGAGGATGGCAGAATCCCAAAAGACGTCCTCTACGGAGAACTGGCAACTGGCAGGGGAGACGTTGGCCGCCCACAGCTGCGCTTTAGAGACGTCTGCAAGAGAGACATGAAGGCCCTGGAGATCAACACAGAGCGCTGGGAGGACCTTGCAACGGACTGCTCCAAATGGAGAGGCACCCTGACCAGACAGCTCAAGGCGGGTGAAGAGAGACTGACTGCTGCAGCAGATGAAAAAAGGACCCGCAGGAAGAACCACCACAGACCCAGCAGCATGGAGACCACCCACAAGTGCGACCTGTGTGACAGGGACTGCCATTCGCGCATCGGCCTGTTCAGCCACAGGCGGTGCTGTTCCAGCAGAGTAGACGTTTAGGATTCTCTTCCATGGTCATCATAGACCGACAGAGGCCGACAACTACTATAATTATTCTATCAGATTTCAGCACTAAATCAGCTAAGAAATCAGCAAATTCGGATAAAAATTCTCAGGAGGTTGATGGGGGGGGGGGGGGCGATAAACTATGGCAAATAAAATTGGGTTTAACCTAAAATTGCTAAAGTGCCCAATACTGAGGACCAGGCCCTCAAAGGAATTATAACATGTTTTTTGCTTTACATTAACTCGTAATTTGGAATGGTAAATTGCTGCTACTCCTCCTCCACGACCAGAACTTCTGGGATTTTGACAGTTTAAATAACCAGAGGGAGTCGATTCATTTAAACCAACATAATCCTCTTGCCCTAACCAAGTCTCTGTAAGGGAAATTAAGTCAATCTGATGATCAATTAACAGATCATGGACTAACAGAGACTTGGGAGTTAGAGACCTAATATTTAGTAAACCACATTTAATTTTTAAATTATGAGGAGGAACAGAGGCCAAATCATTCAATTTAGAGGCTTTATGTTTAATTTGAGTTTTACCAATATTTTCCTTTATCAGTTTGGGATGCTTATATATTATATTTTTATTTACTTTGGAGGGAGCAGACAATGAATCAGAATCAGAATCAGAATCAGAATCAGATTTATTGCCATTGTTCATGTAGTACACAAACTAGGAATTTGTCTCGGTGCCATGCTGCAACATTAAAATTCTGATTCATACATACAATAAATGATTCTCTGATGTGGAAGACAGGGGCTAAGTTGAGGGGTGGCGGATGAAGAGGAGCTGCAGAGAGGCGTTTAAGACTGCGACTCTGCTTCCTGGTCCCAACTCTGAGTTGTCAAGGTTTTGGAAATTTGGATAAAAAAAAATGCCAGATTGTTAGATAAATGAGAAGCACCATCCAAAGTGGGATGAATGCTGTCTCGTCTCATAAGACCAGGTTTTCCCCAAAATGAGCTCCAATTGTCAATGTAGCCCACGTCATTTGCAGGACACCACACAGACAGCCAGCGGTTCAAGGATGACGAGTGGCTAAACGTCATCACTGGTCAGATTGGGAAGGGGCCCAGAGAATACTACAGTGGCAGACATCGTTTTTGCAAAGTCACACACCGATTCTACATTAAGTTTCGTGACTTCCGACTGCCGGAGACGGATGTCATTAATGCCAGCGTGAAAAACAATTGTGGTATGGCGCATATTTAGGGCGCATATATTGTATCCATATTCCCCACATACACCTAGTAGGCATGACGGTGCATATTCTAGAAGCTTCACGTCTTAATGAACAAAGAGGACCTGACCCTGCAGGGACCTACGAGAGGTGTGAAGTTGGCCTTGCAGGAGATGGGAAGTTGGAGAGAATGTCCCAGCAGGAGCCCCGGAGGCTAGAAGGTTAAGAGACAATGGAGACGCCAAGGAGCCTCAGGGGCTGGATGTTTACTAAAGGACTGTGGGTTGGGGGTGTGTGATTTGATGCTGGGGGATTTGTGACTTTGGAGAATATAAGAACTGTGTGAGACAATTGCTCTTCCTCTTTTCTGAGATTCTGTGCTTGTTAGAGGATGTGACCTCTCAATAAACCAACCCTGAGAAATAAACTCAGTCTCGTCTGTGAAAGGCATCCTCTACACTGGTGACCTACGACAAACTATGGCCGGTGGCGACGATCTTCCCGCACCGGACTCTTCAGGAGCCAACCAGGTTAACGCAGCTACCACACCACAGCTGCCCGATTTCTGGCAACATAACCCGCGCTCCTGGTTTACCACTGTGGAGGCGCAGTTCCACCTTCGGGGAATCTCAGCGGACGCAACGAGGTTCTACCATGTCATCGCGAAGCTGTACAGCCTCACAGTGCAGCGGGTGGAGAGCCTGACCAACCACCCACCCCAGGACAACAAGTATGGCGCACTGAAGGCCGCCCTCATTCGAGCTTTCACTCCCTTGCAGGGAGAGCGAGCAGAGAGACTTCAGGAGCTAATAGAAAGGGAAGCAGACAGGCCGGCAGATCTGATGGTGAGGATGATGAACCTAAGAGGCAAAGATGACGACAGTTTTATCTTCGCCCACCTCTTTCTCAGAACACTACCGCCAGCAGTGAGAGTCACCCTGGCCAGCTCACAGCTGCTCAACGACCGTGACTACCACGGGCTGGGCCAGGAGGCGCAGCGGCTCGTCGACGCCCATAGACGACACGCAGCCACGACGGCGGCAACGGAGCTGAACGCACCCCTGTGAGACGAGGGGAGACCAGAGGCCGCAGCACCGGACCCACTGACGTCAGCAGTGGCAGAGACCAGGAGAAGCGGAGCGGACGGCATCCTCTGCTGTTACCATCGACGTTTCGCCGAGAGGGCACGCAGATGCATCCCACCGTGCCGATACAAGCGCCATGGAAATGT